>CM033755.1:16433047-17033047 GCA_019671005.1 Hibiscus mutabilis | reverse complement strand
CTTGCAATCAGTAAAAAGTAAAAACACAAGTGAAGGATTATAGAAGTTTTAACTAATAACTAATCTAGAAAGCAATTAAGTAAAAGAAAAGATGAATTCGAATGAGAGAGATAGGCTAGGTTATCGTGAGTTGAGGTGTGATAGCCGATTGGATTGTCTTGGTAAAAGAGTGCATGGGCAACTCAGTTTCCGTGGCGACTTGCACAACGGGGTTGCCTTGGCAACTAATTGATGGTTGCTTGGGCGACTAGTTGGGCAACTACTTGGGCGACTGGGCAGCAACTTCAAGGTTCGGCGGAGCGTTCTTCAATGGTTTCTTCTTATCCCTAAGTCGAAACTCTAGCTACTTGTGCATGCCTTGATAATACATCCTGCGTGAATCAAGGGTGAACAACAACCAATCTTGCGCTCCTCTTAGCCGTTGAAATCCTTAACTTATTCCTAAGCCGGATTAATCTTCACCATCATTGGATTGCATAAAGATCATATTCATTCGTTTCTTGAATCTAACTCTCCCGATATTAGATAAATGGATGAAATCACGAGATCCTCTCCCAATTCACTCGCAAACAATAATAAGAATCAAGAATGAATAAACCTTGAAATAGAAAAGTGCAAACTCTTATTACCTAAACAAAAACCAATAGTTTCTCACAACCACAAAACATAATAACCATAGCCAAGTAAATTTAGTTCATGGCTAGGTTCCAAAGAAACACAAGATAAACAATCCCTAGCATGAACCCAATCGAACAAGGAAGAAAAGATGAAGCTTGTCGAAAATTCCTTGCCCTAGTGCTTTGCCGAAAATTCCCCTTGCTTCCTCTCTTGGAGTTGTCGAAATTAACTCTTGCTCTCTCCCTTGATTTGTCGAATTTCCTTTCTATTTATAGGGCTAGGCCAAAGTCCTTCTTTGAGGAGGAGTTTGAGTTGGAATTAAATTATCTTTGAAGAATATAATTCTTTATTATAATTTTATTCCTATTAGAACTTCTCCTATCTTCTTGGAATTTAATTCTTCTTTAATCTCTGCATGGTAATCAAATTCCTTTGGGCTTGGGCCTTGCTCCATGTCATCTTGGGCTTGTAAAGTCATGAATTTCGGCATCCATATTGCTTTTGGTCTTTGTCGACAAATGCCATGGCAACTAGCTCGGCATATCCTTCATGCATTGCCCTGGCAACTAGCTCGGCATTGCTTTGGCAAGTGATCCTGCACATACACACACAAAAACACACCAAAGCAGCATCTATTTCCACAAAAATTCACCAAGTTATGTAATCAAGCTCAACGATTGAAGGAAACATGGATTAATGCATGAATGGCTAACTATGCAACTAATATGAGCCTAAGTCTAACAATAATATGAGTAAAAAGGGTAAGAAAAATAGTACTTTTGAACACTTATCACCCCTGTTATGTGATTTCTCCCTCAAGTGGCTTGTTTAAAGCTAAGAAAACATAAAATTCCAATGAGATTTTGCAAAACAAAGTTAAAAAATCAAATTAAAATCAATAATCTGAGTGAAAAGAGTTCCTTACCCCTAGATTTGATGAAATTCTGAGTGTTTGAAAGAAAAGAAGTTGAGAGAAAAGGTTTAGGAAAAAGTTACGTGAATTTCTTTTAAAAGCTAATAACTAACTTTAGATATTTAATCCTTAATAACACCCTTTTAAAACACATGTTTAAAATGTTTTAATTGAAGAGAGAAACCACCAGCAAACACTTGGTAGATTAGCCCCTTAAGGATTCTAAGGATTTGACCCTTTTGATTTTAGTCACTTAAAAACAGTTTTCCAAAAATCGCATTTTGGTCACTAACCCAAAATTTCATATTTCCAAATTCCTTTTCCTAAATTTGATTCCACCAAAAATCAATATATAATAAAATATGGTTTTCAACTATTTTCCATATTTTTATCTTATCAAAAAATAAACGATCCTAAATCCGACTTGAATCTCTAATCCAGTCCACCAGACTATCTAATAAACCTCAAAACCGCTAGGCCCAAAACTAGGGTGTTACAACTCTCCCCAGTTAAGAAATTTCGTCCTCAAAATTGCTTGGAGGAAACAGATGCGGAAATTGCTCCTTCATATATGCCTTGCTTTCCCAAGTAGCTTCCTCAACACCTCGGTGTCGCCATAAGACTTTCACGAGCTCTATCGTCTTTCCACGCAGAACTTTCTTGCTGGTGTCGAGGATCTCTACAGGTTCCTCATCATAGGATAGATCCAGCCTCAACTCCACATCTTTCACTGGCATAACATGCGATGGATCTGATCGATATCTCCTCAACATCGAATCATGGAACACATTATGAACCTTCTTCAACTCGAGAGGCAACCTCAACTGATATGCCATAGGACCCACATGCTCAATAACCTTTTATGGTCCAATAAGCCTCGGACTAAGCTTACCCATACATCCGAATCTCATCACCTTTTTCAATGGTGACACTTTCAACAATACGCGATCGCCCACCGCATATTCCACCTCTTTACGCTTCAAATCCGTGTAAGATTTTTGCCGATTCGCAGCCGCTTTCAACCGGTTGTATACAAGCTTAACCTTCTCGTCTGTGTCTTTAACACCTTCGATAGGGTAACATGCTTTTCCCCCACCTCAGCCCAACATAAGGGCGTACGACATCTCCTGCCATATAACGCCTCATAAGGAGCCATCTGTATACTTGCCTGATAACTGTTGTAAGCAAACTCAACTAAAGGCAAATGCTTCTCCCAGGTTCCTTGGAACTCTATAATACATCATCTCAGCATATCCTCCAAAACTTGAATAACTAGCTCAGACTGTCCATCCGACTGAGGATGATACGCAGTGCTAAAACTAAACCTCGAACCCAAGGCCTAGTGCAAACTCCTCCAAAACCTTGTCGTAAACCTCGGATCCCTATCCGAAATGATAGATTTAGGTACACCATGCAAGCGCACAATCTCTGCTATATGCAAATCTGCTAATTTGTCCAAGTTTTACGTTGTATGCATTGGCAGGAAATGTGCACACTTTGTGAACCGGTCAACAATCACCCAAACGGAATCCTTCTTAGCCAGTGTCAACGGCAAACCTATTGCAAAATCCATGGTGATTCTCTCCCATTTCCACTCTAGAATTTTTAGCGGTTGCAACAATCTGGATGGAAATTGATGTTTAGCCTTAACCCGCTGATACACCATGCACTTGGAAACAAACTCAGCCACACTCTTTTTTAACCCAACCCAGTAGTATACCTCTTTCAAATCATGATACATTTAAACACTACCAGGATACATAAAAAAGGACTAGAGTGTGCCTCTGACAAGATAGTGTGCCTCAACTACAGATCATCCGACACCACTATTTGACCCTTGAAACACAAAACTCCATCATCATCAAAATGAAAATTTGTCGGATTACCCTCTGCTATATCCTTAACATGTTCAACCAACGAATCATCATACGGTTGCTTAGCCTTAATCAACTATGATAACGTAGGCTTAACTTGCAGTTCAGCCAGCAAACCGCCCTCCTGTGTCACACTCAACCTTGCAAACATAGCTCGAAGCTCAACCGCAACCTTACGACTTAATGCATCTGCCACTACATTGGCTTTACCAGGATGATACTCAATGTTCAAGTCATAATCCTTAAGCAACTCTAACCACCTACGTTGCCTAAGATTCAAATCTTTCTGGGACATCAAATACTTCAAGCTCTTGTGATCCGTAAAGATCACACACTTCTCACCATAGAGGTAATGTCACCAAATTTCCAAAGCGAAGACCACAGTCACAAGCTCCAAATCATGAGTTGGATAATTGCTCTCATGAACTTTCAACTGCCGTGATTCAGGCTGAATTAACACAGGAGCATGTGTCATAACTTCATTCAACCTCTCAAAACTGTGTTGCTGCTTCTCCGTCCACTCATAAGGAATATTCTTCTGTAACAACTTGGTCAACGGCGCTGCAATGCTCGAGAACCCTTCAACAAAACGACTATAATAACCAGCCAACCCAAGAAAACTACGTACCTCCGATACAGACTTAGGTGGCTTCCAATTGAGAATAGCCTCAATTTTCTGTGGATCAATGCGAATACCCTCCGAGAAAGCCATATGACCAAGGAATGTCACTTCCTTAAGCCAAAACTCGTACTTGCTCAACTCAGCGTACAACTGATTATCCTTCAACACTTGTAACACTATCTGCAAATGCCGAATATGCTCTTCCTCAGTTCAGGAGTACATGAGAATATCCTCTATGAACACCACCACGAACTGATCAAGAAACTCATAGAACACTCTATTCATCATGTCCATAAACGCAGCTGGGGTATTTGACAATCTGAAAGGTATGACCAGAAACTCATAATGCCCATACCTTGTACAAAACGTGGTCTTATCCACATCCTTAACCTTCAACTGATAATACCACAATCTTAAATCTATCTTAGAAAACACCGCTGCTCCACGAAACTGACCGAAAAACTCATCAATCCGCAGCAACAGGTACCTGGTCTTTACCGTCAACTTATTCAACTGGCGATAATCAATGTACATACGCATCGTACCATTCTTCTTTTTTCATGACGAGAATAGGAGCACCCCACAGAGAAACACTTTGTCGAATGAACCCATGGTCCAACAACTCTTGAAGCTGTGACTTCAACTCTTTCAATTCTTTCGGTGCCATCCTATAAGGAGAAATAGAGATCGGTGTTGTACCCTCGTATGTCTCAATACGAAACTCCACCTCTCTATCTAGAGGTAAACCTGGCAACTCCTTAGGAAAAACCTCAGGAAAGTTGCAAACAGTTCGAATGTCCTGCACTCAAACACCATTGGCTTCTGGATTCATAACAATAGCCAAATAAGCTTGGCAGCCATCAAACATCATCTTCACCACTTTAACAGCCGAAACCACATTAGACAGAAACTTAACATTCTTACCAACCACCACAACCTCATACCCGTCGACCAACCTCAAGAAAATCCTCTTGGATTCACAATCCACAACTGCTCTGTGCCCACTCAACCAATCCATACCCAAAATGATATCAAAACCATGGAATGGAAATTCCATCAGATCTGTGGCAAACTAATGTCCTTGCACCACTAAAGGACAATGTCGATACAACCTTCTTGTTGTAACCGTCTCCCCAAAGAAACTTGTGACTAACATGCCAACATCTAAGATCTCAATAGGAACATTCAACGTAGATGCATGTCCACTCAAGATATATGAATGCGTAGACCCCGAATCAATCAAAGATAACAATGACAAGGATTGCAAAGTAAAAGTACCTGCGATCACATTCGTGTCATTACGACCCTCACGGTGAGCAAAGACACGAGCCAGTCCACCACCTTTACGTCTCACCACTGTAGCATGAGCCATACCCCTTTGACCATCCTCACGCCTCTAAAAATTACCCCTACCACGGCCTGGGCCCCTAGCAAGTGCAGTAACCTGTGCTGGTACATCTCTCACACTCCAGCATATACCCGCTTGGCGCCTATCGCATCACTCTAAAAATCACGCTTCAAGTGATCAGATGAACCACAAATCCAACAGGCTCCAGCATTACCCCAACATATACCCGCGTGGTGCCTACCACATCGCTCACACTCCGGTGTAACACGAGCTCCCTGAACACCCTGGCTAACTCTACTACCATGCCTATGATCTGGCTTATATCTCTTGTCCCTGAACTTCCTATTTTGCCTCCCGTAATAGCTAGAGTCTACTACTCTTTTACCCAAGTTCACACCTGTTGTCTGAACTGGTGCACCCGAGAACTGCTCGATATCCTTGGCCGATTGATCAACACATTGAAATCCATGTAATCCGTAGCTAGGAGGTACATCTTAACGTCCTTAACAAGACCATAACAAAACCTGTCACATTTCTGTTGGTCATCTAGAACCAACTCTAGAGCATACTGACTCAGCCAGACAAACTTCACCTCATATTCAGCAACAAACATGCGTCCCTGAGATAGCAACATAAACTCGCGCTTCTTCATATCCAAGTACTGGGTACCAAGATACTTCCTCTTGAAAACTCTCCGAAAGAACTACCAAACAACATTTGCCTCAGAACGCCAGCAATTGTGGTCACCCACCATTGATATGCATCCCCCTGTAGTAGAGATATAGTGCAACCCAACTTGCACTCCTCGCTATATCCCATCTAATTCATGATATGAACCGTCTTTTCTAGCCAACCTTCGGCTGCCTCAGGGCTCAAACCTTGAAACTCTTCACTTCCCAAACTCCCCAAATACTCTAAGGGTAAACCTTGATTTGCCACCACAGCAGGTGCCGGTGCCTGCACTCCAGCCATCGCTGCTTGAAAAGCTCCCATTATCGCCTAAACTAACGCAATCAAATCACCATATACTAGCACTTGGTGAACCTGGGGTGCTTCACCCGCCCCAACGTCAACTAGAGGAACCACTTGTAAAACATGAGGGAGATTCTTCTTTGTCTCATTATTCTGCCCAACTTCGGCAGTGTTAGCCATAGATCGTGTCTCGCGTCGAGCCATGCTAACAAAAGCATCAAAACACTTTAGATTTAGGCTAGCGTCAGGCAAAGGATCCAAGTCAACTTTAAAACACATTTAAAATCTTGGTAATAGGTAATGTGTTCCCAAACATACCCTAACATAACACTAAACAATCACCGAACATGTACACAATCAATGTGCAGTTCAAACATCATCAACGAACCAAACAACAATATCCCAACCTTTTGCAAACCTGGCTCTAATACCAACAAATGTAACCCCTTCGACCCGGCGTAGTCGCAAGACTGAACCGAGCAAGCTACATTAGGTTTACCGAAGTAAACCAGGAAGATTTAACATAAAACACGCCCATTTCTTCCTTTCATCTTGTCTAGATGCATTTACGCTTTCCTACATGATCATACTGTTCATAGGTGAGCACTCATCTCAATCGGGCATCGTAACGACATCCAATTGGTCACAACACTATGTAATCACTCATTTTTATCTGGTCTGTAAATATCATAATAATATATTAGTGTAATGATTAATTGATGTCACTAATGCATGTTTACATATATATGTGTATGTACGTATTATTAATATATATGAAGTGCATGTGTATGATATATGTGGTGCATGTATGTTATGTATGTGTACATGTTAATATTTATTATGGTTTATGTGTCATATGTATGTTTACATTTTATGTATGCATTATTTTTATGTGCACATTATGTGTATGATTATATACACATGTGTGTTGTATGCTATGGTAATTAAGAATATGTTACATATATTAATGTTTGCATGTGTGCCCGTATATTATATATATGTATGTGCTAGTGTGTATGTGTACGTATATATGTTTGCATGTATATATGTTAATTTGCATGTATGTATTATTGAGTATATACGTATGCGTATTATTATTTTTATTATTAGTATTGGTTATAATATATATAAGTAGATATAAAATATTAAAACCCAAGTAAATAATCAGCAATCCAGTCCATTGTTACATAAAACCCAAAAATATAGTTTACAAGACCCATTTCGGCCTGACCAAATATCCTAAAAACCCTAACCCATATGGTTACACTAAACCCTAACCATGATGTTTTCCCTTGCGCAGCTCAATCTGGACCATTGGATCAAATTTTGATCCAACGGCTCTAGATCAATCATGACAACCCATCTGGCCGCGAGTGTGATACACGCGTAGACTGCTCCTCTTCCACGCGCACGTGGCGAGCACGCGCTGATCGTTCGGATACCAAGACGCCACGTGGCATCATCTGGTGTAGTCCTACCCACTCGAGCATGCATCTAAACTGTTCGATCTTCCAGGAATCTCAGCCGTTGGATCAAATATGATCTAACAACCGAGAATGGATCTGGCCGAGACAATACTGCCACCATGTCAGCCTTCAACCATCGCACTCAGGGTTTCCAGATGCATTAGAAGAAATCAACAAAAAAAGACTATGTCAGTACCAACTCAGATCTAAAAAATATGTATTTTTATTTTTATATCTACCAAACAAAAATCAGAATCAAAAAAGAGGGAAGATATATATCAGATGTATCAAAATCTTTTGTACAATGTTATCAGCTTTCCAGTTCCAGAAATACAAAATACAAAAAAAACTCAGAGTTTCAAGATGGTAATCACTATTTTCCTTTCTCTTTCACGCATGCATGGAAAAGTAAAAAAAAAACAAAAATAAATAGAGTGTTTTACCTGTATGGTGGTCCTCCCTCATCGGCAATAAGCCCTAGGGGGTGAGACAAAAGGGGAAGGTGGTTCATTATTCGTCAAACAACATAAGGCTTTTTCTGGGTTTTCTTTTTTTTTCTTTTTGTGGTTTGTTTCGAAACGGGGGTTTACGGTGGCTGAAGGCCGTGGTCTAGGGAGGCTTGAGGCAACCTCAAAGCCAAGCCTCGCCTGAGACCACCGAGCACGACTAAGTGCATCGGCCGAGGATGGCTTTGGGGTTTTTGAGGGGTGATTTCTGGAAACAAAGTGAGAGGGGTAAGGGAATTATCCTTTAGGGTAAAAAAATGAGAGAAAGGGAAAGGGGAGGCCAGTGGGTTTATTTTATAGACATTTTTTTTTTTAAAAAATGGCATAATCACCCACTAAATCCCTCCTTGCTTCAGGTATTTTCAAAATTGTCTTGCCCTTTGGTTTATTTGCACAAACAATCCCTCTTTCTTTTTAAAATCTCACAATTAGGTCCCAAAATTGACCTAAATCTATCTAAGGATGGTAAAATTATACACTTAATCCTTCTGTGTTTTGAGATTTTTCAAACTGAGCTTGCCGCGTGGGTTTATTACAAGTTTAATCCTTTTAAGTTTTTTCCAGTTTTCAATCTCATCCCAAAGTTGTGTTTTATTTCTTTAATTTCTATTATTCTATTTTCATTTGATTTCATTTCAGTCCCTTGGCATGATTCGAATAATTATGTTTTCTCGTTTTTATTGGTATGTTTATATTGCCTCTTTTACTTCATGTTTTTTTTTATTTTATGTGTCTTTCTTGTACTTCCTGTATATGTGTTTTCTTTATATATATCATGCTTTGTGTTTTAGTTCGTTTATTCACAACGATATACGCACCTTTAGGTAGTAGATTTAATTTATTTTTTGTAAAAAATGTGTTTTTGCATGCTAACAAAAAATTTTGTATCCCCTTTTGTTCTTTTAGGTTATATGTTAGCGTGTTCTTTACATAGTATATTGTTTTTTATCTTGATGTGTGCATAATTTGTGATATACTAAGTTTTAAGGTATTATCATGAAATTAGTGTTTTATTAATTAGGCATGTTTAGTTTAGTCGTTTATCATGCCTATGTGTGTCTTAGTATGTTTTATTTTGTTTGGCATTTTAGGTTATATGTCAAAATGGGCGTTGTTTGTCACATATTAATGTCATGTCATATTTTATTTTAAGTTGTATCGTATGTCAAGTATTGTTTTTTTAAAAGCATGTTGCTTAGATTTAATTAGTTTAATATCATATTACATGTATGTCATGCATATGTTATAGTTATTAATGTGTCCAAGCATGTTAGATTTAATTATAGTTTAGGGACCATGTTTCATTCTTGTTCTTGTTTATGCTTGTTTTTTTATTTATTCTTGATATGTTATGTTTTTTATGTACCTTTTTTATTTATTTAATTTTGTAAAATTCATGTGTTTATGTTTTTTTAATATCATGTAATAATTGTTTAATATTTTGTTTCTAAGATGGCATAACCGATATATATTTTTGACAATGCGGTGCCCTTTTATTCGAGCGTAAACGTGGCCAGTATCAAGCGCAGTGATAGTGGTTTATCAGTTTACTCTCGAATGACGAGACCCTTAAAATCTACTCGCACTTATAATCAAATTTTAATTTAATCGTCACTTTAATCCGAAAAGTATAATATTAATAAAGCGGTAATTATTAAAGTACCAATTTTGGGCGGTGTGGGGGTGCTAATCCTTTCCCATCCGTAACCGACTCTTGAACCCAATATTTTTTAAAATCTCTGGTTTTACGGTGTCTGAACTACCTTAGTGGTCAGTGGCGACTCCATTTTAAATAAAACACGATTTTTCTAAAACCCCGTGGAATAATTATTTTTAATACCCGAAAGACCCTAAACACCTTTAAACCCATTTTTTAGTGTTAAAAGGATATCGTTACAGATGGCGACTCCGCTGGGGATCCATTTTTTGTTTTTTAAAAACAAATGAGAGTCGAGCTTTTTTCAAAAAATTACTACTTCATTAATATCAGAAGTTCCGGATTAAAGTGACTATTAAATTAACATTCGGTTGTAATTGCGCGTTCATTTTAACGCATTTAAAATTTGGCATATAAACCCGTCCTTTTTAAGTGGGGGGAGGGAAATGCTAGTGCTTTCGCGAGGATATCGTTCCTCCTATGGGCCTAGCCGAAGTACCTTCAGGGTTTGAGTACCTTATGCTTTCGTGAGGATATCGTTCCTTTGTATGGGCATAAGCGAATGGGTCCCCCTGAATTGAACCCAGTTGAAAGGAGCCTATAATGGTGATGATCGGGGGCCTTTCTACTCTTAGTAGGGGATAGCAAGGACAGTTCGGGTACCTCCTAGCACCAATACTGCATGTAGAGAATATAAAAAACCTACCCTTTTAGAGCCATACGGATAACCTATGTGTTTTTAAACGGGATGTAAATAGGGTCGTTTTGTGTTTACATTATTTAATTTGCCCTTTTTTGTTTATTTATTTATTTATTTTATCTGGTACTGACTCGTTTTCTTTTTTGTTTTGTTTTTTTGCATACATCATTGCATTTGTATTACATAAAGGTACTGGATCAAGTGGTTTACCCGATCATAAAATCTTTCATCATGGAAAAAAGGTATCTTAAGAAGGAAGAACTCAACTTAGCTATCAGACATTGGTTAGAAGTCAATAAGAGGACTCAAGGCAACAATTTACCGAGCGAGCGCATAGTGGCAGGGTACACCTACGTAAGTCTCTAACAGAATGACCTATGGGAACTTAAAAGGATTTGGGAAGGATGGGAACGAAGACTACAATACTTATTCTGTGATAGTTATGGCGACATTGTACAGCGATTCTAACCGAGAATTTCACTTCCTTGATTGCGACCCAAAAACATGTAGAGGGGCATATCTATAGAAGTAGTTCAAAAGGGTGATTACTAGCGGAACCAGTACCTTTATTTGCATACATTCTTGCATTGCATCATGGCATTTGCATCGTTATACATGCATTCATCTATCTTTGCAATGATATTGATAGTATAAATATTGTGGAAGTGAAATTAAAAGTTAAGCCGCAACCATCCTGCATCCATACTTTACTCGGTTATAAAGCAAACTAATGGAGGACAGAATAGTCACTTTGGAAAAAGGGCAGAAAGATTTGGAAGCACATTTCGATGAAGCTAAACAGTGCTCAGCGAGCAGATCACCCAGTCACAAGCTGTGACAGTATCCGAGTTAACCGCATTACTGGGAAAAAGATATGGGAAAGAAAAGGTTAAAGACGAAGTTGTCCAGGAGCCAGAATGTACCGCATCTCATAGCAAGGTTCAACCAAAGACACCAAGTCCTACTAGGAGAGTATACATTGACCCTTCAGGGGTATCCGTTAGTCATCAAGCAGAGATATCCGAAAGCCAACCCATGGATACAGAGGCATTCTACGAAGAAGAGGTGCTGGATCTGGACTTGGTCGAGAAAATTAGAAATGAAATAGAAAAGAAATGGGAAGAAAGGTTTCATCTTATAGAGGAAAAATTCAAAGCCATGCAGACTGTAGAGGAACCAGGGAATGACGCCAGTGATCCGAGCCTAGTATCCGACCTTGTTTTACCACCAAAGTTTAAGACCCCTGATTTCGATAAGTATGATGGAACTTCGTGTCCTTCCGCGTATATTACCATGTATTGCCGGAAGATGGCTACATTTGTAAAAGATTAAAAGCTTTTAATCCATTGCTTCCAGGATAGTCTGACTAGGGTAGCCATATGGTGGTACAGTCAATTAAGTCAAGTAGATATCAAGTCCTGGAAGGATCTTTCAAAAGCCTTCATAGAACAGTACACGCATATAATAGATATGACCCCAAATTGATTTGTGCTGAAGGTTTAAAGCAGAAGCCCGATGAGAGTTTCCGTCATATGCTCAATGATGGCAAGATGTGGCATCTCAGGTTCAACCCCTGATTTAGGAAAGTGAAATTACTCCCATGATTGTGGATACTTTGGAAGGAGTGTTGTATGATCGTCTGGTAAGGCACCATGCTGACAACTTTGTAGACTTAGTCAGGGTTGGAGAGCGCATTGAAGATGCAGTTAAGAAGGGGAAGATAAGAGATCCCTACATCACAGTTCCTCAAAAGGAAGAAGATTCTCATGTTCGTATGATGAGTGCTCATCCAATCAGTCAGCCCCAGGGTCGTCCTCGCAATTAGTCTTCACGATACGTAAAACCTATAAAGGCATTCCATCCCATTCCTATGACCTGCACTGAGTTGCTTCCGATGCTTATCGAAAAGAAGCTGCTAGCCCCTGTCCAATCCAAGCCAAAAGATCCTCCATATCCGGTGGGGTATGATGTCAATGCGGTATGTGATTACCATTTGGGGAGTATAGGCCACACAACTGAAAATTGTGGAGCTCTGAAAAATAAGGTCCAAAGTTTGATCGAAGCTGGTCATCTGACGTTTTAAGGACAATGACATATATGAATTTTGGGGCAGTGCTAACTTCCCAGTTAGATGTTTAACTAGATTTCATGCTTTTCAAAGGTAATGCGAAATCAGCTTTACTATTTTGGGCCCGAAAAGTAGTAAAGACATTTCGTAGGGGCATATGTCTTGTAAAATGTTACTTCTTTCGCATATCATTTTTGTGCACGTTTAGCAAGCAATTTTCATTCTTTGATTCGTTAAAACATTTCACCATCGGTAGGGGTTAGTTTTTGTTTTGCCATGTGCATACTCATATTTTTGCACTGAAAATACATGTACCCGGCTATTGTGTCCCTGTATATCAATTGCATGAGGGACATAATTTTAACCTAGGTGATTGGTTTTGTGCAATCTGCATCTACTGGAAATCAAAGGCTGCGAAGAAGACGAATTTGTAATTACCTTCCGAGTTATTTTGGTCAATCGTTAATGACCCCACTTAAGCATAATCTACTGTACTTGAAAAAAGAGCATCTCCCACGTTTAAAATAAATGAGAGAAGAAATCCTAAGAAAAAACACTCTAATGTTAGAGTGTGGCAACTTTGGGGCACTCCTCTGAAGCGATAAGATGGCAATGCACCATCTAACAAAGAAAAAAGAAGAAAATAAGAAAAAGGAAAAAATAAGAAGAAAAAGAGAGAGAAGAAAAATCGCTTCATGAGTGATGGTGATATTTTCGTCTCATGACAATGCTGAGTAACTCGGGGTATTGTTGTTTGCTCCATCATTATTCTCAAGCCAAAAGAATGTGATGACTTGAATTCCCCAAACAAAAAGAAATGAGCCAAAAAAATAAATGAATGATAATTTAGAACTGAGACTTATCTGATAGGGTCCTAACCTAACAAAAAAAAAAACCAAAATAACTCGGAATGTATTTCACATTTTCAGATAACAATTCAACTTTTGAGTTCCCCTATATACAGGATGCACTTAGGGGCAATCTCCGGTAAGTTTTCTTAAGTTGCACTTGATACTCAGGGTATACGATTTGACGTATCACTATGCCTGTCAAGATTTTCTGATCAAGCAATAGCTAAAAAAAGTGTTTGTTTTTTTTTTCAAAATTTTGTCGTTCATTTCAAAATCCAATTTATTTTCAGAGGATACACGGGCAATTTGCCTCTTTACATTTCTTTTTTAAAAGTTCTAAAGCCTAGAGACCTAGATTCGGTTCCCCTTAGAGTATTTCATTTAAGTTCAAAGACATAGATTGAACTCAGAGATGGGTTTGGGGGAGTTGGGGCATTTTAGCTCACCCCGATGTTGAGACAAATAGAGACTCTGCATAATGGGTCAAAGACAAGAAAGAATCCGAGTCTAAAATTAGTGGGGAACCATTGTTCGTGAAACAACAAAGATAGTTATAAGAATTCAAGTCAGAATAGACCCGAGATGTCAGATGGTTCGAAAGATTTTGATTAATGAAGAAGACAAAAGACTTTCTTGAGTAAAGAGATGATGTTGACCGAGGTCATTTGACCTAAAAGGTTGAACAAGGAATGAGCAACAAAGTTTTGGGGGCGAAAGCTGTTAGAGAATCATAATGATTAATGGTTGTAGTCACATGACGAAGCCTACCTAACCAACAAGTGGTGACTTGAGTACTAAGATGTCTGAGAAGGCTGTGACAGGGATTCATGCATCATTGCATCCTTATGAGTCTACATGAATAGGTCGCACCTTTCCATCTCCAACAATCGTGAGAATATCATTTTACATGAACATATGTATCTTTACATCATAAGGTATGCTCAAGTATCATCCTTAATTGGAAAACATTCATACAAGAAGACAGACAGATAGTTTCCAAGAAGATGACTTCAATAAAGACTTCGTGCACCTTTGCATCGATCCAGAAGACACGCACTTGAGTGTCGCCTTCCCTGAAAAAAAATAAAAAACATGAAAAAATTGAAGAAAAAGAAAAACTAGAGAAAAGAAAGAAGATTGGTTGACCAGAGAAAATGTCAACATTTTTGAGCCGCCACTCTAACGGATTTCTAGACGAATAAAATCAGGGTGTCACTTAAGGTTTTTCTTAAAAACCAAAATTTTTAATGACATCCTTTCATAAGAATGCTTTTCTAAAAATCAACTTCTTTAGTCGGATCCTTGCCTAAGGATATTGTTTTTAAAATCGACTTCTTTAGTTGGATCATTTCATAAGGATGTTTACCCCAGAAAGAAGAAGAAAAGCCAAGAAAGAAAAACAAAGAAAAAGAAGAAAAGCCAAGAAAGCAAAACATAACAAAAAAGAGAAGAAAAAGAGAAAAAAAAGAAAAAACAAAAAGGAGAAAAAAGAAGAAGAAAAAAAAGAAGGAAAGAAAAGGAAAGATTGATCAGAGAAAAATGTCACTAGATTTTCGAACCGTCACCTTTGATGGATTCCTCGTGATGTCTAGATGGTTTTTCTTAAAATCAAATTTCTTAATTCAATCCTTTCTTAAGGATATTTTTCTAAAAATTAATTCCTTAATTTATCCTTCCATAAGGATGTTTCTCTTAAAAGCAAATTTCTTAATTAAATCCTTTCTTAAGGATATTTTTCTAAAAATTAATTCCTTAATTTATCCTTCCATAAGGATGCTTTTCTTAAAATCAAATTTCTTAATTCAACCCTTTCTTAAGGATATTTTTCTAAAAATTCAATTCATTAATTTATCCTTCCATAAGTATATTTTTCTTAAAATCAACTTCTTAGTTTAATCCTTTCGTAAGGATCGTCTTTCTTAAGATCAAGATTTCTAAATTCAGGTCCATACCGCTCAAAGATTCGGCAAAAAAAAGTGTAGAGTTCCAGAAGAACATGTGATTTCGAAGCTAAAAACAGGGAAGTCAGATAAAAATGAGTGCTTATGATCTTTGCTTTGTTCCCGTTCCACGGGAACAAGCAAAGAGGGGCAACTGTAATCACTCATTTTTATCTGGTCTGTAAATGTCATATTAATATATTAGTTAATGATTAATTGATGTCACTAATTCATGTTTACATATATATATGTGTATGTACGTGTTATTAATATATATGAAGTGTATGTGTGTGATATGTGTGAGTGCATGTATGTTATGTATGTGTACGTGTTAATATTTATTATGGTTTATGTGTCATATGTATGTTTACATTTTATGTATGCATTGTTTGTAAGTGTACATTATGTGTATGATTATATACACTTGTGTATTGTATGCTATGGTAATTAAGAATGTGTTACACATATTAATGTTTGCATGTGTGCCTGTATGTTATATATATGTGTGTGCTAGTGTCTATGTGTACGTATATGTGTTTGCATGTATATATGTTAATTTGCATATATGTATTATTGAGTATATACGTATGCGTATTATTATTTTTATTATTAGTAGTGGTTATAATATATATAAGCAGATATAAAATATTAAAACCCAAGTAAATAATCAGCAATCCAGTCCAATGTTACATAAAACCCAAAAATATAGTTTACAAGGCCCATTTTGGTTTGACCCAATATCCTAAAAACCCTAACCCATCTGGTTACACTAAACCCTAACCATGGTGTTTTCCCTTGTGCAACCTAATTTGGACCGTAGGATCAGATTTTGATCCAACGGCTCCAGATCAATCATGACGACCCATCTGCCCTCGAGTATGATACACGCGCAGACTGCTCATTTTCCATGCATGCGTGGCGAGCACGTACTGACCGTTCGAATACCAAGATGCAACGTCCGCCCACTCGAGCATGCATCTGAACCTTTCGATATTCAAGGTATCTCAGCCGTTGGATCAAATCTGATCCAACGGCCGCAAATGGATCTGGCCGAGACGATACTGCCACCATGCCTCTACCATGCCGGCCTCCAACCACCGCACTCAGGGTTGCCAGATGCATCAGAAGAAATCACCAAAAAAGGACTATGTCAGTACCAACTCAGATCTAAAAAATATGTATTTTTATTTTTATATCTACCAAACAAAAATAAGAATTAAAAAAGAGGGCAGATATATATCAGATGTATCAAAATATTTTGTACAGAGTTATCAGCTTTCCACTTCCAGAAATACAAAATACAAAAAAAAAACTTAGAGTTTACCGGTGTTAATCACTATTTTCCTTTGTCTTTCACGCATGCATGGAAAAGTAAAAAAGCAAAAGTAAACAGAGTGTTTTACCTGTTTGGTGGTCCTCCCTCATCGGCAATAAGCCCTAGGGGGTGAGCCAAAAGGGGAAGGTGGTTCGTTACTCGTCAAATAAGAGAAGGCTTTTTTGGGTTTTCTTTTTTTTCTTTTTGTGGTTTGTTTCGAAAGGGGGGTTTAAGGTGGCCAAAGGCCGTGGTCTAGGGAGGCTTGAGGCAACCTCAAAGCCAAGCCTCGCTTGAGACCATCGAGCACGGCTGAGTGCAGCGACCGAGGATGGCTTTGGTGGTTTATGGGAACAAAGTGAGAGAGGTGAAGGAATTATCCTTTAGGGTAAAAAAATGAGAGAAAGGGAAAGGGGAGGCCGCTGGGTTTATTTTATAGACAATTTTTTTTAAAAATGGCATAATCACCCACTAAATCCCTCCTTGCTTCGTGTATTTTCAAAATTCTCTTGCCCCTTGGTTTATTTGCACAAACAGTCCCTCTCACTTTTTAAAATCTCGCAATTAGGTCCCAAAATTAACCGAAATCTATCTAAGGATGGTAAAATTATACACTTAATCCTTTCGTGTTTTGAGATTTTTCAAATCGAGCTTGCCATATGGGTTTATTGCAAGTTTAATCCTTTTAAGTTTCGTCCAGTTTGCAATCTCATCCCAAAGTTGTGTTTTTATTGCTTTAATTTCTATTATTCTGTTTTCATTTCATTTCATTTCAGTCCCTTGGCATGATTCGAATAATTATGTTTTCTTGTTTTTATTGGTATGTTTATATTGCCTCTTTTACTTCATGTTCTTTTATTTTATGTGTCTTTCTTGTACTTCATGTATATGTGTTTTCTTTATATATATATCATGCTTTGTGTTTTAGTTCGTTTATTCACAACGAATATACGCATGCTTTTAGGTCATGCATATGTTATAGTTATTAATGTGTCTAAGCATGTTAGATTTAATTATAGTTTAGGGAGCATGTTTTTTCTTGTTCTTGTTTATGCTTGTTTTTTTATTTATTCTTGATATGTTATATTTTTATGTAGCTTTTCTATTTATTTAATTTTGTAAAATTCATGTGTTTATGTTTTTTTAATATCATGCCAATAATTGTTTAATATTTTTGTTTCTAAGATGGCATAACCGATATATATATTTTGTTATTGCGGTGCCCTTTTATTCAAGCGTAAACGTGGCCAGTATCAAGCGCAGTGATAGTGGTTTATCAGTTTACTCTCGAATGAAAGGGTCATTAAAATCTACTCGCACTTATAATCAAATTTTAATTTAATCGTCACTTTAATCTGAAAAGTCTAATATTAATAAAGCGGTAATTATTAAAGTACCAATTTTGGGCGGTGTGGGGGTTGCTAATCCTTCCCCATCCGTAACCGACTCCCGAACCCAATATTTTTTAAAATATCTGGTTTTACGATGTCCGGCCTACCTTAGTGGCCGGTGGCGACTCCATTTTAAATAAAATACGGTTTTTCTAAAACCTCGCGAAATAATTATTTTTAATACCCGAAAGACCCCAAACAACTTTAAAACCCATTTTTAGCGTAAAAGGGATATCACTACACACAATTTAGGCACCAAACCGTAAATTTAGCAAAATAGAAGGGTTTTTCCACTTTTTAAGTTACCAACCTTTAATTAGGTTCATTTCATGTTTGTATGTCAAATATCAGCATCAAACGATCATCCATGTTTAAATAATTGACAAAGCAAGATTCATGGACTAAAACGAAAGAAATCAGAACTTCACTAAGACCATTAACCAACTTAACTGCCACTGGTACCGGCATGCTCACTTGGGTATCAGTATACTCTTTTCATTTCGAATTCCAAAAATTCCAATAGCCAACATCCGTACCGGTATGACCTTGCATACCGATACGCCTTACCAAAACCAAAGGCCCGTACCGATCCTCAAACCCGAGTACCAAACCCCTAAGCCAAACTCAGCCTTCCCGTACTAATACGTAAAACCGTGTATCGATACACTACTCTAAAGATACATTACCGTATCGCAACGCCTAGCCTACGTACCGGTACCACAAGCCCGAAATAGCTTCCCGTACCGATACGTGAACACGCGTACCGATACGTCTGGACCTGGATGGTCACAAATGGCTGAATAACATGCTTATCTCAAAACAAAACCATTACATCATGCCACAAACTCTCATACAACACTACCGAGATGCAATAGCAACCTAAATATCATAAGCTCAGCAACCAATTGACATTCATACATCCCATGATATTCTAAAGGCATGCTTCCTAAAAACACTTTGCCAAAACATCCCAAACTACACAAATAAGCCATTCTCAGCATATGCATCATAGCAACACAACCCACAATGCTTAATAAACTTGCTCAAACCATCTCAACAAGGTAATCATCAAGGAAGCTCTATAGGCATACCTAACCACCAATCATCTACAACTACAAACAAGTATTAACATCAACCATCCACAAAATCCAGCATAGAAACATACTCAAAACCATAAGAAAATAGAGTTACAAATCCCAAAAACCTTGGCTAACACATTGCCTTATTAACCGAAAACATAAACCGAGTTCATACTCAAAAGTAGTTTATCCCTTGGATCCTTGCAAACCTTGCCTTTGCTGCCCATACTTACTTTTCCCAAAACATGCCTACTACCAAAGAGAGCGTAAGCACACATGCTTAGAGAGGAGGCTCATAAACAATGATGCATTAAAATTCATTTAAAAACCACATGCTTGCTTTTCCCAAAACATGCCTACTACCAAAGCATTTTCTCGTGATTCCAACCGAATCAAAACATAATAGTCTCCATATAACATCATAAACATTTCATGCTTAAATCCCAGAGCATTTTAGTCAAACCATGCTTAAATCCCAAAGCATTTCATACAAGATTCAACACATGATCTTTCTCATATATTGGCATTTATAGTGACCCGGATAGACTACCGCTATCCTATACACATATCGGATACACGTATCTCTCATACCATGCCTAGTTAGACCGCATGGTATTCCAAACTTTGCCTAGTTAAACCGCAAGATTTGACACCCTCGCCTAGTTAAACTGCGAGATCTCACCCTTGCCGAGTTAAACCGCAAGTATACCAATCTTGCCTAGTTAATTCGTAAGATCACCATCAATTTGGGTTGCCTAGTTAAACCACAAATCCCCAAATGAGGTTCCCAACAGTCCAAGTGGCCTCGTTACACCGCCATACCTCAAGGACCCATGGCCACGATCGATTTTGTTTATATTTTATTCTGCACTCTTAATCCTATGGCATGCCAACTATATCCGATTGTTTTCTCATCTTTTCACATAGCCAATATATCATTTACAAAACCATTTACTTACTGTTTTACAATGCATTCCATAAAATACCACATATGCATATCTCATTGCCAATGCAATAACACAATTCCCAACCAGAATGAAAACCAATACTCAATAGCATTTAATATACTTTCAAACCCCTGCATATGTACTCAAAATCATGCATTACTAGTAAGTAAATCATACCATGTTTATCACCAAAACATGCAACAACATGCTCTTATCTAAGCCGATATTCAAGAGAAAAATAAGGGAAACTTACTTCCGAGCTTAGGTAAGTGTCTCACACTTACCCTAAACTCCCAACAACCTTTACAAACCTTTGTAAAGCATTTTAAACTTGTTTCCACTCACCGATACGCCTTGCCTTCCTTGTCAACACGAATCAAGCTCCCGGCATGCCACCAAACAATGTCAAGCTTCGTCACCTTTACTATCCCCTATTTTCAACACATAAAACCAGAGGATAAATGCATTAAAATGCATTCAAACCATTGCCTAATAGAAATCTCCCGCAACTCGTAAGTTGCCCACTCAAAAACCATTCGAAACATACCGAAATCATCCTCAAACGTTTCTGAAACTTAACCCAGCCATATAACAACAATTTAAGCCATCAACCAACATCTAATAACATCCAAAAACCCTTTCCTAACATCCTTTTATCTCCAGCAAAGATTAAACTCGATTATCACCACAATAACTCAAAACTAGCAACCTAAATAATTAGAGATTCAAGAGTTTCGGGATTCTATTGATAAAAACAACTTATCAAAATCAAAACACATCCAAAATATATATTAAATGAATCTAAAATACTGGAAATCAGATCCACTTCAAAAATCACCATGTTTCATCAATATTTCCAAAATAACTCTATTAAACATTGATGAAACATTAAAATCACATTACAACTTATAAATCAAGGATCAAATACTTGGAATATCATTAAAGAACCATTTAACAGAGGAGATCATGGACCTTACCCCTGTTATGTGATTTCTCCCTCAATTGGCTTGTTTAAAGCTAAGAAAACATAAAACTCCAATGAGATTTTGCAAAACAAAGTTAAGAAATCAAATTAAAATCAATAATCTGAGTGAAAAGAGTTCCTTACCCCTAGATTTGATGAAATTCTGAGTCTTTGGAAGAAAAGAAGTTGAGAGAAAAGGTTTAGGAAAAAGTTACGTGAATTTCTTTTAAAAGCTAATAACTAACTTTAAATATTTAATCCTTAGTAACGCCCTTTTAAAACACATGTTTAAAATGTTTTAATTAAAGAGAGAAACCACCAGCAAACACTTGGTAGATTAACTCCTTAAGGATTCTAAGGATTTGACCCTTTTGATTTTAGCCACTTAAAACCAGTTTTCCAATTTTGGTCACTAACCGAAAATGTCATATTTCCAGATTCCTTTTTTCCTAAAATTGATTCCACCAAAAATCAATATATAATAAAAGATGATTTTTAACTATTTTTCCATATTTTTATCTTATCAAAAAATATATGGTCCCGAATCTAACTCGAATCTCTAACCTGGTTCACCGAACCGTCTAATAAACCTCAAAATTGCTAGGCCCAAAACCGAGGTGTTACGGTTGAATTCTTTGAAAACAATATAGTGACTAAATTGTAAAAATTGAAAGTTTTGGGGTAATAGTGTAAAGTTTGGAAAGTTGATGGACTACCCTCATAATTTTCCCATTTTTGGACGAATCACCTCTTAGCTTGCCACCCATGTAACCCCCCTAATCCGGTCTAGTCGCATGACCGAACCGTGCGAGCTACATTAGGGTTTTCCGAGACAAACCCAGAAGATTTACATTGAAACAAACCATTTTTCTTTTATCTTATCTAAATGCATATTTAAGTCCTAGGGTGATCATGCTAATTATGGTGAAAGTTCCAACTGAATCAGGCGTCGATTCAACATCCAATTGTACGAATTTGCTTTTCAAGGACTAAAATGTAATTTCAGATAATTAAGAGGACTTTACTATAATTTAGATTACCAATATTTAATTAGTCACATTTTGTATCAGTAGGTTAATTTTAAACTTAAAATGACCATTCAAACACATTTAATAGCATAATCAAGAAACAGGTGCTAAATTGCAAAGAATACAAACTTTAGATGACATCTTAATTGAAATAACGACTGGCATACCGGTACGGGCCCTTCCCGTATCTCAACATGTTTGAATTACAAAGGCGTATCGGTACGGTCCTCAGGCATACTGATACGGGTATGTGTGTTCAAAACTATTGAAATCTAGTAGCTAAAGGGCGTACAGATACGGTTTCCCATGTATCGACACCAGGCTTATTTTTTAGCTACGCATACCGATACGGTCCTTAGGTGTATTGGTATGCCAAGGAAATTTTGCCCATATTGAGCTAAGACAGGTCATTGCATTCCGATCCTTAAGGGCCCGTACCGGTACAGACAGACTTGTAATGCCTCTTGGTCCAATATATGACAGTTTGGCTCAATCTAACATACTTCAAACATCATCTAATCAACATATATCTTCACAAACATCAATTTCTCAAACATAGCAACAAGGTAGAAGATCATACACAACATCTCAAATCTCAACATAACTCTTATAGGCATGGTTTCTACCCAAGCATGCAAAGTGTTTGCCAACCCCCCAAAACCAAATATTATGCATCATAGAAGTCCAAAACATCAAATCAAACTTATACAAACAGGGAGTACCCAAAATAAACCCCTAAAAACAACTTGGTCGCATTGCCTCTTATTACTACTAAGCATTTATAAACCATACTTTGAAATTGTCTCGACCCTTGGATCTCCTCTTGCACACTCGCTGTCCGAAAAGTCTTATTTCTTTACATTGATGAGAAATGAGAGCGTAAGCTATAAGCTTAGCGAGGGAACCTCTAAAACACTCATCAATGCAATAAAATCATTTTGATTCAAACCAAGTGTATGTGTTTCATGGCAAAATCATCTCATTATTCTATAATATCTTTCAAATGCACATTTAAATCATTTGCAACACATGTATCATGGATTTCATCTCTACCTCAATTTAAGCTTCAATTGTCGAAGTGTCTACATAACAAGCTTAAAGAGAATCTCATGTATAAACCATATTATACAAACATAATTCATTTCTCATGATACATTATCTAGTAAATTGGATTTCAAGTGAGTCAAAACAAGTACCATTCCATTTTCAAAACACAACGGATACACGGATTTCCCAAGTGGTTCCTACGACAACTTTACATACATCCTCGAACCGGAGCAACGGAACATTTACCCACCTCAACGATTCAAACCTGGGCAACGAAACATTTACCCACCTCAACGATTTTGATGTATAAATCCACCAGCGGGAGAAAACATAACATTTACCCACCTCGGCCATTGCGGTTCTCATGGTGGAGCCAACAAAACATTTACCCACCTCGACACTCATGAGATGACTTATTATAGTACACTCTAAACCCTATAGCTAACCAACTATATTCGATAACATTTTAATTACATCCACTTGCCAATATACTCATTGAAACAACATTACCTCACTGTTTTACATATGCATCAAACCAATCCAATTCAAATACATCAAACACAACTTTGCCTTCCTTAGATCCATCAAACGCCTATCTAAAACAACCGAAATCTACACCAAAATTCATCTAAACAAATCCCAGCTAAAACCTATTGATTTCAGCATCTTAACAACATCAATTAACATCTAAAAAATCCTAAACACGTCCTTATACCTCCGGCAACACCAAAATACCAAGATCACATCAAAAACCAACTATAAACAACCTAGAAAAATAGTAGTTCACATTGTTTCGGGATTCCTTTAATTAATCTCTTCTTTTAACATTAAAACACATCTTATAAGAGATCTAAATCAATTAGATTCCATACAAAACAGATCCAAATTAGTTTTTATCTAATTTCCACATAAAACTCAATTTAATTACCAAATCTATGTTTGAATCATAATTCCATAACATAAATCAGCTGTAAAGGATCAAGAACTTGGGAATTTCAATAAAGAACTTTTAATTAGAGGAGAGAAACGAAAATCACCTCTAATTGCTGATTTATCCCTTAATTGGCAAAGGTTGGTTGAAATCCAAGTAGATTTTGATGCAAGAATTAAAGGAATCAAGTAGAAAATCAAAAAGGAAATCAAGGAGATTGATTCCTAGAAATTTTGGCAAGATTTTGATAGTTTGACTGCTGAGAAAGTTGAGAGAAAAGTTGTATCAAAGTTAGTTACGTAAGAAAGTGGTTTTGTGAAAATAAAATCCTTTTATTAAATCTATTTCCTTTTAATATTAAAACTAATTAAAAAATTTAAAAATAGCCTAAATTAAGGAAAAATATGATGGAAACGTTTGGGTAAATAGCTCCTTAAAGATTCTAAGTTTTGACCCTTTTACGATTTAGTCACCAAAAATAGTTTTAAAAACTTTACATTTTAGTCACCGGACCAAAATATCCCAAAATCAGAATTAATTCCTTCAAATTGAATTTACCAAAACCTTTAAAATATTAATTAAATATTTTCTAGCATTTTTTTAGATTTTATTTTAACCAAAAACAATTTATTAAGATTTAATTCTCGAAACTAACTCGAATTGCGTAATCCGGTTCTCCCAAACTGTCTAATTGATCCGTCAAACATCCATGCCCAAATTCAAGGCGTTACAACTCTCCCTCTATTAAGAAATTTTGTCCATGAAATTTAATTGGTGGAAAAAAGGTAAGGAAACTTTTTCTTCATGTCTTCCCTACTTTCCCGTATGGCTTCCTCAACTTCACGATGTCGCCACAACACTTTCACTAACTCAATGGTCTTGCCACGAAGAACTTTACTACTCGAATCTAGAATTCTCACCGTCTTCTCATCATAGGTTAAATCTGAATTCAACTCAATTTCCTCAACAGGTATCACATGCGAAGGATCCGATCCATACCTTCGTAGAATCGATACATGGAAAACATCATGTATCTTCTCCAACTCAACAGGCAACCTCAACTTATAAGCAACTAGACCAACACGCTCCAACACTTCCTAAGGCCCAATAAACCTAGGGCTCAACTTGCCTTTTTAACCAAACCTCATCGCCTTCTTCCAAGGCGAAACCATGAGAAACACACGATCACCAACCGTATACTCAATCTCCCTACGCTTCAAGTTAGCATAAGACTTTTGTCGATTTGAAGCCGCCTTCAACCGATCACTAATAAGCTTCACCTTTTCACTTGTGTGCTTCAGCACATCAGGCAAGGAAACAAACTTCTCGCTCACCTCTGCCCAACAAAGTGGCGTACGACACTTTGTACCATAAAATGCCTCGTACGGAGCCATTTGAATATTAGCTTCATAGCTATTGTTATACGTAAACTCCACCAAAGGTAACTACTTCTCCCACGTTCCCTGGAAATCAATGATACAATGCCACAACATATCTTCTAACACCTAGATAACGCTTGTAGACTGACCATCCATTTAAGGATGATACGAAGTACTAAAATTCAACCGCGTACCCAACGCCTTATGAAAACACACCCAAAACCTTGTTGTAAAGCGCGGATATCTATCTGATACTATGGACTTTGGCACCTTGTGCCACTTGATAATCTCAGCAATGTACAGCTCCGCCAACTTGTCTAACGTATACATCGTGTGCACAACCAAGAAGTGTGCAGACTTCGTAAACCTATCCATAATCACCCAAATAGAATTCTTCTTCATTGGCGTCAAAGGCAATTCGAACACAAAATCCAAAGTAACTTTATCCTACTTCCATTTCAAAATCTTCAACAGTTGCAACAACCCAAAAGAAAACTGGTGCTTAGCCTTAACACGTTGACAAACCATACATCGAGCAACAAATTCCGCTACATCTTTTTTCAAACCAACCCAGAAATACTCCTTTTCAAATCTCGATACATCATCGTACTTGCCAGATGCATAGCAAAAGGACTCGAATGAGCCTCAGCTAAGATAGTGTGCCTTAACTCCTCAACCCACTACCAGGTCCTTAAAACACAGAACATCTTCATTGAAATAGAAATCCATTTGATTACCATAAAAAATATCCTTAATGTGTGGTACCAAAGAATCATCATATGATTGCTTCTCCTTGATCAAATGCAACAACGATGGCTTCACTTGCAACTTAGCCAACAACCCACCATCTCGTGTCATACTTAATTGGGCAAACATCGCCCTCAACTCAACTGTAACCTTTCTACCCAAAGCTTCGGCTACAACATTAGCCTTTCCCAGATTATACTCTATCATCAAATCATAATCTTTAAGCAACTCTAACTATCTTTGTAGCCTAAGATTCAAATCCTTCTGCGACATCAGATCTTTTAAGCTCTTGTGATCCATGTACACAGTACACTTCTCACCATAAAGGTAATGCCTCCAGATCTTCAAGGCAAGCACCACCGCAACAAGCTCAATGTCATGCGTAGAATAGTTACGCTCGTGCACCTTCAGCTACTTTTTGCATCAACACACACCCCAAACCAACGTAGGATGCATCACTATACACCACAAACTCTTTCCCTAATTAGGTTAAATCAAGATTGGAGCTTGCGTCAAAGCTTCCTTCAGCTTGTCAAAGGCTTGTTGTCTACTCTCCACCCACTCAAAACTCATATACTTTTGCAACAACTTCGTCAAAGGAGCAGGAATCCTTGAAAAACAATCCAAAAAGCATCGATAATATCCTGCCAACCCCAAGAAACTACAAACTTTTGATATCGACTTTGGTTGCTTCCAATTCACTACAGCTTCAATTTTTTTTGGATCCACGCAAATACCTTCGGCCAAAACCACATGAACAAGAACTAGTTGCTTGATCCAAAACTCGCATTTGTTCAACTTGGCTTAAAGCTTGTTTTCCAACAGTACTTGCAGCACAATCCGTAGATGTCGATCGTGATCTTCCTCGGTACGTTAGTACAAAAGGATGTCATCGATGAACACCACCACAAACTGGTCCAAGAATTCATGGAACACCCGATTCATCATATCCATGAAAGATGTCAGAGCATTTATCAACCCAAACGGCATCACCAAAAACTCATAATGCTCGTAGCGAGTGTAAAAAACTGTCTTCAACACGTCTTTATCCTTCACCTTTAACTGATAGTATCCACAGCGCAGATCAATTTTGGAAAACACAGTAGCTCCCTAAAATTGATCAGACAAATCATCAATCCTCTGTAAAGGATACTTGTTCTTAATCATCAACTTGTTCAGTTTCCGATAATCAATGTACATTCTTATCATGCCAACTTTTTTTTTTCAGAAACAACACATGTGCTCCCCACGGTGAAACACTAGGACGAATGAAACATCAGTCCAACAACTCCTATAGCTACGTCTCCAACTAATTAAATTCTTTTGGTGCCATACGATACGGTGAAATCGACACAGAGCTATATCTATATACGTCTCAATGCAAAACTCTACCTCTCTATCCGGTGGCAACCCATACAACTTTTTCAAAAACACTCTTGGAAAATTGAAATTTGTGTGAATATCCTAGGCACGCACTTCCTTTATACTAGGGTTCATAACATAAGCTAGGTATGCTTGACCCTCAGATTCTATCTTCTTCCTCGCTTCCAAAACTGAAACAACATTGGACAAGAATTTGACATTCCTGCCCAAAACCACCATTTCGTAATCCTTAGCAAGTTTCAACAAAGCTCGCTTGGTCTCAAAATCAACTAGTCCTATGCTTCGATAACCAATCCATTCCCAGGATTACATCAAAACCATAAAATGACAATTCCATTAAATCTGCCTCAAGCACATGACCTTGAACCATCAAAGGACATCTCCTACACAACCTTCTAGCAACTACAGTCTCACCAAAAGAACTAGTTACCCGAACACGAACATCTAACACCTCTATAGGTATATCAAGCAAGCATGCATATTCGTACAAGATGTATGAATGCTTAGAACCAGAATCCATCAAAGAAAACATTGGTATGGCTGCAAAGTAAATGTACTTGCAATCATATTGGTATCATTCTTTCCTACACGGTGCGTGAAAACTCTTGTCGGTCCACCACCCTTAGGCTGGACTGCTACTGTATGAGCAACTACCCTATGACCATCCTCTCTACACTAGAAAAGTCCTCGACCGTACCCATGGCCTCTCTACGATACCATAGCTCGTGCAACAACTTGTCCCTCTCTAACTAACTACGAGCAATCACGCCTAAGTTAATCTCGCAATCCACAGTTCCAGCATGTACCCAGGGCACCCTAGCACTCTCCCGAATGTTGTTTACCACAATTCCTACACTCGGGTACTCCAACGTAAGTATTTCGACTTTACAGACCATGCCCAACATTACTTCCACCACGCCTCTGATCTGGTTGGTACCTCCTATCTATATGCTTCTTATATCGATCTCTACCAACATCTAATTTAGAATTTTTTTTTCCTGTAGAAGAACCCCCAGAATGAGCAGACAACCCCAAATTCTATTTAATATCCTTCACTCAGAAAACCAGATCATCAAACTGTATAATTTGTAGCAAGCATGTATGTCTTTACCTCCTTGACCAACCCATAACGAAATCGGTCGCAACGCTGTCTCTCATCAAGAACCAGTTCAGGAGCATATTGGCTTAAACAGAAAAACTAGATCTCATATTCAGAAATAGACATGTTCCCCTGTTCTAAAGCCATAAACTCCATCTTCTTCTCATCTTGATATCGGGAACCCAGATACTTCTTCTGAAAGGTAACACAAAAGAACTCCCAAGTCACATATGCATGCATCATACCCGCGATAATAGTTTTCCACCAACTGTAAGCATCTCCTTGGAGTAACAACACAATACAACCCAACTTGCAAGCATCCGTACACTTCATCTGACCAAGGATCCTCTCGGTGCTAGCAAACTATTCCTCGGAAGCTTCTAGAGCCAAAACCCTAAATTCTGTACCACCCAAGCTACGTAGACGCTCCAAAAGTAGCCTGGTATTAACAACTACAAGTGCAGGTGCAAGTACTTGCACTCCAGCTATGGCCGCCTGGAAAGCTCCAGTCATCGCTTGAACTAATGGTGTCATATCACCAAAAAAAAGGTCATTGTGGTGCCTGAGACGCACAACCCTCAATCCCAGCACCAGTAGGTGGAATCGGTGAAGGAGGAGGCAACTTATCATTCTGTCCGTCCACAACACTCCCCATACCAGCTCTCGTTTCCCGTCTTGGTCTCATTTCGCGAAAATATGAGTCTAAAGCATGATAATGCAATAAAATAAAATAATTAGGCCAGCTTGTAGCAAGAATCCAAGTAGCATATTTTTCAAAAACAAAACCATTTTGTACTAGTAGTAATAAGGTAATGTGTGCCCATGTTTATACCCTAACATATCACATTTCTACCTTAATTTGACAAAATCAAACACCATGCATGTCAAGCAACATGTTCATGTATCAACAATCAATCAAAAACCATAACCTACCTCCCAACAATCATAACTTGGCTCTAATACCAACAAATATAACCCCATTGATCTGGTCTAGTCGTAAGACCGAACTGAGCGAGCTACATTAGGGTTTGCTGAGGCAAACCCAAATGATTTACAATGAAACGGTCCATTTTTTCTTTTATCTTATCTAAATGCATATTTAGGTCCTAGGGTGATCATGTTGATTATGGTGACAGTTCTAACTTAATCGGGTTTCGATTCGACATCCAATTATACAAATTTACTTTTTAAGAACAAAAATGTAATTTTAGATAATTAAGAGGACTTCACTGTAATTTAGATTACCAATATTTAACTAGTCACATTTCATAACAGCATGTTAATTTCCAACTTAAAATGACCATCCAAACACATTTAATTGCATAATAAAAAAACAGGGGCTAAATTGCAAAGAATACAAACTTCAGATGACATCTTAATTGAAATAACGATTGGTGTACCGGTATGGGCCCTTCCCTGTTGCAACAGGTGTGAATTATAGAGGCATATCGGTACGATCCTCAAGCGTACCGATACGGGTATGTGTGTTCAAAAATATTAAAATCTAGTAGCTAAAGGGAATACTAATACAGTTGCACATGTACCAAAACCAGGCTTATTTTTTAGCTACGCATACCGATACAGTCCCTAGGCGTATCGGTACGCCAAGTAAATTTTATCCAGATTGAGCCAAGATAGGTCACCGCATACAATCCCCGAGGACTCGTACCGGTACGAACAGACCTGTAATGACCTCTTGGTCCAACATATGACACTTTGGCTTAATCTAACACACTCCAAACATCATCTAATCATCATATATCTTCACAAACATCAATTCCTCAGACATAACAACATGGTAGAAGATCATAAACAACATCTAAAATCTCAACATAACTCCTATAGGCATGGTTTCTACCCAAGCATGCAATGTGTTTCCCAACCCCCCCCCAAAAAAAAAACCAAATATTATGCATCATACAAGTCCAAAACATCTAACCAAACTTATACAAATAGGAAGTACCTAAAATAAACCTCCCTAAAATAACTTGGTCGTATTACCTCTTATTACTACTAAGCATTTATAAACCATACTTTAAAATTGTCTCAACCCTTGGATCTCCTCTTGCACACTGGCTGTCTGAAAGGCTTATTTCTCTGCATTGATGAGAAAGGAGATCGTAAGCTATAAGCTTAGTGAGGGAACCTCTAAAACACTCATCAATACAATAAAATCATTTTGATTCAATCCAAGTGTATATGTTTCATGACAAAATCATCTCATGCTTCCATAATCTCTTTCAAATGCACATTTAAATCATTTGCAACACATGTACCATGGATTTCATCTCTACCTCAATTTAAGCTTCAATTGCCAAAGTGTCTACATAACAAGCTTAAAGAGCATCTCATGTATAAACCATATTATACAAACATAATCCATTTCTCACAATACATTGTCTAGTATATTGGCTTTCAAGTGACTCAAAACAAGTACCATTCCATTTTCAAAACACATCGGATACACGGATTTCCCAAGTGGTTCCTACGACCGCTTCACATACGTCATCGAACTGGAGCAACGGAACATTTACCCACCTCAACAGTTTATGTAACACCCCGATTTTAGGTCCTAGCAGTTTAGTGGGTTAGTAGATGGTTTGGTGGATCGGAGTAGAGATTCGAGTCAGTTTTAGAATCATATATTTTTGGTACTGGAAAAATTATGGAAAATTACTTAAAAATCATTATTAATTATGTATTTAATAATGGTGGAATCAATTTTGAAAAATGAGTTTTGGAAGATGTACATTTTGGTTAGTGGCCAAAATGAAAGTTTTGAAAACTGTTTTTAAGTGACTAAAATGAAAAAGGTTAAATACTTAGAATCTTTAAGGAGCTATTTTACCAATTGGTTTTTGATGATTTCTCCCTTGATTTGACTTATTTTAGCATGTGGTTTAATTAGAAATTAAAGAGGATTTTGTTAAAAAGTTAGTTACCTTTCCAAAACAAAAATCACGTCATTTTCTCTCAACTTTTTCTCCTCATTCTCTCCTCAGCCAAACAACCACGTTTTCATCAAATTTCTAGAGGTGATGTGGTTTCTAACTTGATTTTATTATTTCAAATTGTTTTATAAAAATTGTTTATGCAAAATCTCATTGAAATCTTGTATTTTCTTAGCTTTTCACAAATCAATTGAGGGAGAAACTTCACAATAGGGGTAAGGTCCAAGATCTCCTCTATTGTATGGTTCTTTATTGAAATTCCCAAGAATTTGATCCTTATTTTGTGTTTCTAATCTGATTTTGATGATTTTCTAATGTTTAATTGAGTTCTTTGGGGAAAATGAGTTGATTCGCGAATTGGATCTGACTTCCAGTAATATAGGTTGTTTTGATTCATATTTTGGATCTTTAATAATGTTGAGAATTGATTTTTATCAATGGAATCCCGAAACTTAAGAATCTCTATTTGTTTAGGTTGCTAGTTTTGAGGTTTTGTGGTGTTCTTGTGGTTGTAAGGTTGCTGGAGGTGGTAGGTTGTTTTGAATCTGTTTTTAGATGTGCTTTGGTGTTAAAAGTGATGTTAGATTTATAGATGTTGGCTGGGTTGCGAATCGAAGTGTTTTGGTTATGTTTTTAGTTGTTGTGAAGGGTTAATTGTGGAGGTTTTGTGGGAACCTGAGAAGGATTGTAGATGCTGTGCATAGAATGCATTATGATGCATTAATCATCTGTTGTTTTATGGTAAAAATAGGGGAGGTTGATCCAAAAGTGATTGGAGAAGCGTTGGAGGCTTCGGATACTTGATTTCGCGTCAGAGAATCGAGGTTTCACGTATTGGTGAGTAAAAACATGGTTTAAAGCATTTTGATGTTTTGGGAACAGAGTTTTGGGAGTTAAGGTAGAGCTCAAAATGCTTACCTAGACTCGGAAGTAAGTATAAAGTGGTTTTCTCTCTCGGTCGTGCTAGTTTTAAATGGTTTTATGCACTTGTTTAATTTACATGTTGCCTATTGTTTAAGCTTGTTTTAAAGTATTTGATATACTGTTTTTAAGCATGAATGCTGAAGGATGCACATGGTAAGTGATCCTTGTAAGTATGGTTTATACTTGTATTTTAAAGCATGGTTGTTGCTTTGGAAATGGCATGGTTTAATGTTTGTTAAAACAATGAGGTAAATGTTAATTGGTTAATTATATTGGCAAGTGATGTGGTTTTAAAATTGTTATTGGATATAGTTGGCAGGCCATAGGATTGAGTGCACTATAAATAATTTGCCTTGGATGTTGAGGGGTTTATACGGCGTACCGAATACTCCATCCAAGTACCCTAACAATAGAAGGGTTAAACAGTATCGAATACTCTTGTTAGTGGATTAAGCGTCTAACCGATGATAAGGGTTGATGTCCCTATGGGTTGTTATGGTACCCAATTGTTATTGTACCCGGTTGTTAATGTACCGCGATTGTGATTGTGTCGCTATTCCGGTTGAGATGGCTTGAAGTGTTGGGTTAACAGTTGTTGAATCCATATATCCGATGAACTCTTTTGTTAATGGACTTGTTAATGATCACTTGAAAGCCAATATAATTGTTAATGTATCATTGGAATATATATGTTGTATAATGTGGTTTATACATGTTTCTCCTTAAGCTTTGCATTTGGTAGTAATGCATGGGAAGGCTTAAGTGGAAGGTTTGCAATGTGACTTGCTGTTGAATAATGATACATGTAGCATATTGTTTAATATGCTGGTTTTAATGGTGTAAAGTGCATGTTTTAAAAGGGCATGAGGTTTCAAAGGATGATGTTAAGTAAATGGTTTTAAATGCATTGATGGTGTTTGTTTTTTGAGCACTCCTCACTAAGCCTTGTGAGCTTATGCTCTCGTTGTCCATCAATGCAGATAATTGAGGTCTTGGAAAGTGTTGTTGCCATGTTTAGGAGGTTGTTGTGTTGTTGCCATGTTTGATTTGCACATTGATTGTTGTATATACGTTGTTTGATATGCACAGTGATTGTTATATGAATGTTGGTTGTTGTATGCTATATTGGGGATGTTTTAGGGTACCCATTACCTTATTATTATAGTCTGGAAAGTGTTGATTTTTGAAATGAAAGTCTTGGATCCTTGCTTGAGGCTGGCCTGGCTATTTTTTCTTTGAAATGATTATCATGCCTTAGTTATATTCTAGCATGATGGGACCAAGAAGAGAGTTGCGATTTAGCGCGATTGCTGTTGTCGCTGGGCAGGATGGTGAAGGAGAAGTTGTACCTTCTGGAGGGTTGCCACCGCCCCCACCTAATCCACCTGAGGGAGTGGAGCAAGTACCACTCGCGCCAGTTGGCTAGGGGTAGGTGATATGGCACCGTTGATACAGTCCATGACGGATACTTTTCAGGCAGCAGTTGTAGGTGTTCATGTGCCAGTACCACCAATTGAGGGGAAAGGTTTGCCACTAGAGCATCTTCATAGTTTGGGCGGAGTTGAGTTCTGAGGTTTGTCACCTGAGGCTTCTGAGGGTTGGTTGGCCAATACTGAGAGGATATTGGGCCAAATAGGGTATACCGATGCTCGTAAGCTGGGTTGTGTTGTTTCCCTGGTGCAGGGTGATGCCTATACATGACGGACTACCACGATATCCGGTATGGCGATGGATGATGTGACCTGAGAGTTCTTCTATGAAGCATTCCAGAAGAAGTTTTTGGTAGTCCGATATCAGGACGAGAAGAAACTTGAGTTCATGGCTTTGGTGCAAGGCAGTATGTCTGTTGCAGAGTATGAGGTACAGTTCGTGAGGTTGAGTCAGTATGCACTTGAGTTTGTTCCTGACGAGCGTATACGATGTGATCATTTCCGCTATGGGATTGTACAGAATGTTAAGACATACATGCTTGCTGCTGATTACACTGACTTTGATGTGTTGGTTTCGCGAGCTAAGGATGTGGAGCAGAATTTGGGTTTGGCATCTGGATTGCGAGGTTCTAGCTCAGGTAAGAGAGCTGCTGATTTGGTTTATAGCGGTGGTCAGGCCAAGAGACGTCGTGATAGGAGGTATCACCCATAGTCGAGGCATGACGGAGGTGTTATGGGACGTGGAGTCCAGGGGCAGGGTGCCCAGGTTAGAGCCCCGTTTAGCAATTATTGGATTTGTGGAACCCGAGATCATTTGAGGCGAGATAGCCCGGGTTTGGCTAGGGATGGTCAAGCACCTACGCTTTTGGTGGCTAATGCTTGTTGGAGTTGTGGGTTAGGCGACCATCAGAAGCGTGATTGTCTGTTGTTGGCTCGAGGTGGGCAGGGTGCTGCACCTGTAGTTGTTTTGCATCAGGGTCGTGGTCTTGGCTGCGGACCGTTTCCGCGTCAAGATGGTAGACAAAGGATTGTAGCTCATATTGTTGCTATCCAACCTGAGGGAGGTGGACCGTCTAGGGTGTATGCGCACCGTGAGGGTCGCAATGACACTGATGTAAATGCAGGTACTTTTACCCTACAGTTTTCATTGTTGTATTCGTTGGTTGATTCTGGTTCTACTCATTCATACATTTTGAGTGAGCATGCTAAGCAGCTTGATATATCTGTTAAAATTTTTAATGTGGGTGTTAGAGTGACTAGTTCTCTTGGGGAAACAGTCGTGGTTAGGAGGTTGTATCGTAGGTGTCCGCTGATGGTCCAGGGACATGTGTTTGCCGTGGACTTGATGGAGTTACCATTCAATGGTTTTGATGTGACTATGGTATGGATTGGTTGACCGAACATCAGGCTACGGTGGATTTTGAGACCCAAAGGATATCTTTGAGATTGTCGGATGATTACGAGGTGGTGGTTGTTGGCGAGAATGCGAAGTTTTTTTTTAATGTCGTTTTAGCTTTGGAAGCAAGATGAATGTTGGATTCAGGGTTTCAGGCTTATTTGGCCTATTTTATTAATCCTGGATCAAAGGAGTTGAGGGTACAGGATGTTCACACCGTATGTGAGTTTTTGGGTGTCTTTCTGGAGGAATTACTAGGGTTGCCACCTGACCTGAGGTAGAGTTTGGCATCGAGGTCTTTGCGGGTACGGTACCGGTATCCATTACTCCGTACCGCATGGCTCCGAAGGAATTAAATGAGTTAAAATGCAGCTACAGGAGTTGCTTGACCGTGGGTTTATTAGACCCAGTATTTCACTATGGGGAGCACCGGTGCTGTTTGTTAAAAAGAAAGATGGTACGTTGCAGATGTGTATAGATTACTGGTAGCTGAATAAGTTGACAATAAAGAACAAGTGTCCCTTACCATGGATAGATGACCTATTTGACTAGGTCAGGGGAGCTTCAATGTTTTCCAAGATAGATTTGAGGTCAGGGTACTACCTGTTAAATGTGAAAGAGGTGGATGTGCCCGAAACAGCCTTTCGTACGAGGTACAGGCATTACAAGTTTCTTGTGATGCCGTTTGGTTTGACCAATGCTCCAGCTACTTTTTTGGACATGAAGAACCGTGTGTTTCATGAGTTTTTGGATCAGTTTGTGGTTGTGTTTATCAATGATATCCTTGTGTACTCGCGCACTGAGGAGGATCATGATAGACATGTGAGAATTGAGCTTCAAACGCTGATGGCTAATCAGCTTTGTGCTAAGTTAAGCAAATGTAAGTTCTGGCTTAAGGAGGTTGTGTTTCTTGGGCATGTTGTATCGACCGAAGGAATCTGTGTTGATCCGCATAAGGTTGAAGCTGTAATGAGTTGGAATGAGCCCAAGTCCGTGACGAAGGTTAGGAGTTTCCTTGGTTTGGCGGGTTACTACCGAAGGTTTGTGGAAGGGTTCTCCAGTTTGGCGGCTCTGTTAACAAAGTTATTACAAAAAAATGTTTTGATACGAGGTTTATTGGACCATACGAGGTTTTCGAGCGTACCGATACGAGGATGGGCGTTTTGATACGAGTTTTAGCCTCCGGAATTCATTTTTGCAACTTGAACCCGCGTATCGAAACACCTGAGAAACTGTATCGGTACGGTTCAAAATATTTTAAAAGTTTGGTATTTTAGTTAGGCGTACCGATACAGCTTGTTGGCGTGCCGAAACAGGGTGTTTCAAACCGTATCGGTACGGGCTTACCCGTTTTGATACGGATGACCGTTTATTCAGTGAATGTCACTTTTGGACAGTTATGCTTTCTTTGCATTTTAGTCTCTAATTCTTGTCGAGGCAATTACATGTGGTAGAATGATCGGATTGAGCTGAAATTTGAAATGATAGATTGGAACCTAACTAATTGAAGGTTGGAACCTAAAAGTGAGCTTTAATCCTAAAATTCTCTGTATTTGTAATTTGGTCCCTAAGTTGCAAATGTGATCAATTGGATGTCAAATTGATGCCCGATTGAGTTGGGGTTGCACCTAATGTCTGCATGAACATGTAGGGTTAATAATTGGCATCTAGGTAAGATAAAAAGAAAAAAATGGACCGAGTTTTGCTGAATCTCTTCAGTTTGCTATGGCAAACCTAATGCAGCCTTCTTGGTTCGGTTGGGTGTCTAGGTCGGGTCAAGGGGGTTACAGTTCAAACCAGAGCAACATAACATTTACCCACCTCAACGATTTTGATGTATAAATCCACCAGCGGGAGAAAACGGAACATTTACCCACCTAGACCACTGCGGTTCTCATGGTGAAGCCAACGGGACATTTACCCACCTCGACACCCATAAGGTGACTTATTATAGTGCACTCTAAACACTATGTCTAGCAACTATATTTGATCACATTTTAATCACAACCACTTGCCAATACACTCATTAAAACAACATTACCTCACTGTTTTACATATGCATCAAACCAATCCAATTCAAATACATTAAACCATTTATTATAGTATTTTCAAAAATACTTTCATAAATCATGTTTCATTCTCAATAATAATCATATATGATCATTTGCAACATCTTTCATTTCTAAAACATGCATAATACAATGAGTAATCAAAACCATAACCATATGCATGAGATTGTATTTTGCAAAACCAAAAACTAGAGAGAGCTCAACCAATACTTGCTTCCGAGCTTAGATAAATATTTAAAACTTAATCTAAACTCCCACAACTTCCTTCAAACCCTTTAAATAGCAGTAAAACATGTTTCCACTCATCGACAACCAAAAACTCAACTTGCCGATACACGATCAAGCTTCCGAAGCTTCTGCGATCTCTCCAAAAGCTAAAGGATTCTATTCCCATGCTTTACCCAAACAAAAACAGAGGATTAATGCACTACCATGCATCTCAACTGCTAACAACAAACACAACTTTGCCTTCCTTAGATCCATCAAACGCTATCTCTAAAACAACCAAAATCAACACCAAACTTCATCTAAACAGAGCCCAGCCAAAACCTATTGATTTCAACATCTTAACAACATCAATTAACATCCTAAACACGTCCTTATACCTCCAGCAACACCACAACACCAAGATCACATCAAAAACCAACTATAAACAACCTAGAAAATTAGCAATTCACATAGTTTCGGAATTCCTTTAATTAATCTCTTCTTTTAACATTAAAACACATCTTATAAGAGATCTAAATCAACTAGATTCCATACAAAATAGATCCAAATAAGCTTTTATCTAATTTCCACATAAAACTTAATTTAATTGCCAAATCCATGTTTGAATCATAATTCCATAACATAAATTAGTTGTAAAGGATCAAGAACTTGGGAATTTCAATAAAGAACCTTTAATTAGAGGAGAGAAATGAAAATCACCTCTAATTGCTAATTTCTCCTTTAAAATGCAAAGGTTGGTTGAAATCCAAGTAGATTTTGACGCAATAATCAAAAGAATCAAGTAGAAAATCAAAAAGGAAATCAAAGAGATTAATTCCTAAAATTTTTGGAAAGAGTTTGATAGTTTAGCTGCTGAGAATGTTGAGAGAAAAGTTGTATCAAATTTAGTTAAGTAAGAAAGTGATTTTGTGAAAATAAAATCCTTTTACTAAATCTATTTCCTTTTAATATTAAAAATAATTAAAAAACTTTAAAAATAGCCTAAATTAAGGGGAAAATCTGATTGAAACTTTTGGGTAAATAGCTCCTTAAAGATTCTAAGCTTTGACCCTTTTACGATTTAGTCACCAAAAGCAGTTTTGAAAGCTTTACATTTTAGTCATCGGACCAAAATGTCCTAAAATTAGGTTTAATTCCTTCAAATTGAACTTACCAAAACTTTTAAAATATTAATTAAATATTTTCTAGCTTTTCCTATATTTTATTTTAACCAAAAACAATTTATTAAGAGTTAATTCCCAAAACTAACTCGAATTGCTTAATCTGGTTCTCCCGAACTGTCTAATCGATCTGCCAAACATTCAAACCCAAATTCAGGGCATTACAAACCATGCACGTGAAGGGGGCATGGGTGATGTGTATAACCCCCTTGACCTGGTCTAGTCGCAAGGCCAAACCGAGCGAGCTACATTAGGGTTTACCTAGATAAACCCCAAAGAGATTGCAATGAAAATGGTTCATTCATTTTCTATCTTATCTAAATGAATTTTTAGGTCCTAAGGTGATCATACAGGTTGTGGTTAAATTTACAACTCAATCGGGCGTCATTTCGACATCCAATTGCTCGAAATCGCTTTACAGGGACTAAAATGTAATTTCCAAAATTTGTAAGAGCTTTCACGAAATTAAAGTTACCAATCCTCAATTAGTCACGTTTCATGCTTTGCATTATGTCTCAACTCAAAACGACCATTCAAACTTATTTGATTGCACATTTAAGAAGTAGGGAGCAAAATGCAAAGATTTCAAACATCAGAAAGCATATCAACCGAATTAACGGCCAGCGACCCGATATTAGGACGAGAAGAAACTTGAGTTCATGGCTTTGGTGCAAGGCAGTATGTCTGTTGCAGAGTATGAGGTACAGTTCGTGAGGTTAAGTCAGTATGCACTTGAGTTTGTTCCTGACGAGCGTATACGATGTGATCATTTCCGCTATGGGATTGTGCAGGATGTTAAGACATACATGCTTGCTGCTGATTACACTGAGTTTGATGTGTTGGTTTCGCGAGCTAAGGATGTGGAGCAGAATTTGGGTTTGGCATCTGGATTGCGAGGTTCTAGCTCAGGTAAGAGAGCTGCTGATTTGGTTTATAGCGGTGGTCAGGCCAAGAGACATCGTGATAGGAGGTTTCACCCATAGTCGAGGCATGGCGGAGGTGTTATGGGACGTGGAGTCCAGGGGCAGGGTGCCCAGGTTAGAGCCCCGTTTAGCAATTATTGGATTTGTGGAACCCGAGATCATTTGAGGCGAGATAGCCCGGGTTTGGCTAGGGAGGGTCAAGCACCTACGCCTGTGGTGCCTAATGCTTGTTGGAGTTGTGGGTTAGGCGACCATCAGAAGCGTGATTGTCTGTTGTTGGCTCGAGGTGGGCAGGGTGCTGCACCTGTAGTTGTTCCGCATTAGGGTCGTGGTCTTGACTACGGACCGTTTCCGCGTCAAGATGGTAGACAAAGGATTGTAGCTCATATTGTTGCTATCCAACCTGAGGGAGGTGGACCGTCTAGGGTGTATGCGCACCGTGAGGGTCGCAATGACACTGATGTAAATGCAGGTACTTTTACCCTACAGTTTTCATCGTTGTATTCGTTGGTTGATTCTGGTTCTACTCATTCATACATTTTGAGTGAGCATGCTAAGCAGCTTGATATATCTGTTAAAATTTTTAATGTGGGTGTTAGAGTGACTAGTTCTCTTGGGGAAACAGTCGTGGTTAGGAGGTTGTATCATAGGTGTCCGCTGATGGTCCAGGGACATCTGTTTGCCGTGGACTTGATGGAGTTACCATTCCATGGTTTTGATGTGACTATGGTATGGATTGGTTAACCGAACATCAGGCTACGGTGGATTTTGAGACCCAAAGGATATCTTTGAGATTGTCGGATGATTACGAGGTGGTGGTTGTTGGCGAGAATGCTAAGTTTTTTTTAATGTCGTTTCAGCTTTGAAAGCAAGACGAATGTTGGATTCAAGGTTTCAGGCTTATTTGGCCTATGTTATTAATCCTGGATCAAAGGAGTTGAGGGTACAGGATGTTCACACCGTATGTGAGTTTTCGGGTGTCTTTCTGGAGGAATTACTAGGGTTTCCACCTGACCTGAGGTAGAGTTTGGAATCGAGGTCTTTGCGGGTACGGTACCGGTATCCATTACTCCGTACCGCATGGCTCCGAAGGAATTAAATGAGTTAAAATGCAGCTACAGGAGTTGCTTGACCGTGGGTTTATTAGACCTAGTATTTCACTATGGGGAGCACCGGTGCTGTTTGTTAAAAAGAAAGATGGTACGTTGCAGATGTGTATAGATTACTGGTAGCTGAATAAGTTGACAATAAAGAAAAAGTATCCCTTACCATGGATAGATGACCTGTTTGACTAGGTCAGGGGAGCTTCAATGTTTTCCAAGATAGATTTGAAGTCAGGGTACTACCTGTTAAATGTGAAAGAGGTGGATGTGCCCAAAACAGCCTTTCGTACGAGGTACGGGCATTACAAGTTTCTTGTGATGCCATTTGGTTTGACCAATGCTCCAGCTACTTTTATGGACATGATGAACTGTGTGTTTCATGAGTTTTTGGATCAGTTTGTGGTTGTGTTTATCAATGATATCCTTGTGTACTCGCGCACTGAGGAGGATCATGATAGACATGTGAGAATTGAGCTTCAAACGCTGATGGCTAATCAGCTTTGTGCTAAGTTAAGCAAATGTGAGTTCTGGCTTAAGGAGGTTGTGTTTCTTGGGCATGTTGTGTCGGCCGAAGGAATCTGTGTTGATCCGCATAAGGTTGAAGCTGTAATGAGTTGGAATGAGCCCAAGTCCATGACGAAGGTTAGGAGTTTCCTTGGTTTGGCGGGTTACTACCGAAGGTTTGTGGAAGGGTTCTCCAGTTTGGCGGCTCTGTTAACAAAGTTATTACAAAAAAATGTTCGGTTTGAGTGGACAGAAGATAGATAGCGAGCTTTTGAAAGGTTGAAGGAAGCCTTGACGCAAGCTCCGGTCTTGGTTCAACCAGAATTGGGAAAGGAGTTCGTTGTTTATAGTGATGCGTCGTATGTTGGGCTCAGTTGTATGTAAGGTAGTGGCGCATGCATCTAGGCAATTGAAGGTGCATGAATGTAACTACCCTACTCACGATCTTGAGCTTGCAGCGGTTGTGTTTGCCTTGAAGATTTGAAGGCATTACCTCTATGGAGAGAAGTGTGTGGTCTTCACGGATCATAGGAGTTTGAAATATCTGATGTCACAGAAGTACCTGAATCTTAGGCAACGTAGATGGTTAGAGTTGCTTAAGGATTATGATCTGACCATTGAGTATCATCCGAGGAAATCCAATGTTGTGGCGGATGCCTTGAGTCGAAAAAGCGGCCGTGGGGTTGAGAGCCATGTTTGCTCGGTTGAGTGTAACAAATGATGGAGGTTTGTTGGATGAGTTGCAAGTGAAACCGTCCTTGTCGCAGATGATTAAGGAGAAGCAACCGTATGATGGGAGTTTGGTATCTCATGTGGAGGATATTAGGGATGGAAATCCTACAGAATTTTATTTCAACGATGATGGGGTGTTGTGTTTCAAAGGTCAGATAGTGGTGCCTGAGAATGAAGTGTTAAGGCGTACTAGTTTGACTGAGGCACACGCTAGTCCTTTTACTATGCATCTGGGTAGTACTAATATGTATCGAGGGTTGAAGGAGGAGTACTATTGGGTTGGACTGAAGAGGGATGTGGCTGATTTCGTTCCCCGGTGTATGGTTTTCCAGCGGTTGAAGGGCGAGCATCAGTTCCCTTCTGGGTTGTTGCAACCGTTGAGAATACCAGAATGGAAGTGGCAAAGAATCACCATGGATTTTGTGTCTAGGCTTCCTTTGACGCCGACCAAAAAGGATTCCATTTGGGTGATTGTGGATCGGTTTACGAAGTGTGCGTATTTTGTGCCTATGCATACTAAGTATACCTTGGACAGGTTAGCTAAGTTGTACATCTATTTACTAGTGCGTTTGCACGGGGTGCCCAAATCTATAGTTTCGGATAGGGATCCGTAGTTCACCGTAAGGTTTTGGGTGAGTTTGCATCGTGCTTTGGGAACCCAGTTGAGTTTCAGTACCTCGTACCACCCTTAGTCGGATGGTCAGTCGGAGTGCGTGATTCAGGTTCTCGAGGATATGCTAAGGTGTTGTGTTATTGAGTATCAGGGAACGTGGGAGAAGCAGTTGCCGTTGGTGGAGTTTGCTTACAATAACAGTTATCATGCTAGCATACAGATGGCACCTTATGAGGCGTTGTATGGCAGGAAATACAGTATGCCCGTGTGTTGGGCAGAAGCGGGGGAAAAGTTTGTGTCGATGCCTAATGTTTTGAAAGGCACGACCGAAAAGGTAAAGTTGATATGTGAGCATTTAAAACCAGCTGCAGATCGTCAGAAATCCTATGTGGATTTGAAGTGTAGGGATGTAGAGTACGTTGTGGGTGATAGAGTGTTTTTGAAAGTGTCGCCCTAGAAACAAGTGTTGCATTTTGGGCGAAAAGGGAAGCTTAGCCCGAGGTTTATTGGACCATACGAGGTTTTCGAGCGTACCGATACGAGGATGGGCGTTTTGATACGAGTTTTAGCCTCCGGAATTCATTTTTGCAACTTGAACCCGCGTATCGAAACACCTGAGAAACTGTATCGGTACGGTTCAAAATATTTTAAAAGTTTGGTATTTTAGTTAGGCGTACCGGTACAGCTTGTTGGTGTGCCGAAACAGGGTGTTTCAAACCGTATCGGTACGGGCTTACCCGTTTTGATACGGATGACCGTTTATTCAGTGAATGTCACTTTTGGACAGTTATGCTTTCTTTGCATTTTAGTCTCTAATTCTTGTCGAGGCAATTACATGTGGTAGAATGATCGGATTGAGCTGAAATTTGAAATGATAGATTGGAACCTAACTAATTGAAGGTTGGAACCTAAAAGTGAGCTTTAATCCTAAAATTCTCTGTATTTGTAATTTGGTCCCTAAGTTGCAAATGTGATCAATTGGATGTCAAATTGATGCCCGATTGAGTTGGGGTTGCACCTAATGTCTACATGAACATGTAGGGTTAACAATTGGCATCTAGGTAAGATAAAAAGAAAAAAATGGACCGAGTTTTGCTGAATCTCTTCAGTTTGCTATGGAAAACCTAATGCAGCCTTCTTGGTTCGGTTGGGTGTCTAGATCGGGTCAAGGGGGTTACAGTTCAAACCAGAGCAACATAACATTTACCCACCTCAACGATTTTGATGTATAAATCCACCAACGGGAGAAAACGGAACATTTACCCACCTAGACCACTGCGGTTCTCATGGTGAAGCCAACGGGACATTTACCCACCTCGACACCCATAAGGTGACTTATTATAGTGCACTCTAAACCCTATGTCTAGCAACTATATTTGATAACATTTTAATCACAACCACTTGCCAATACACTCATTAAAACAACATTACCTCACTGTTTTACATATGCATCAAACCAATCCAATTCAAATACATTAAACCATTTATTATAGTATTTTCAAAAATACTTTCATAAATCATGTTTCATTCTCAATAATAATCATATATGATCATTTGCAACATCTTTTATTTCTAAAACATGCATAATACAATGAGTAATCAAAACCATAACCATATGCATGAGATTGTATTTTGCAAAACCAAAAACTAGAGAGAGCTCAACCAATACTTGCTTCCGAGCTTAGATAAATATTTAAAACTTAATATAAACTCCCACAACTTCCTTCAAACCCTTTAAATAGCAGTAAAACATGTTTCCACTCATCGACAACCAAAAACTCAACTTGCCGATACACGATCAAGCTTCCGAAGCTTCTGCGATCTCTCCAAAAGCTAAAGGATTCTATTCCCATGCTTTACCCAAACAAAAACAGAGGATTAATGCACTACCATGCATCTCAACTGCTAACAACAAACACAACTTTTCCTTCCTTAGATCCATCAAACGTCTATCTAAAACAACCGAAATCAACACCAAACTTCATCTAAATAGAGCCCAGCCAAAACCTATTGATTTCAACATCTTAACAACATCAATTAACATCCTAAACACGTCCTTATACCTCCAGCAACACCACAACACCAAGATCACATCAAAAACCAACTATAAACAACCTAGAAAATTAGCAATTCACATAGTTTCGGAATTCCTTTAATTAATCTCTTCTTTTAACATTAAAACACATCTTATAAGAGATCTAAATCAACTAGATTCCATACAAAATAGATCCAAATAAGCTTTTATCTAATTTCCACATAAAACTTAATTTAATTGCCAAATCCATGTTTGAATCATAATTCCATAACATAAATTAGTTGTAAAGGATCAAGAACTTGGGAATTTCAATAAAGAACCTTTAATTAGAGGAGAGAAATGAAAATCACCTCTAATTGCTAATTTCTCCTTTAAAATGCAAAGGTTGGTTGAAATCCAAGTAGATTTTGACGCAATAATCAAAAGAATCAAGTAGAAAATCAAAAAGGAAATCAAAGAGATTAATTCCTAAAATTTTTGGAAAGAGTTTGATAGTTTAGCTGCTGAGAATGTTGAGAGAAAAGTTGTATCAAATTTAGTTAAGTAAGAAAGTGATTTTGTGAAAATAAAATCCTTTTACTAAATCTATTTCCTTTTAATATTAAAAATAATTAAAAAACTTTAAAAATAGCCTAAATTAAGGGGAAAATCTGATTGAAACTTTTGGGTAAATAGCTCCTTAAAGATTCTAAGTTTTGACCCTTTTACGATTTAGTCACCAAAAGCAGTTTTGAAAGCTTTACATTTTAGTCATCGGACCAAAATGTCCTAAAATTAGGTTTAATTCCTTCAAATTGAACTTACCAAAACCTTTAAAATATTAATTAAATATTTTCTAGCTTTTCCTATATTTTATTTTAACCAAAAACAATTTATTAAGATTTAATTCCCGAAACTAACTCGAATTGCTTAATCTGGTTCTCCCGAACTGTCTAATCGATCCGCCAAACATTCAAACCCAAATTCAGGGCATTACAAACCATGCACGTGAAGGGGCATGGGTGATGTGTATAACCCCCTTGACCTGGTCTAGTCGCAAGGCCAAACCGAGCGAGCTACATTAGGGTTTACCTAGATAAACCCCAAAGAGATTACAATGAAAATGGTTCATTCATTTTCTATCTTATCTAAATGAATTTTTAGGTCCTAAGGTGATCATACAGGTTGTGGTTAAATTTACAACTCAATCGGGCGTCATTTCGACATCCAATTGCTCGAAATCGCTTTACAGGGACTAAAATGTAATTTCCAAAATTTGTAAGAGCTTTCACGAAATTAAAGTTACCAATCCTCAATTAGTCATGTTTCATGCTTTGCATTATGTCTCAACTCAAAACGACCATTCAAACTTATTTGATTGCACATTTAAGAAGTAGGGAGCAAAATGCAAAGATTTCAAACATCAGAAAGCATATCAACCGAATTAACGGCCAGCGAACCGATAAAGATGTTTACCGTATCGAAACACCACTAAAGGACAAGGGTGTACCAATACGGTCCCCAAGCATATTGGTACAGGCTTGTGTGTTTTTAAAATCTGGATTCTAGTGGCCAAACATCGTATCGAAACGGCAACCCGTGCACCGAAACCATCACTGTTACTCAACTATTCGTACCGATATGGTTACCAGGCGCATCGGTACGGCTAAGCTATTTTGAACAATTTGAGCTGAGACAAATCCCCGTATACCGAAACCCTGAGGAGTCGTATCGGTACAGCGAGACCTATAATGACCTCTAGGTCCAACATATGACACTTTAGCTCAATCTAACACCCTCTATTCAACCTATAATCATCATATGAAATCACAAACATCCAATCATCAAGCATGGCAACATGGCAAGAGATCATACTAAGCATGGCATAATCAAACATTCTCCTAAGAGCATGATTTCTACCCAAGCATGCTTAATGTCCCCCAACCCCTCAAAACCAAGGATAAAGCATCATACAAGTCCAAAACATTAATCCACACTAATACAAACAGGGAGTAACTCAAAATACATCTCCCAAAACAACCTAGTCACATTGTCTTCTTATTAGTACTTAGCACATATAAAACCATACTTTGTAATGTATTGTTCCTTGGCAAAACTATTTCTCTGCATTGATGAGGAAAATAGAGTGTAAGCTATAAGCATAGTGGGGGAATTGCAAAAACACTCATTAATGCATTTAAAACCATTTAATTCAAATCACATGTAATTATCTCATGGCAAAACTTCTCATGCTTTTCATGTCATCTCAAATATGCACATTTAAATCATTTTCAACACATGTATCATGGATTCAATCCCTACCTTAATTTAAGCTTCACATCACAACACCTTTATAACAAGATTAAAGAGTATCACACGTATAAATCACATTATACAAACATAATCCATTTCTCATGATACATTATCTCATATATTGGCTTTCAAGTGGCTCAAAGCCCACAAACTTTTATTTCTTAAAACATATCTGATACACGAATTTCTAAGTGGTTCCCACAACCACTTCACACACATACCTCAACTGGAGCAACGGTACAATTGCACACCTCAACAGTTCAAACCGGAGTAATGGAACATTTACCCACCTCTACGGTTTAGATGTACAAATCCACCAGTAGGAGAAATGGAATATTTACCCACTTCAACCGTTGCGGTTCACATGGTGGAGAATATGGACAATTAGCACCCCTCGACACACATGAGACGACTTTTTATAGTGCACTTTAAATGCTATGGCTAGCCAACTATCCGATAACAATTTAAACACAACCACTTGCCAATATATTCAATAAACAACATTGTCTCATTGTTTTACATATGCATCAGATCAAACCAACACAAATACATTATACCATGTATTTTAATAATCTCAAAAATACTTTCATAAACCATATGCCATTCTTAAAAGTCATTCTATGATCATTTGCAACTTCTTTCACTTTCAAAACATGCATAATACAATGAGTAATCAAACCATAAGCATGTGCATGATATTTTATTTTACAAAATCGAAATCGAGAGAAAACTCAACCAATACTTACTTCCAATCTTAGATAACTGTATCAAACTTTATCTAAACTCCCACAACTCCTTTTCAAACCTTTTAAAAGCAGTAAAACACTTTTCCACTCACCAACAATCCAACGCTTGCTTGTCGATGCGTGAATTGAGCTTCCGGAGCTTCTGCACCTTCTCCAAAAGTCAAAGGATTGAACTCCACTACTTTACCCAATCAAAAACAAAGGATTAAAACACATCTCTGCATCACAAACCTCCAGCAACCAACAAACACAACCTCGTCTCCCAAGAATCCACCCAACACCTTTCTAAAACTATCAAGAATACCACCCAACCTTACTTAAACAAAGCCCAGCCAACATCTAACGATTCAAGAACATTAACAACATCCAAAAACACCTTAAACACGTCCTTATACCTCCAGCAACACTACAATAACAAGATCACCCCAAAAACCAATTATACCCAACCTAGAAAACTAACAATTCACATAGTTTAGGGATTACATTGATTAATCAATTATTTCAAAATTAAAACATATCCAAATGAAGATCTATATCTATTAGATTCATCACCAAAATAGATCCAAATCAATTTCCAACAATTTTCCAAGAAAACTCAATTTAATCATTAAATCCATGTTAAAATCATAATTCCATAATATAAATCAACAACAAAGGATCAATAACTTGAGAATTTCATTAAAGAACCTTTAATTAGAGGAGAGAAATGAAAATCACCTCTAATTTTTAATTTCTCCCTTAATTGGCCAAGCTTGATGAAATCCAAAGAGATTTTGTAATATAATTTTGAAGAAATTAATTATAAATAAAAAAAGGGAATCAAAAGGAATTGATTCTTGGAATTTTTAGAGTAGAAATCTTAGTTTGGTTGCTGAGAAAGTTGAGAGAAAAAGATTGATCAAATATCTCACTAAAGATTATAAGTTTTGACCCTTTTATGATTTAGTCACCAAAAATAGTTTTGAAAACTTTCAATTTAGTCACTAGACCAAAATTCTTTAAAATCATATTTAATTACCTCAAATTGAATTCACCAAATTACTTAAAATATTTATTAAGTAATTTCTAGAATTTCCATATTTTATTTTACCCAAAAAATCAAGTTTATAAAATAAAATTCCCGAAACTATTAGAATTGCCTCAACCGGTTCTCAGTAAACCACCTACTCGATTTGGCCCACAACTAGGCCCAATTTTAGGGCGTTACAACTCTCCCCTCTTAAGAAATTTTATCCTCAAAATTTACGTGGCAGAAAAAGATGGGGAACTGCTTCAACATGTCCTTTTTGCTCTCTCAGGTAGCTTCCTCTACACCACGGTGCTGCCACAACACCTTTACCAACTCTATGGTCTTTCTGCGGAGAACTTTACTACTCGAATCCAGAATTCTCATCGGTTCCTCGTCATAGGTGAAATCTGAATTCAACTCAATCTCCTCAACAGGCATTACATGCGAAGGATCCGATCTATACCTCCGAAGCATTGACACATGGAAAACATCATGTATCTTTCCTAGCTCTGCCGGTAACCTCAATCTATACGCAACTAGACCAACGCGCTCCAGCACCTCATACGACCCAATAAACCTAGGGCTCAACTTGCCCTTCCGTCCAAACCTCATCACCTTTTTCCAAGGCAAATTTTGTCGATCCGAAGCCGCTTTCAACTGGTCACTAATAAGGTTTACTCTCTCATTTATATCCTTCAACATATCCAGCAATGAAATATATTTCTCTCCTACCTTCGCCCAACAAAGTGGCGTACATCTTCTACCATACAAAGCCTCGTATGGTGCCATCTGGATACTAGCTTGATAACTATTATTATAAGTGAAATCCACCAACGGCAACTACTTCTCCCATGATCCTTGAAAATCTATGAGACAACACCGTAACATATCCTCCAACACATGTATAACACGTTCCGACTGGCCATCTGTTTGCGGATGATACGAGGTACTGAAGTTCAACCGTGTACCCAAGGCCCTATTTAAACATTCCCATAACCTCGCAGTGAAACATGGATCTCTATCCGACACAATAGACTTTGGCACCCCATGCAACATCACAACCTCAGCAACGTACAACTCTGCCAACTTATCTAGAGTATACGTCGTATGTATAGTGTAGACTCTCTAAGTGAATGCTGGCAAAAGTGGCAAAAGATATGTGTTGGAAAAATAGTAAATAGTGCCAAAATGAGTCTTTTGCATACAAGTATACACGGTCTGCAAATAATACAACAGGTAAGCTGAGTCTCGATCCCACAGAGATTGTCTTGGAATTCAATTGTTTTGATTGTTACTTTCCTTGAGAAAGAAAAATGATTTGATTTGGAGTTGATTTTGGAAAATAATAAAAAAGTAAAGGAATGAAAGTAAAGACGATGTCAGGGAAGATGCTTTAATGAATGGTGAGCGTTGGCAGGGAATGCCTGGTTTTTACGCTATTCATGTCATGCCAGTCTTTAACAACAACATGTCTTGGCATTGTTTACCGAGCATATTCAAAATTAGCAAAGCCTCTCTCGATGGTCATTGCCCTAAATTGATCATGTAAAAAACCCCTATATCTCTATAGTGTTTGTTTTTAAATAAACCAATTTGATTAAGATCCAATCTATACTCCTAAGGGGTAGATTTCACTCCCAAAGTGAGATCATCTACTTCAACGACTTCTCTCCAAGCTTCTCTCCTCAGTATTCGACAACTTATTCGTTGCCACCCTAAATCTTTAAGATATTAAGGAGCAATAGGCCAACAGTGCCAGCTCTGGCTTGGCAGAGTATTTAGGAAACATTAAAGTATGCCGAATAGTTAAAACCATGCCAAGGTAGATTTATTATTAAAAATTAGAACATAAAAATAGCGTTCAACGCAAACATCCCCCACCAACTACTAAATTAGTTCATGGTGAGGGATTTAACCAACAACCCACAAATGTTTTCGAAATACATCATCATTAAAAACACGATAAAATAACTTGAAAGAGAAAATGGGCTAGAAGGGGTCTCTCGATGTAGCCCTTTAAGATCCAAGCTTCTTAGTCAAGTTGGTCGAACCACCCTTCCAAGGTGTATCCGGTTGTCAATCGTCACACACCAACTCCTCACGATCCAATCTTCCTCACCCCTCAAGTCTAGTATGGTTGGTGTTTAAATAGGCGTGCGAGGAAGGGATAAGACCAGCTCTTCAAATTTTGAATTTCAACTGCCCAAGGGATAAGGGATTATCTTCTTATCCAAATTTGAATGAGACCTGATTAGGCTAAGGCTAACGTCATCCTGCCGACGCTGCCCTGGCATCCAAGCTTGGCATGAATCTGCCAACAAGTCTTGGCACCATCTTATCTGCTATTTTTTCGGAGATTATTTCAATTGCTATTTTCTCGAAGCCTGATCATTTCCTATTTTTCGGGGTCCAACATCTTCTTGGTGTGCCATCAAGTTCACTTCTCTGCCATCCGGTGTTTGGCATTGTCTGGTCTATATGTGCCAACAACACTCGCCATTCTCTCTAGCATTCCTTCCTGAGGTGCTTTCCTGGGCCAAATCCTATGCCAAACCTGCAAAATTGCCAATAACACAACCCTTCACGCTGTATAGACAAAACTCTAAACTCTTTATGCAAATGCATGATTCTAACACCCTAATGAAACTACATGTACCTAAAAACAAGCAAAAGCATTCCTAACTCATTGCTTGTCCTCAAGTAATGCAATCAAAATAAAAATAAAACTGTGAAAAAGTTACCTCGACAAAATTTTGGTTGAATGCCAACACGTGCTGGCAAGTAGAATTTGGCTCTATTTCTGTCCTCAGTATCTCAGTGCAATAATGCCAAGCAAGTAGTAATTCACGTGCAACAATAAAACTCTAGTCTAAGATCATGAAGAGTGCTTAAGTGTAGGCAATATGCATCAAGTATCCTTTCACTCCCTTAGAAAAATTTTATTACCTAAACTCAAATTTTTCTTTCATTTTTTTCTTTTTTCTTTTTTTTTTATTTTTTTCTTTGCCAAGGATTTCTGCTGGCATTCTTTTAAGCTTGCTTCATGACACTATTTAGTGTGAGAGATAAGAGGGAGCATACCATGAATCCCCACCTTAATCTATACATCACTAGGCTTTCTTTTCAACTCACACCCTAAGGTTTTGGACTTGAGACTAAGAGGGAGCAAACCACGAAGCCCCAAGTAGCTTATTATCCCTAAGGTAGAGGAGAGTTCCATTTTTTTCTTGCCTTTGCAGAACATTGCTGCCTTATTTACTTTTTTTTACCCTGGCATCATTTTTTTTCTCTAAGCATAGTTTCAAAAAGCCTAAGTTTGCTAAGGAACTAGATACATACTACGTGTTAAGTGAAATTTTAGTTCCCTAAACTAGAGATCAATTGCCTAGCTATCCTGGCATACTACTCTGCTGGCATGACATGACAACTAAAGATTAAAATTTCCTCATTGGACAGATACCTAGATCAAACTAAGCTTGCCTAACAATTGTTAACATTTTTCAAAATTAAATCGAGGCAAGATTTTCTTTTTTTTAATGGTTCGGTATGCATCTACTCTAAATGACCTAGATGGCATGGCAACAGAAATTAAACATGAAATGCATGGCATAAATGTGAAGGATGCACACCCCCAAACCCAAGATGTGCATTGTCCCCAATACATGAAACAACACATATATACAAGAAAAATAGAATAAAATAAAATAAATGCATGATCATGTAAATGTAATGGAATGAAATGTAAAGGAGTTTAGGAAGAAGAGGACTCTCCTTCGGAGACTATTTTTCGTGCAGCACGAGTTTTTTTTCTCACAAAAGGCCCGCGATCAGGGGCCATGTGTTTCTTCCTTTTCAGGTTTGGTTTTAAAGCGGAAATGAAGGCTCCAACTTCCTTATTTTCCTTGGCTGGCTCTAATGTAACAAGTGCATCGGTGGCATCATATGGCGTATAGACAGCAGGTGTTACTAACGACTTAGCTTTGGCAGAAGTGGCTTTGGTTTCCTTCGATTCAGATGAAGAATCAGAACTGGCAGACTCGACTTCAACTAGAGACAACGGGACTGTGGCATCGGACGTGGTATGAACTGGACTAGCTGGCATGGCATTATCCTTGGCAGAGAGCTCGACAAAGAAGCCTAGAAACTCTGGCACAAAATCAGTTGATAATTTTGTAAGAGCTTCTCTGGTCACAACATCCTTAGCCTAGATGTAGTGTCGCATCTTGACATTGAGCTCCTCAACCTTCTCCAGCTTTTGGAGAATAATCTCTTAGCGTTGGTGAATATGGGACAGTAGTGCCAGTGAACTGTTTGGCACAGTTTCTGGCATGGTTGATGGCGTGGCCTTTGACTCCTTGGGCTTTGGCGTAGGTGCCCTTGCCTTTCCCTTTCCCTTGTCTTTGGGCTCGATAGCAACTAGATTTCTCCATATAGCAACAGTAATCGTTGTTCCTTTGATCGTTTGCCCTTTATCCGTATTGAGCTTTGGCACATCGTGGAGAATAGAAACGTTAGAAATCAACAAAGGGAAAAACAAGCTGCCAGTACCTTTCGCTGCACACTTGTAGGTTTCCTCAATAATGAGCTTGCCAGCATTGATTTTGCGCCATATAATAATGGTGTACAACAGGATCATCCTTTCTTTCGACACGGTATCATTATGGGCTGTAAGCATCAGATTCGCCTTGAGAAAGTGATTCCATCCTCTCCATTGGGGTTTCAATGCCAACCTCTTCACCGTATGATGCCCCTTGGATGACACTGTCCATGCCGTGCCAGACTCGCATAGATCTGCCAGCAACATCTTTCTCTTGGCAACATTCATTGAATCAACATACTCAAAATACTTATCTCCTGAACCATCAAACTCAAACATATTATTAGTATATCCTTCATGGAAACGAACATATTTACCTCTAATCATCAAGAATAGCGAGTCCTTGGTCACAAGGTGTGCGCAGAATTCTTAGACGATTATGGCATAAACCTCTCCTTTTTGTTGGTAAAACTGAGTCCATTTGTGCAAGTTAATCGTAGACATAACTTCTGGAGGGAAGCCATTGTTCGTCTCTATGTTGAGGTCGAAGTGCTTCTCATAGCAAAAACTCCTCGAGGCAAAATTGGATTCGAACTTTTCTCGATCTCTTCGTTGAAGAATAGCTTGAAGGGAGTAGAGGAAGAAGCCATTGAAACTCGTTGAAAAAACTTGAAACGGTGATGAAGAAAAAAAGACGATTTGGATTTTTTCACTTGCTTATCGAAAGGAAAGTAAAAATTGAGAGAGTTGTTTGGGTTTCTTTTAATCGGCTAGGTGAGAAAGTGAAAGGTTTTGGGTTGGTTAAGTGTTTTAATGGGAGTAGTAATTAGGGATAATGATGGGAAGTAAAAAGAATTAATTTAAAAAGAGGTGGAGTGATAAGGTGATAAGTTATAAGATAGGGTAAGGATTGGAGTGATAAGGTAATTGATTTGAAATTTTAAATTTCAACCGAGATTTTGGGTGGCTAGGGTTTAAAAATAAAAACAACTCTCTCATTTTACTGGTCCGATAAAACTAGGGTTTTTTTCTTCTTTCTTCTATCTTTTGCACCGCTGTATGCCAAGCTACTCTGGCATTGCATCTGGCAGATTTTTCTAATGAAGCACTAGCCCCTGCCAGCGTCCCTGGCAGTGTTCCTGGCATAATGAATCTGTACAACGCAAAGGAAACCTTTCAACACAGTAAAGGAATACAAACTTAAAACTTAAAAAGAAAGGAAAATAATTAAAAACCTGAAATTCTAAAAATAAAGAAAAACACTAACCTAATATTTACAAAAGTTTAAACCTGATGGTGTTTTCATATTACCTCTGCCAAGAGGATTACCTCTTTGGCATTGTTCTGATCACCTTCCATGTAGTGATTCAAACGTTGGCCATTCACCTTAAAGATTTCCCCAGTCTTTAAATTCTTAATGTCCACAGCTCCATGAGCATAGGGCTTCACAACTTCATAAGGGCCCGTCCATCTTGATCTGAGCTTCCCTGGAAACAACTTAAGCTGTATGTTGAATAACAAAGCATGTTGGCCTACCTCAAACTGTCTTGGCATTATCCTACTGTCATGCCAACGTTTTGCCTTCTTTTTGTAGATCCTGGCGTTCTCATAGGTTTGTGTTCTGAATTCCTCCAACTTATTTAAGTCTAGTAACCTCTTTTCTCCAGCATCTCTCCATGCCATGCCAAGTGTTTTGATGGCCTAGTAGGCTTTATGCTCAAGCTCCATTGGCAGATGGCATGGTTTTTTGAAAACAAGTCTAAACGGTGAAGTACCCAAAGGAGTTTTAAATGCAGTCCTATAATCCCACAATGACTCATCTAGTCTCAAGGACCAATCCTTCATTTATGGATTAACAGTCTTCTCTAAGATGTTTTTAATCTCCTTATTTGAAATCTCAGCTTACCCGTTTGTTTGTGGATGATAGGCCGTGGAAATTCTCTACTGTATACCATATCTGCACAAGGTATTAGAAATTAGATTACATTTAAAATTGAGTGCCCTCATCATGAATAATCACTCTAGGGGCGCCAAATCTAGTAAATATATGCTTATGTAAGAACTTGGTAACGACCTTTGCATCATTCGTTGGCAGAGCAACAGCTTCTACCCACTCAAATACGTAATCAATAGCCACAAGAATGTATACATTACCGAATGAGGGTGGAAAAGGACCCATAAAGTCTATCCCCCATACATCAAATAAATCCACCAGCATAATGTTTTGAAGCAGTAGTTGGTGTCTGCCAGAGATATTTCCTGTCCGTTGGCATTGATCAAATGCCTTGGCATACTCGTGGGCATCCTTGTATAGTGTGGCCAAAAGAATCCTGACTGTAGTACCTTGGCAGCAGTCTTTACCCTAGCAAAGTGACCTCCATATGGTGCGGCATGGCATCGATGCAATATGTTATGTTGTTCATCCTCAGGCACACAGCGATGAATCACATGGTCAGCACATTGTTTGAACAATATTGGCTCATCCCAATAGTATTGCTTGACTTCTCGCAATAACCTTTTCTTGGCATTGTATGCCAAGTCTGGTGGTAGAATGTTACTTACCAAGTAGTTGACAATATCGGCATACCATGGCATGGCATTAACTGAAAGCAAATACTCGTAAGGAAATTCATCTCTTATCGAATTGGTCTTACCATCTTCAAGATGATGCTCCAAACGTGAGAGATGGTCAGCTACTAAGTTTTCACTGCCCTTTTTGTCTCGGATCTCAAGGTTAAATTCTTGAAGCAGGAGTGTCCATCGGATTATTCTAGGCTTGGCATCCTTCTTTGCCAAGAGATACTTCAATGCCGAATGATCTGTAAAAACCACAACTTTGTTACCAATTAAATAAGATCTAAATTTTTCAAAAGCAAATACAACCGCAAGAAATTTTTTCTCGGTCGTGGAGTAGTTCAGTTGTGCTTCGTTCAAGGTTCGGCTGGCATAGTAGATGGCATGGAAACCTTGCCATGCCTTTTTCCCAAGACTGCTCCAACGGCATAGTCGCTGGCATCACACATGAGCTCGAAGGGCTCATTCCAATCCGGTGCCACAACTATAGGGGCATTGATCAACTTTTCTTTAAGCACCTGAAATGCTCTCAAACAAGAATCGTTAAACGCAAAAGTAGCATTATGTTCTAACAACAAGCATAAAGTTTTAGCAATTTTTGAAAAATCTTTAAAAAAACGCCGATAGAAATCGGCATGTCCTAAAAAACTTCTTATACCTTTGACACTTTTTGGAGGCGGTAGCTGCTTAATTACCTCAACTTTTGCTTGATCCACTTTTAACCATCTCTCAGTTACCTTGTGCCCGAGAACAATGCCCTCCTTCACCATGAAGTGACATTTTTCCCAGTTCAACACTAGGTTTGTCTCTATGCATCTCTTCAAGACTTGCTCCAAACTCAGAAGACATTCCTCAAATGTTTTGCCAAACACTGAGAAATCATCCATGAATACTTCCTTGTTGTGCTTGATCATATCAGAAAAAATAGACATCATGCAACATTGAAACGTTGCTGGTGCAATACATAGGCCGAATGGCATATTTCTAAACACAAACGTCCCATATGGGCACGTGAACGTAGTCTTCGCTTGATCATCAGGGGTGATGTCAATGTGATTATAACCTGCATATCCATCCAAAAAACAATAGACAGCTTTACCTGCCAACCTGTCTAGCATCTGATCAATGAATGGCAATGGGAAGTGGTCCTTCCTCGTGGCATTGTTCAGCCTCCTATAGTCCATGCACACTCTCTACCCTGTGATAGTTCTAGAGGGGATCAACTCAGCTTCACTGTTTTGTACCACGGTCATGCCACCCTTCTTTGGCACGCATTACATCGGGTTAACCCAAGAGCTATCAGAAATGGGGTATCTCTTTTTTCACAACCTCTTTGATGCTTGGGTTTAACCTTCTTTGGCCTTCAATGGTCTTGCCATGGTACTCCTCCAAGAAAATCTTGTGCATGCAAATGGCTGGGCTAATACCTCTGATGTCTGCCAAGGTCCATCCTAATGCTCGCTTATGGTCACGTAATATCGCCAACAATCTTTCCTCCTGATCATTAGTGAGACTAGTGGCATTGATCACCAGCAGAGTTGTGTGTTCACCAAAGTAAGCATACTTCAAGTGATCTGGCAGTGGTTTCAGTTCCAACGCTGGTGGCTCCTCAATTGATGGTTTAGGTGCCTTGATTTCTCTGTCGGCCAACTGTAATGGCTCAAAATAACTCGCCGCTTCAACCTCCAAGAATGGTTCTTCTGGTTCCTCAAACAGATCAGCTATGCCATCTAAATTGCTGGCATGAAATTTTGTATCCTGGTATAACTGTGCCGTGTCCAAAGTATAAATGGACTCCATCATCTCCTCTGCTTGGCACTCATCAGGTTCATCTGCACATTTCAAAGCTTGAAACACATTAAATGTAACTTGCTAGTCATTCATGCGCATTGTTACTTCCCCTTTATGAACATCAATCAAAGCTCTACCCGTGGCAAAAAAAGGTCTCCCCAAAATAATCAGGGCATTAATATCAGCCTCATAATCCAAAATGATAAAATTACCTGGAAAAATAAATTTGTCTACCTTTACCAACATATCCTCAATCTTACCCTTAGGATGTGCATAAGATCGATCTGCCGGCTGAAGTGTCACGGTGGTAGGTCTTGCTTCTATGCCAAGCTTCCAGAAAACTGACATTGGCATCAAGTTGATGCTGGCTCCTAGGTCACACAGTGCCTTGCCCATGAATTTGTTGCCTAGGTACAGGGAATAGTGAAACTTCTCGAATTTTTCAACTTTGGTGGCAAACGGTTTAGGATCATGGCACTACATCCTTTGGTCAGAGAAACAGTTTCAAAGTTCCCAACTTTCTCTTTTTGGACAGAATGTCCTTCATAAATTTGACATAGTTGGGCATTTGTTCAAGGGCTTCTACCAATGGAATGTTGATTTGCAATTGTTTAAGAACCTCCAAAAAGCACTTGAACTGTTGGTCTTGCTTATGCTTTTAAAGTTTTGCTAGAAATGGGGGTGGTGGATAAACATATGTCGGTGCTGCTGGCTTTGCCAACGCAGTGCTGGCATCAGTCTATTTGGCATCGGTGCTGGCATCGATATTCTGTCTGACATTGGTTCTGGCATCATCTATTTTTTCTTTCTCTTTCTCTGCTTCCCTGGAATTGTCTGCTGGCACAGGCTTCTTAACTTGGCAATTAATTGGCTACTTGGCAGCCTTCTCTTCCTCACACTGTTTACCGCTCCGAAGAGTTATGGCTTTACATTGCTAATTTTCTTTGTGCCGAGCATCTTCTGTGTCACTTGGAAATGTTCCCTGGGGTCGATTGCTGAGTGCACTAGCAATCTGCCCAAGCTAGACTTCCAAATTTCTCATTGATGCAACCAAACTCTAGACTGTGGGATCATTCCTCTCCATGTACTCCGTGAGAGTGCCTCTGTGGTTGGTTCTTTGCCCTTGCTGAAAATTGCTTTGGGCTTTCTGTGGAATGGCATTCTGTGAGAATGCTGGCATGGCATTGTTATTCTGCCTCTGGGTATTATGGCGCTAGGCATTGTACTGGTTACCTTCTTGATTTCCCCATGCTAAATTAGGGTGTTGTCTCTAACTTGCATTATAAGTATTAGAGTTAGGATTATAGTAACGATTAACATTGCCAACAAAATTTACCGATTCAGGGTTGAGAGGGCATTCATCCACATGATAATTCTCTCTACAGATTGTACAGAATGGGTCTAATGCTTTAACTTCCTGGGACTCATTGTTCTTTTGCAACATTCTTACCAAGCTAGTAAGGTTGGAAATCTTGACATGAATGAATGTTAATTCATCAACCTGAAATTTCTCATTGGTTTTAGTTTCGGTCCCAAGTCTTGCAACAGGATATTCAAAATCATTGATTGCAATCCTCTCTAGATTGTCAATAGCCTCAGTATATGTTTTGTCAAGCAATGAGCCAACTGCTGAAGCATCAAGAACAATCCTCGTTTGTGCATTTAATCCATTGTAAAAGGTTTGGATCTGGGTCCAATTTGGGAATCCATGCATAGGACACCACCTCAACAGATCTTTAAATCTTTCCCAAGCATCATATAAAGTCTCATCCAAAGCCTGCTTGAATGTAATGATCTCACCCCGCAGCTTGGTAGTGAGTGTTGGCGGCTGGAACCTTGTCAAGAACTTCTGGCATAGGTCTTCCCATGAAGTAACCGAGCCAGGTGGTAGGGAATTAAGCCAAGCCTTTTCTCTGTCTCTCAAAGAGAAAGTAAATAACTTCAGCTTCATGGTATCTTCAAGTACTCCATTTTGTTGGAATAGCTGTCAAATCTCCATGAACTACTTTAGATGTTGCCTTGGATCTCCAGTAAGTGCTCCATCAAATTGACCTACATTCAAAAGAGTTTGAATCATTACCAGCTTAAGTTCAAAATTGACAGCATTTACCTTTGTGCCAACAAGTCCTGGCATCAAATTATCAATGGTCGGTGCCGAATGTTTTCTAATAGGTCTCTCATTAACAACTAGGACAACAAGTGGTGGTGGTATCTCATTGTTAAGTGCATTTCCTCCATTGTTCATCACATCAATCCCTCAATTACCTTGGTTTTCCATCTCTCGAAATCTTCTTTTTAACCTTCGTGAATGCTGGCAAAAAAAGTGAATGCTGGCAAAAGTGGCAAAAGATATGTATTGGAAAAATAGTAAATAGTGCCAAAATAAGTCTTTTGTGTGCAAGTATACACGGTCTGCAAGTAATATAGCAGGTAAGCTGAGTATCGATCCCACAGAGATTGTCTTGGAATTCAATTGCTTTGATTGTTACTTGCCTTGAGAAAAAAAAGTGATTTGATTTGGAGTAGATTTTGGAAAATAATAAAAAAGTAAAGGAATGAAAGTAAATATGTTGGAAAGGAAGGTACTTTAATGAACTATGAGCGTTGGCAGGGAATGCCTGGTTTTCATCATGCCATGACAGTCTTTAACAACAACCTGTCATGGCATTGTTTGCCGAGCAGATTCAAAATTAGCAAAGCCTCTCTCGATGGTCATTTCCCTAAATTGATCATGTAAAAACCCCTATATCTCTATAGTGTTTGTTTTTAAATAAACCAATTTGATTAAGATTCAATCTATATTCCTAAGGGATAGATTTCACTCCCGAAGTGAGCTCATCTACTTGAACGACTTCTCTCGAAGCTTCTCTCCTCAGTATTCGACAACTTATTCGTTGCCACCCTAAGTCTGTAAAGAAATTAAGGAGCAATAGGCCAACAGTGCCAGCTCTGGCTTGGCAGAGTATTTAGGAAACATTAAAGTATGCCGAATAGTTAAAACCATGTCAAGGCAGATTTATTATTAAAAACTAAAACATAAAAATAGCGTTCAACGCAAACATCCCCTACCAACTATTAAATTAGTTCATGGTGAGGGATTTAACCAACAACCCACAAACGTTTTTGAAATACATCATCATTAAAAACAAGATAAAATAACTTGAAAGAGAGAATGGGCTAGAAGGGGTCTCTCGATGCAGCCCTTCAAGATCCAGGCTTCTCGGCCAAGTTGGTCGAACCACCCTTCCAAGGTGCAGCCAGTTGTCAATCGTCACACACCAAATCCTCACGATCCAATCTTTCTCTCCCCTCAAGTCTAGCGTGGTTGGTGTTTAAATAAGCGTGGGTGAAGGGATAGGACTAGCTCTTCAAATTTTGAATTTCAACTGCCCAAGGGATAAGGGATTATCTTCTTATCCAAATTTGAATGAGAGCTGATCAGGCTAAAGCTGACGTCATCCTACCGACGCTGCCCTAGCATCCAAGCTTGGCATGAATCTGCCAACAAGTCTTGGCACCATCTTATCCGCTATTTTTTTGGAGATTGTTTCAATTGCTATTTTTTCGGAGCCTGATCATTACCTATTTTTTTGGGTCCAACATCTTCTTGGCTTGGCATCAAGTTCACTTCTCTGCCATCCGGTTCTTGGCATTGTCTGGTCCATCTGTGCCAACAACACTCGGCATTCTCTCTAGCATTCCTTCATGATGTGCTTTCCTGGGCCAAATCCTATGCCAAACCTGCAAAATTGCCAACAACACAACCCTTCACACTGGCATAGACAAAACTCTAAACTCCTTATGCAAATGCATGATTCTAACACCCTAATGCAACTACATGTACCTAAAAAAAAGAAAAAGCATTATAAAATTGGCATTAAAAATAGTACTTTTGGAGAGGTAACATATAGCCAGAAAATGTGCATACTTCGTAAACCTATCCACAATCACCCAAACAAAGTTCTTCTTGGATGGCGTTAAAGGCAACCCAGACACAAAATCCATGGTGATTCTCTTCCATTTCCACTCAGGATTCTTTAACGGTTGCAATAACCTCGAAGGAAACTGATGCTCTGCCTTAACACGTTGACAAACCATGCAACGAGCAACAAAATCTGCGACATCCTTTTTCAAGCCAACCCAGAAATACTCTTTCTTCAAATCCTGATACATCTTTGTACTCTCTAGATGCATAGAAAAAGGACTCGAATGTGCCTCAGTCAAGATAGTGTGCCTAAACTCTTCATCTATCGGCACCACCACTCGACTCTTAAAACAGAAAACTCTCTTCTCATTAAAACCAAAAGTCGTCTGATTCCCATCCAAGATATCCTTAACATGTGGCACTAACGTCTCATCATATGGTTGCTTCTATTTTATCATCTGCAACATCGAAGGCTTCACTTGCAACTCCACCAACAACCCACCATCTCATGTCACATTCAGCCACGCAAATATCACCCTTAACTCCACCGTGACCTTTCTACTCAAGGCATCTACTACCACGTTAGCTTTTCCCGGATGATACTCAATTGTTGGGTCATAATCCTTAAGCAACTCAAACCATCTTCGTTGCCTAAGGTTTAACTCCTTTTGCGACATCAAATACTTCAAACTTTTCTGGTTTGTGTACACAATACACTTCTCAACGTATAGATAATGTCACCAAATCTTCAAGGCAAACACCACCACAGCCAATTCAATGTTGTGCATAGGGTAGTTGGGCTCGTGCACCTTCAACTATTGCATAAGCTAAAACCCTTCTTTCCAACATCAGCACACACACCCTAAACACATGAAGGATGCATCACTATACACAACAAACTCCTTCCCTAAATCAGGTTGAATCAAGATTGAAGCTCTCATAAATGCTTCCTTCAACTTGTCGAAAGCTTGCTGCCTAACTTCCATCCACTCAAAACTCACATCCTTTTGCAACAATTTTGTCAAAGAAGCAGGAATCCTCGAAAAACCATCTACGAAGCATCAATAATATCCTGCCAACCCCAGAAAACTACGGACCTCCGATACAAACTTTGGTTGCTTCCAATTCACAATGGACTCAGTTTTCTACGGATCTACACAAATACCCTCGGCCGAAAAAATGACCAAGGAAAACCACCTGCTTGATCCAAAACTCACATTAACTTAGCTTGGCATAAAGCTTATTGTCCAACGGAACTTGCAACACAATTCGAAGAAGTCGATCGTGATCTTCCTAGACACGCGAGTATACAAGAGTGTCATCGATGAACACTACCACGAATTTGTCTAAAAATTCATGGAATACCCTATTCATCATATCCATGAATGCTGCTGGTGCATTTGTCAACCCAAATGGCATCACTAAGAACTTGTAATGCCCGTAGCGTGTGCGAAAAGCTATCTTCTACACATCCTTATCCTTCACCTTCAACTGATAATACCCTGACCACAGATCAATCTTAGAAAACACTATAGCACCCCAGAATTAATCAAAAAAATCATAAATCATCGACAAATAATACTTTTTCTTAATTGTCAACTTGTTCAGTTGCCGATAATCAATGCATATTTTTATCGTGCCATCTTTCTTTTTCACAAACAACATCGATGCTCCCCACGGTGACACACTTGGCCGAATGAACCCATGATCCAACAACTCTTGCAATTACGTCTTCAACTCCTTTAACTCTTTCGGTGCCATACAATACAGAGAAATAGATACCGGAGCCGCATCTGCGTACGTCTCAATGCAGAACTCTACCTCTCTATCCGGTGGCAAACGAGGCAACTCTTTCGAAAACACTTCTGGAAAATTGCAAACTGTGCGAATATCCTGGGCACGCGCTTCCTTCATATTTGGGTTCATAACATTAGTTAGGTATGGTTGACCCCTAAACTCCACAACCTCTGCGCCTCCAATGCTAAAACCATATTTGACATGAACTTTACATTCTCTCCCACAACCACAACTTCATAATCCTCGACAATTTTCAAAGAAACCCACTTGGTCTCAAAATCCACACAGCCTTGCGTTGAGACAACCAATCCATACCAAAATCATATCGAAACCGTGAAATGATAACTCTATCAGATCTGCTTCAAACGCATGCCCTTGAACCATCAAGGGACAACTTCTATACAACTTCCTAACTACAAAGGAACTTGTTACCCGCATACCAACATCTAACAACTTTACAGGTAAATCCAACAAACATGCATGCTCATGAAGAATGTAGGAATGCATAAAACCAGAATCAATCAAAGATAACAAAGGTATAGACTGCAAGGTAAAGGTACATGCGATCACGTCAATATCAATCCTCCCTGCGCGATGAGTAAAGACCCTCACCAGTCTACCCCCTTTGGCTGAACTGCTAGAGTATGTGCTACCACTCTCTGTCCATCGTCCCTGCGTTGGAAATATCAACAGCAATGCCCATAATCCCTCTACGCCACAGCAACTGGTACATGAGCCTAACCCTCTCTGGCCAATTATGGACAATCCCTCCTAAGATTATCCCTTGATCCATAGCTCCAACAAGTGCCCGTAGCAACCCAGCACTCCCCCGAATGCCTCCTATGACATCTCCTACACTCAGGAACTCCATTATAGGTATTATGTCATTGTAAACCATGCCTAGCACCATTTTTTCCATGCCTTTGATCCGGACGGTACCTTCCATCTCTATGCCTCTTATAACGATCCTTACCAACATTAGACTTTGTACTCCTCTTTCCTGCTGAAGAACCCCCAAAATGAGTAGACAAACCCAAATTTTGTTCTATGTCCTTTGCTCGAGAAACCAGGACATCAAAATCTGTGTAGTTTGTAGCCAACATGTACGTCTTCACTTTATTGATCAACTCGTAACGAAACCAATCGCACCTCTGTCACTTATTCGAAACCAACTTAGGAGCATACTTACTCAACCGAACAAATTGGATCTCGTACTAAAAAACAGACATATTTTCTTGCTCCAAAGCCATGAACTACCTTTTCTTCTTATCCTTATATCGAGTTTCCAAATAATTTTTCTTGAAAGCCTCACAAAAGAATTCCCACGTAACATTGGTAGGTTCTATTCCTGTGATCACAGTTGTCCACCAACTGCAAGCAACACCCTGAAGCAACGAAACAATACACCCTAACTTGCGTACATCCGTGTACTCCATCTGGCCAAGGATCCTTTCTGTACTAGCAAACCATTCCTCGGCTGCTTCAAGAGCCAAACCTCTAAACTCAATACCACCCAGGCTACCCAGATGCTCCAAAGGTAACCGGGTATTAACAAATGTAGGCACCGGTGCAGGACATGCACTCTAGCTATGGCCACCTGGAAAGCTCCCATCATCCCTTTGACTAACAGTGTTATATCACTAAAAATAGGTACTTGGGGTGCTTGAGGCACACCACCCTCTACTCTAACACCAGGAAGAGGAATCGGCGGAGGAGGAGGCAACTCATCATCGTGTGTGGATATCCACCACACTACCCATGTGAGCTCTAGTCTCTCGTCTTGGTCACATACGTGAAAATATGAGTCTAAACATGATAATGCAATAAAACAAAATAATTAGGCCAGCTCGCAGCAAGAATCCAAGTCACTCTTGTTTAAAAACAAAATCGTTTAACTCAAGTCGTAATAAGGCAATGTGTCCTAAGTTTAAACAAAAATACCACATATCGAATACAACTCCACAAATTCAATCACCGTACATGTCAAACAACATATTCATACTACATCAAACAAATAAACAACCATAACCCACCTTCCAACAATCAAAACCTGGCTCTGATACCACCAAATGTAACCCCTTTGACCCGGTCTAGTAGCAAGACCGAACCGAGCAAGCTACATTAGGATTTTCCAAGATAAACCCCAAACAGATTATAATAGAAACAGTTTATTCATTTTTTTATCATATCTAAATACATTTTTAGGTCATAAGGTGATCATACAGGTTTTGGTTAAAGTTACAACTCAATCGGGTATCATTTCGATATCCAATTACTCGAAATCGCTTTATAGGGACTAAAATGTAATTTCTAATAATTGCAAGGGATTTCATGAAATTAAAGTTACCAATCCTCAATTAGTCATGTTTCATGCCTTTGTGTTAAGTCTCAACTCAAAATGACCATTCAAACTTATTTGATTGCACATTTAAGAAACATGAACCAAAATGCAAAGATTTCAAACATCAGAAAGCATATCAACCGAATTAACAGCTAGTGTACCGGTACAGGTGTTTAAAGTATCGAAACGACACTAAAGGACAAGGGCGTACCGATACGGTCCTCAAGCGTCTCGGTACGGGCTTGTGTGTTTTGAAAATCCAGATTTCAGTGGCCAAAAATCGTATCGAAACGGTAACATGTGTACCGAAACCATCACTGTTACTCAACTATGCATACCGATACGGTTACCAGGTGTATCAGTATGCCTAGGCTATTTTGAACAATCTGAGCCAAGATAGATCCCCGCATACCGAAACTCTGAGGAGCCTTATCAATATAGTGAGAGCTGTAATGACCTCTAGGTCCAACATATGACACTTTAGCTCAATCTAACACCCTCTATTCAACCTCTAATCATCATATGGCATCACAAACATCCAATCATCAAGCATGGCAACATGGCAAGAGATCATACTAAGCATGGCATAATCAAATATTCTCCTAAGAGCGTGATTTATACCCAAGCATGCTTAATGTCCCTCCAACCCCTCAAAACCAAGGATAAAGCATCATACAAGTCCAAAATATTATTCCACACTTATACAAACAGGGAGTAACTCAAAATACATCTCCCAAAATAACTCGCTCACAATGCCTTCTTATTACTACTTAGTACATATAAAACCATACTTTGTAAAGTAATGTTCCTTGGATCCTCTCTTGCTTACGTGATGTCTGAGAAAGCTATTTCTCTGAATTGATGAGGAAAAGAGAGCGTAAGTATAAGCTTAGTGAGGGAATCACAAAAACAGTCATCAATGCATTTAAATCCATTTAATTCAAATAACATGTAATTATATCATGGCAAAACATCTTATGCTTTTCATGTCCTCTCAAATATGAACATTAAATTATTTTCAACACATGTATCATGGATTCAGTCTCTACCTCAATTTAAGCTTCACGTCACAACAAGCTTAAAAGAGTACCACATGTATAAATCACATTATACAAACATAATCCATTTCTTATGATACATTATCTCATATATTGGCTTTCAAGTGACTCAAAACCCACAACCTTTCATTTCATTAAACACATCGGATACACGGATTTCTCAAGTGGTTCCCATGACCACTTCATATACATACTTCAACCAGAGCAAAGACACAATTGCCCACCTCAACGGTTCAAACCGGAGTAATGGAACATTTACCCACCTTTACGATTTGGATGTACAAATCCACTAGCGGGAGAAAACGAAACATTTACCCACCTCAACCGCTGCGGTTCTCATGGTGAAGAATACAGACAATTACCACCCCTCGATACATATGAGGTGACTTTTATAGTGCACTTTAAACCCTATTGCTAGCCAACTATATCTAATAACATTTTAAACACAGCCACTTGCCAATATATTCAACAAACAACATTACCTCACTGTTTGACGTATGCATCAAATCAAACCAACACAAATACATTATACCATGTATTTTAGTAATCTCAAAAATATTTTCATAAACTATATGTCATTCTCAAAAGTCATCATATATGATCATTTGCAACTTCTTTTACTTTCAAAACATGCATAATACAGTGAGTAATCAAACCATAAGCATGTGCATGAGATTTTATTTTACAAAATCAAAATCGAGAGAAAACTCAACCAATACTCACTTCTAAGCTTAGATAAGTGTATCAAACTTTATCTAAACTCCCACAACTCCTTTTCAAATCTTTTAACAGCAGTAAAACACTTTTCCACTCACCAACAATCCAGCGCTTGCTTGCCTATGCGCGAATCAAGCTTTTAGAGCTTCCGCACCTTCTCCAAAAGCCAAAGGATTCAAATTTGCTTTACCCAATCAAAAATAGAGGATTAAAACACTTCTCTATATCACAAACCTCTAGCAACCAACACACACAACCTCACCTCCCAAGAATCCACCCAACACATTTCTAAAACTATCAAGAACACCACCTAACCTTTCTTAAACAAAGCCCACCCAACATCTAACGATTCAAGCACATTAACAACATCAATAGCATCCAAAAACACCTTAAACACGTCCTTATACCTCCAACAACACTGCAACAACAAGATCACCCCAAAAACCAACTATAACCAACCTAGAAAACTAACAATTCACATAGTTTTGGGATTACATTGATTAATCAATTCTTTCAACATTAAAACACATCCAAATGGAGATCTATATCTATTAGACTCATCACCAAAACAGATCTGAATCAATTTCCAACAATTTTCTTAGAAAACTCAATTTAATCATTAAATCTAGGTTAAAATCATAATTCCGTAATATAAATCAACAAAAATGGATCAAGAACTTGGGAATTTCATTAAAGAACCTGTAATTAGAGAAGATAAATAAAAATCACCTCTAATTGCTGATTTTTCCCTTAATTGGCCAAGCTTGATGAAATCCAAAGAGATTTTAAAATAGAATTTTGAAGAAATCAATTAGAAATCAAAAAGGAAATCAATAGGAATTGATTCCTGAAAATTTTAGAGTAGAAATCTTAGTTTGGTTGCTGAGAAAGTTGAGAGAAAAAGGTTGGAAGAAAAGTGGTTATGTGAGAAATTGATTTTGACAATTAAAAATCCTTTTAATAAATCCCCTTTTATTTAATTATAAAACCACTTAAAAATACTTCAAAAATATCCTAAATTAAGAGAGAAATAAGATGAAAAAGATTGTTTAAGTAGCTCCTTAAAGATTCTAAGTTTTTGACCATTTTACGATTTAGTCACAAAAAATAGTTTTGAAAACTTTCAATTTAGTCACTAGACCAAAATGTCTTAAAATAAAATTTAATTACCTCAAATTGAATACACCAAATTACTTAAAATTTTAATTAAGTAATTTCAAGTATTTTTCCATATTTTATTTTACCCAAAAAATCAATTTTATAAAATAAAATTCCCAAAACTATTTGAATTGCCTCAACCGGTTATCTCAAACCACCTACCCGATCCGGCCCACATCTAGGCCCAATTTCAGGGCGTTACAATGTCAAAATATGGTAATTGATTTTGAGAAAAGGAAAGAAAAGATGGAAAAGGATTTAGTAATAAAAAATAGGTTTCCTTCTTTTGAAGAAACCTTCATCGGGCTTTAAACTACATCAAAAGTGTTTGGAAATACTTGGAAAAGGTTAACTGAGCATATCGAGATGCCCCACTCCTTTTCTTTCATCTTTTATCTCTTAAGAACCAAGGACCTCCATTGTTGTCCCCTACCTCAAGCTTAAGTTAGCACCTCTATTGCTAGTTCAAGTTTCTTTCGATCTCTCCACCACAATGAATAGCCCTTGGATTGGTAAGCTAAAGCCCCCAAACAATTCATCGATTCCATGGATGGATTTTGAGTAATTTTGAATTGAAAGTTTGAGCCGATGTATTGCAAGCTCAAATCCATATAAGTTTTGTTAGCTAAAAGCTACTAAAAGTTTAGATGTTGTTTTTGAATTCATAATATTGATTCTAACATCTCCCTATCCTTTCTACCTAGCTCAAGGGTTGGAGAAAGAAGGACCATCATCTCCTTTAAGGGCTAGGGACAAAGGGATTGTCATCTGAGAGCCTTGAGAGCTTCGAAAGCTAAGGTGAGTGTAGTCGGAGTCCCGGGGATAGGCTAGGTGCCTTCCCCGATCAATTGGATATTTATTATGGCATTGCTAACCTTTTCGTATTGAGGATATTGCATAAAACATTGTTGGAGGCCATATTGGTAAGTATTGCATCGAATCATTGTCCATATCATCGTTATTGTTGTCATCAGAATCATAGAAATATTGATCATTGACTATTACATATTGTTATTTAAACATTGTATTGAATCATAGCCATCGGAGTATCGCAATCAAAATATTGCTATTGAATATTGTTATTGGAATATTGATATTGAATCATTGTCATTGAACTATTGATGTTGATCCATTGTTATTGAAATATTGCTACCGAATTATAGTACAGAATCATTGCTATTGAAATATTTCTATTGTACTATTTGTATTGAACCTTGGATTCGAGTGGACTTGGATACAATTGGTATGCCATAGAATTCATGAGCTCATTGGTACAAGTGGCTACAACCTTTATTATGGTGAGGCTAAGGTATGTTTTGTTTTGGTCATAAAGGTGAGGCGGAGAGACAAGACCACTATCGATTTGGTGAGGCATAGGAATTTGCATATCCACACTCCCTACATTGATCCAAGGAAACATATTGTTATTGCCTAAATATTGCTATTGCATTGATTATTGCTATTGCATCATTTATTGTTATTGTATTGAACATAGACTAGGACATATTGTCATATTGTTGCTATTGGTGCCCTTGAAGCATGGTTTAGATGCATTCATTGCTCTTTGTATCGTTTATGACTAACTCACTAGGTAAAGTATACCTAATGCATTCATTTTCCATGCATTTTAGGTTAACAAAGTTTGGAGTTGAGATCGGGCTAACTTGAGGTTTTGGCAAGTCATTATAGTAAAGTATGTTCATCATACAAACTCCTAGAATGGTGGCATAATGGTTGTATAAGTCACTTTTGACCACATAGATGCATGTATGTTGTGTATGCCTTTGGTATACTTAAGAGGCTAAAATGAGACTTTTGAAATTGGTTAAAAGTGGACTAAAATGCATATTTGGCCTAAATTGGGGAAAACATAGTAAACGGATTCAATTGATCCTAAAATTTGGCTTACTAATAGATTTAGGCTAAAAAAACTTACTGGTAAAATTTCATAGAATTTGGACAAGCTTTGGTTAGGTAAATGGCTGATAAACCATATAAAAATTGTCAATACAGACCCTACCATACTGATACGGGTAGTGGCGTATCGTTACGGGCTTGCATAATTGAACCGAAGATTAAGGGCGATCGATACGGCTTAAGTCGTACCGGTATAGGTTTTTGAATCTAGAAATTGAATTAAAATGGGGCATCGGTATGGGTACATGAGTATCGATCCCTTCCTTGTATAGTCAGCCTTGTACCGATACGGCTATAGGTGTATCGGTACTCTTTTTGGTCACTGAACTCTGTAAAATTGAATTAAAGCCTCACGTATCGGTACATGTATAGTATTTTGTAACCGTTTTTAACAATCATTAACATATCGATATGGTAGGACAAGTATCGGTACGACCTTCTGAATCTGTAAAATTATTAAGTCACATTGATCATTGCATATCGATACTGGTGTCTTGTATCAGTACGCCCCCTTATTGCAAAAACTAAGTTACTGAACTCAACTAAGACGTATCGGTATGGCCCAACGCGTACCGATTCTCATACTGTTAATTCTATTACTAAAGTTTAAAATGAATTCTGGAACTTTACAGTTTGGTCACTAAATCTTGTAAGGTTAAATTGTGATAGTAAATGAACTCTAATCGAAATAAAAATTTATAAGCGCTCTGTTTATAGCTCGAATTACATTGTGGTAGGTTTATTTTATGAGATGGACCCTTAATTTATCGAAATTACAATTTAGTCTCTAAAACTTATAAAAGTTTAAGATTAGTCTAAAATTTAGTAATTTAGTATCGTATTGAAATATCGACCTCATTGTTTTAAATATTGTATTGTATTGCTCATTTTTTCTCCATCAACTTTCTGATTATTGAACAAATTATCGCACCAAATACCGTATCATTCTCCGGTAACATATTCTGACCCGAATTCCTACCAAGCCGGGAAGGGGTGTTACAACAAGTTTTTTGCTTTTCTGCAAAAAAAAATTATTCATTTCTTTTTGATTAAAAATGGAAAAAACAAGATGAGCTTTAAAGAAAGGTGCGAAGTCAATGGAGGAAACTTAGGCCCCCGCTTTAGCACCAAAAGAGGAACAACCTGCTCCCATGGTGAGCCCAAACAAAGAGTTTTTCTTGACAAAAGTAGCTGGGAAGCATTACTTAGACAATATTTTGAAGCATACTATTCATCCTGAGCAACAGATTGTCTCTAGAACAACAAATAGAGTGATTTTTGTGTCTATCTTGGAAGTTGCAGTCTCTATTTGGTAAGGGAATTCTATTCTAATTTGTATGAACCTTCTCTGAAGTTGGTCTTTGTGCATGAAAGTTCTATTCCCTAGAGTGTTGTAGCTATAAATGGCTTGTTCAACACATCTGTGAGCAAGGATGAACACACGATGTTTGCTGAAATTTTCGATGATGCCAAGTTAGATTTTATAGTAAAAGATTTGTGTGTTGGTGGTGCATTTTGGTCAGGGACCAATGCTAAAAACTTAACCATGCACATAAAATTTTTGAATATCCATGTAAATATTTGATTTCATTTTTTGAATTGCAGGTTAATGCCATCTACCCATAGCATCATGGTGACATTAGAGAGAATGTGTCTGATACATTCCATTATAAAGGGCAGACAAAATGATGTCAGTATAATCATCCATAAGGAGATAGATGAATGTGCTGATAGGAAGAATGGGATTCTATCATTTCCCTCACTCATCATGATATTATCCAACCTGAAGGGAACAAACCTTAGGAGAAGATGAAAATGATAAAGAATAAGTGGCCAATTAATGAGGCTTCTGTTGAGAGGATGACAAGGAGCAAAGATGCCCCAACACTAAAGGCTGTTACCACATCAAAGGCTGAAAAGTACAAGGCCAAGCTGGATTGTTGATGACGATCTACCACAAGATTCTGAGACTTGGCTAAAGATGCAAGCGATCAAGAGCAAACTATATACTGCTAGTAGCAAGTTGGCCACACTTGCTACTACAATAGAGAACATGGATTGTGTCCAGAATTTATTTTTTTGCCTTTGTGAAGACATGGAACAAGTCCATTGTCGTAGCAATGAGTCACCTCAGTCCAATACAAGTCCCAAATTCCCAGAATTCCCTCCCATCATTCAAGGATATGAGTTTTCCTTTGATGAAGATAAAGTAGGAGAGTAGAACAAATCAGTTAATTCTCCGCTTATAGTGTAGATCCCATTAATGGATGACAATGAAGACATTCTAAAGGATCCAAACAAGAGCAAGGAGTTTGAAGAAGGCCTCTTCGACTTAAAAAGAAGTTTGATGCCATGCTGGAGGAATCATATGAGATTGCCTTTGATGAGACCATCACCCCTACCATACCTGAAAGACAAGAAGAAAAAGTAATTGTTGAGGAAATTGATGAATATGAAGAAAAGAGAGAACAAAAGAAAGAAAAGGAAAAAGAAAACAATACTGCTACATCCGATATCATTGCATCCATCTCTGTGGATGCAACACAAGAAGAACCTGACATAGAGTGAGCTATTACTAGACCGACGGAAGTCACCGAAGTATTGGAAGGACAAGAGGTGAAATCACAAGCGATCAAAGTCAAAGGATAAGCAGCACATGAAGAAGAAGGAGAGGAAGAGGAGAATGAAGAAGCACCATGCCACCTTCTCCACAGTACAGTAGTAACTGAGTTAGTTTGTTTTAATTTTAGTAAGCATGCATTGCATATAGTTGTAATATTTAGTTTTTATAAAAAAATTTGCCATTGCATTTGTTTCATTGTCATTGAATTCTATTTTTTTTTGCATTGGGGACAATGCAATCCTTAAGTTTGGGGTATACACTTGGGATTTGAAATGCACCCCCATTTCAAAAAAAATTAGAAAGCAAATGCAAGGTTCATTTTACTCTTTAAACTTTTTTTTGACATTTGATGCTTAAATCTTGAATCCTATTAATTGTTAATGAATTGGTTAGGGATGTAAATGAACCAAACGTTCAGCGAACCGTTCGGCGAAAAGTTTGTGTATTTATTAAATGAACGAACATGATCAAGATTTTTTTGTTTAATTAAATGGACGAACACGATCAAAGCACTCGTTCATTCATTTACATTCATGAACGTTCGATAATCTGTTCATTTATTTCCATTTGTGTAACACCCCAAAAATCGGTCTAGTCGAAATTAGGTTTCGGTGATCAGAAAATCTACATTGGAAAAGTCTAAATATTTTATTGGTTTAAGTTGTGTGGTCAAAGATGTCGTATTGGACTCTAATTGAGTTAATTTAAAAGACTTTGGACCTAATTGAGTCCTTAAAAACCTTTTAGTGACTAAATTATAAAATTTAAAGTTTGAGGGTAATAGTGTAAAGTTTAGAAAGTTGAGGGACTATTCTTGTAATTATTCCATTTTGAAGTGAGTCACTTCCTTGCCTAGACATGTTCACGTGATCTGCTTGTGAATTGAGGGATAAGATGACATAAAATTGATAGCTATAATTGTTATCCAACTTGTTGGGAAATGAAAATAATAGTTTATAGCTTACCTTCCTTTGAAGGAAACCTTGTGAGTGGATGGGATAGAGGTGATATAATAAATTAAAAATTAAGCCTACATTTAGCTAAAGGGAATCTAGGATAGATTTAAGAATGTTTGGTGAGTTTGGAAAATGTTTTCATACGTGTTTCACTGGGATTTCTTTTCTTTGCCATTTTCTTCATCTTTCTAAAGAACAAGCAAGCAACTCCATTGCTATCTTCAACCTCTAGCTCAAGCAAGCACCTCCCTTGTTTAGCCAAGCTTTCCTTGATTTCTTTACATCATTGGATAGCCCTTGAATTGCACAAGTGTTAGAGAAAGAAGAGTCACCATCTCCATCCAAAGCTATGAACAAAGGAGTAGTAATCCGTGAGCCGTTGGAGCTTTATAATTCAAGGTGAGTGTAGTCGGAGTCTCGGGATTAGGCTAGGTGCCTTTTCCCGAATCATGAATATTGATTTTTGCATGGCTAACCTTGGATGTTGCATAAACACATTGTTGGTGACTATATTGCTAAGTATTGCATCGAATCATTATCCGTAACATTGTTATTATGGTCATTGAAATCATTGATATTCTTAATGGTATTGAAACATGGCTATTGAACCATTGCTATTGATCTATTTTCATGGAATTATTGTTATCGGACTGTTGATATTGAACCTTGGATTCGAGTAGTATTGGATACAATTTGCATGCCATAGAATTCATGAGCTCATTGGTACAGGTAGGCTACGACCTTTATTGTGGTGCAGTGGAGGGATGACTTGACCACTATTGATTATGGTGCAGAGTAGGAATTTTTGTATCCATATACCGTGAACCGATCCAAGGAAAAAGTATTGTTATTGTTATTGTATTGCCTATTGTTGATATGTTGACCATTGATCATTCTTAAATTGCTATTGAATCTACATGCCATTATTTTGTTGTCATAGCCAATGTGGAAGCATGCTAGATTGCATTCTATGCTTATTTCATTGTTTATGACTACCTCACTAGGCAAAGTATACCTAATGCATTCATCTTCCATGCATTTTAGGTTAAGAAGTTTTGTGTAACCCCCATCGACCCGTCCTATACGCCCGACCGAATCGAGTGAGCTACATTAGGTTTACTGAAACAAACCGGAGAAAGGTTATGAAAAGTTGGTCCATTTTTTTATCTTGTCTAGATGCAAGTTATTAATCTTACATGTACATGCTCGCAACAGGTGAAATTTCAAAGAAAAAGAATCACAATAAGGCAACCAATTGCATCATATTCATTACGAGGACTAAAATGTAATTACTTTAAATTATATAAAAAAAATTGAAATTAAGGTTACCAATCCCCAATTAGTCCATTTACATGCCCATATCTCAAATTTTAGGTCAAAATGGTCAACCATATGCATACAATTACATTTGCAATACTTAGGGACTAAAACGCAATAGACTGGAAATTGGATTCCATGATATTACATGTAAAAACTGCCACCCGTACCGATACAAACACATTCGTACTAATACAAAGCAACCACACATACCGGTACATAGTGTTCTGTATTGGTACGCCACGTCAGCTTGTAAAAAGTTAAAACCGTACGGTACGAGCCCTTAGTGTTTCGGTATACAGGTTTTTCCCAAAAAGTAACTTTCTAGTAACGAGTTCCCGTACCGATACACCTTATCTCGTACTGGTACACCAAGCTTAAATTGCTTATCCGTACCGGTACTCGAATACCTGTACCAATGCTGAAAGCTTTGGTCTGCCTAGCTGTACCGATACGGTCCCTTGCGTATCAGTACGCATAGGCCTGTAATGTCACTTTCTACTGGTGTTTCACTCAAATCTAGATGCATTTAGATCCTAGCAACTTACATACATGAATGTAAACATTCAGCAATACATATATCAACACTTGCACCAAGGTTTAGCTACAAAACAAGCTTATGCTACCATATGGTTTAATATATAGGCATACTCCCTACAACACTCCACCAAACATACCAAAATGCTCAAATAAACATTTACCAGCACAAGCATCATACCAACATCACTTTAATACCATATTCAACATGTTAAGCTCATCAAAGCATGCCATCCAAGCAAAACCATCTAGATATGTACTTAGGTATCCACATAACATCAACCATAGGTATCGATGCACATTATGCTAACCAACATCAATCAAACTCCAAAATCACAGCATTACACATGCTTAAACAAGGGAAAACAGAATTACATATCCCAAAATCCGTGGCAAACACATTGCCTTATTAACCGGAAACATAAATTGAGTTCATACTCAAAATTACTTTGCATCTTAGATCACCACGACTTTGCCTTTGCTGCCCCAAGCCTTAATGCTCTGCATCATTAGGAAAAAGAGAGGGTAAACACACTTTCTTAGTGCGGATGCTCTTAAAACAATGATGCATTATAACCCTTGAAAACCAAACACTAGTTTTCAACCCATGCTTATGACCTAAGCAGGTTCTGATGATTCCAATTCAAAACATGCATATCGACCATATGTAAAAGATATATTCTACATGCTTAAATCCCCAACGTATTTTATACAAAACCATGCTTCAATTCCAAAGCATTATATACAAAACCATGCTTAAATCCCAAAGCATTAAAAAATAGATTCAACATTAGAACTCTCATATATTGGCAATTATAGTGACCCCTAATAGTTTACCACTATCCTTGATTAGCTGACCGCTAATCTTTAGTTAACCGACCGTTAACTTTAGACATCGAACTTTCATATATTGGCAATTATAGTGACCCCGGGTAGTTGACCACTATCCTTGATTAACCAACCGCTAATCTTTAGTTAACCGACCGTTAACTTTACACATCGGATACACAGATCTCCCTTAATGACTGACCATCATCAAGACTACACCATGCCGACCGCATGAGTTAACCACCTTGCCGACCGCATGAGTTAACTACCTTGCCGACCGCAAGTTTTACATCAACAAGGGGGAACCGACCGCTCAACCCAAGTGATAACCACATAGTCCGAGTAGCCGACCGCTGTACCTCAAGGACCATTTAACCACGATCAATTTTTAAACATATTATAGTGCACTTTATCCTATGGCATGCCAACTATATCCGATTATTTTCTCACCTTGTCACATAGCCAATATATCATTACAAAACCATTTACTCATTGTTTTACAATGCATTATACAAAATCTCCATATATGCAATCCCCATTGCCATAGCAATACCACATTCCCGACCGGAATAAAAATCAATGCTCGCTAGCATTTAATATACTTTTAAGCCATTGCGTATGTACTTAAAAATCATGCATTTACTGTAGGTAAAACAAACCATGTTTACGACCAAAACACGAATCACACATGCTCATATCCGAACCGATATTAAAAAGCAAAGGAGGGAAACTTACTTCCAAGCTTAGGTAAGTGTTTCAAACTTAACCTAAACTTCCAAAACCACTTTCAAACATTTTAAAGACTTTTAAAACCGATTCCATTTCGCCTTGCTTGCTAATGCGAAACAAGCTCCCGGCAAGCTTCAAACCACCTCAAGATGCCACACCTTAATTATCCCATGTTTTTGCCATACAAAACCAGAGGAAACATGCATTAAAATGCATCCAACTCTCTGTTCAAACCAAAAACCCGCAGCTCTCAAGATGCCAGCTCAAAACTAATCTGAAACTTACCGAAATCAACCTCAAACACTTCTCTATCTTAACCCAACCATAATATAACGATTCAAAACATCAAAATTCATCAAATAACATCTAAAAAACCCCTTTCACAACATCCTTTTACTTCCAGCAAAGATCAAACTCCAAAAACAACCCAAAAACTATTAACTAACAACCTAAACAATTAGAGATTCAACCAATTTCGGGATTTCATTATTAAAACAACTTATCCAAAATATAATACATCTAAAATAAGATTGAAATAAATACTCAACACTGGAAAAACAGATCCAATTCGAAAATCACAAGATTCCATCAATTAAACCTCAATTAAGCAAAATTTCATAATTAATTAATTAAAACCCATTAGAAACACATGTAAAGAGTCAAGAAGTTGGGAACTTTAGTAAAGAACCTTTCATTAGAGGAGAAGAACGAAACTTACCTTCAATGAGTGAGTTTCCCCTTAATTGGATGTTTTCCTCTTGAAAAACAATGAGATTCAATAAGATTTTTGAGAAAATAAATTAAAGAATCATTTAGAAAATCAAAGAATTAAGAAACAAGATCATTACCTTGAATCTCTGATAAGAAAAAGAGTGTTTGGCTGAGAGTATTTTGAGAGAAAATATGAGAGAAAGAATATTACGTCAAATTGTGATTTGGAAAAATAATTACCTTTTTAACTAAATCCCTTTTAATTCTCTTAATTAAAACACTTTTAAAAATAATCCTAATTAAGAGAAAACTCATATTAGGCCAAATGGTAAAATAGCTCCTTAAAGATTCAAAGTTTCGACTATTTACAAGACAGTCACCTTTTAAAACAGTTTTCAAAAATTGCATTTTGGTCACTAGCCCAAATGTTACCCTTCCAAAGCTCATTTTCCAAAATTGCTTTCACCAATATTTTTAATATATTAAAATAGTATTTTTTAAACATTTTTCTATATTTTTATCTTTCAAAAAATATTTGCTCCTGAATCTGACTCAAATCTTTAACCCGGTCCACCGGACCGACTAACTAACCTTAAAACCACTAGGCCCAAAACTGGGGTGTTACATTTTGAGATCAAGATTGGGGCTGGAGAAGGTTTTTGGAAAAGTCACAACGTTAATAAAATAAAGTATATCAACTCTATAGACTCCTAGTATGGTGGCATAAGTGTTGCATAAGTCAATTTTACTCTTTTTGATATGTATGTATTGAGGTTGGCTTGTATAAGTTTAAAGGCTTAAACTTGGCTTTCTAAAAGTGGTTAAAAATAGCTTATATGCATACTTGGCCTAAATTAGGGAAAATATGGCAAATGCATACTGTAGCACCGTATCGATCCTGTATCAATATGAGAAGTTGACTTTGAGGGTGTTGACCAAGCGTACCGATACGGGCTTGGGGCATTTCAATATAGTTGGTCGGTTCTGTAATCCAATTAAAATGAATCTTGCATGGCGTATCGGTATGGTTTGGTCGTGTATCGATATGGGTCCAAGGAAAATAATGGCTTTAAAAGTCAGTGTTAAGCGTACCGATACGCCTAAACGTGTATTGGTATGGGTCTCAATTTCTAGAAATTGTGGAAAACATTATTGCCTTAGCATATCGATACCCTTGTCTTAAGATATTGCTAATTGACCTGAATAATAATTGGAAATCGCTGTACATCTCCCTTATAGTTTTAAGAAGTTTTAAATTGATCCGACCGAGTATACACGACTTTAAAAATTAGAAATTTGTATTGATAATTAAATAAGTGTTCCTTCGACCATCGTTATTGTTTTGGTAACGCTTTCCGACCTGGTTCTCTACCAGACCGGGAAGGGGGTGTTACAATTCGTTTATGTTCATTTAAATTTATTCACATATATTATTATTTTTCATAAAAAGTATTGCATTTTTTTAAAAAAAATTAAATTTATTCACATATGTTTGTTCGTTTAGGTTCATTTAAATTTAATTACATATGTCCTTTTATGTTCATTCGTTTGTGTTTGTTTACGTTCGTTTATCATTTTAACAAACAAACATGAACTAACACAAACAAGCTACATTCATTAACAAGCGAACATCAACAAAAAATTATGTTCATTTAGTTGTTTATGTTTGTTCGGTTAAAATTAAACAAACGAACATGAACATACCCCTTGTTCGTGTTCATTCGTTTTGTTTATAGCCCTAGAATTGGTTGGATACATGTGATGGAATGTTGCATTAGAATTCTTTTATGAATGAATTTGGTTGCTTCCGTAATAGATACCTAGCATAAACTCTTAGATCTTACATGGATATGTCTAATTCTTCTGTTCTTATATAAGTTTATAGATCATATTATGTGTAAATAAAGAACACTCCAATGCGGGTGCATAATGAAAGTAGCTTAGGGGGCACACTCCAATGCATGCATTAGAAAAATTAAATGCCAAAGGATGTCATTGCATGAGTGTGTGTCGAAGCAATGAAGTACTCCCTGGGGTTCATTGCACAACATCTTACTTCTCAGGATCTTAGAGTGCATTCATTCTTTGATATCCCTCGTTCCTTGTAAAAAAAAGAGAAGAAAAGATTATAAATTTATATAGTTGAATTAAATAAATGTTGTTTAGGTGGAAAGAAATTGTGATGTGAGGCATGATGCTATGTATTGATGAAATTGCATGTTTATTCATTCATTGTTATGAATTGTCGATACAATCTTCTATCATATAGATGTAATTAATTCATTAATGGTTGAGATGATTCAAGTAGCTAGAATGTTTATCAATCTGTACTTAACCTTGCTAGTTATCATTTTGCTTGAGGACAATAAAAGAATCAAGTTTGTGGTGTGATAGCTCTCTAAAGAGCATGTATTTCCTCCCCATTTATTGATTAAATTGTCCCCACATTGATGTCTCATGCATACATTTATGCATTTTAAGCATAGTTTTTGCATCTTTTATAACTCAGTTATCTTTGCGTGATTTATTTTGAATTTTGCCATTTTGCTGTTTTTTTGTTGTTTCACTAATGTCACTGTAAAAAGCATCTCCTTGTTGTAGCCAGATATGTCACCGTTACTGCCAGTTGTCTAGAAGCTTCTAAAGATAAGGATGAAAGGCACCAGCTGTACTATCTGTTCTAACATATTTTATACTGCATTTTCACGCTAATTTCATGTGAAGGACATGTGTCCTTTGTGGATTGGCCTATAGAAAGAGAGAGGAAGATTCGGACGACCTATTTCCTTTATTCTTCATTTTCTTTGAAGTTTTTTCCATGGCAACATAAGCTTCCAGCTGGTGAACCAAGGTGAATCAAGGTTGTACGGCTCTGGAAAGAGAGGAGTTGGGTGCTAAAGAAAAAGAAACTTCGTGGAAATATTTTGAGATGGCTAGGAATACCAGATTCTATTTATTTTCGTAGTTTTTTGTATTTAATTTGAATGGTGGTTTATTGTTTTCTGTTCTTTGAGTACAGAAGTACCTTTGAATTGTGACCACTTCTTTAAGCTTCAATCTCTTCAATGTCCTAATTTATACTCATCTCGACATCAAAAAGAAAGCTTGACATCGTGCCCGAAGGTCTTATTGATGGCCCAAAGGTCTTATCACCATGCCCGAAGGACTTACCGATGGCTCGAAGGACTTATTGATGGCCCGAAGGACTTAAGATCTAGATTCACGCCAACATGGCTACCAATATCATTCTTAAAAAATCTAGATTCATGCCAACATGGCTACCAGTATCTTTCTAAAAATCTAGATTCACGCCAACATGGCTACCAATATCCCTTAAAATGATGCCCCTATTTCCGCCAGTATTGACATCACAATAAGGTTAGCATCATGCCTGAACGACTTACTGATGGTTCGAAGGTCTTATCACCATGCCCAAAGGACTTACCAGTAGCTCGAAGGACTTATCATCATGCCCGAAGGACTTACTGATGGCCTGAAGGACTTAAGATCTGGATTCACGCCAACGAGTCTACCAATATCTTTCTTAAAATTTGGATTCACGCCAACATGGCCACCTATATCCCTTAAAATGATGCCCCGATTTCTACCAGTCTTGACATTACAATAAGGTTAGCATCATGCTCGAAGGACTTATTGATTGCCCGAAGGTCTTATCACCATGCCTGAAAAAAACCAAACATTTTTTAAAACTGATGTTTGGAGGAAATGGTAATTATTAAAAGAATCAAAATTCGAAAAAAACAAACATTTTTGAAAATTAATGTTTGATAAAAACGATAAATATTAAAAGAATCGAAATTCGAAAAAATGCTAAACATTTTTGAAAATTAATGTTTGGAAGAAATGATAAGTACTAAAAGAATCAAAATTCGAAAAAAGCCAAACATGTTTGAAAATTAATGTTTGATAAGTATTAAAAGAATCAAAATTGGAAAAAAAATGCCAAACATTTTTTAAAATTAATGTTCGGAAGAAATGACAAGTATTAAAAGAATCAAAATTCGAAAAAAAACGCAAACATTTTTGAAAATTAATGTTTAATAAGTATTAAAAGAATCAAAATTCGAAAAAAATGCCAAACATTTTTGAAATTTAATGTTTGGAAGAAATGATAAGTATTAAAAGAATCGAAATTCGAAAAAAAGCCAAACATTTTTAAAAATTAATGTTTGATAGAAACGATAAATATTAATTTTTTTGGAAAATTAATTTTAGACCCCTAAACCTTTCCTCATATTTTGCGATCTTATTTCCATCCAGGTTCATTATTCATTTCTCTGAACCACTCAACATATCAAGGCTGAAACCTACCTTAAGCTCTTGAGCTGTCTGACATATGAACTCTTGCCCTCACCTTCATCTCAGTCATTGATGGGTCATCACTCTACATTAGGTCGATCAATTGCGTCCACTTTCTTGTATTCTCAATCTCATCCTTGATGTAATACATGAAAATCTTTGTTGCTTAAAACTGTCAATTTGCCGATCGTCACTCCAATGAAGGGTGTCATTTAGATTAACATACAGGACCTTGAAAGTAGAATTATAATAATAAAGAAAATAGAATATGAGCTCTAGATATCAAGTGCAAGAGTGTCTCAGATTTAACCTTTTGGTGATAATTTAAAACATAGCTTGTGTCTATACATACTTTGAATGTTTTGGCTATTTGAAGTCGTAAAATTCCCCCATATAACTTGGCTCATACTAATGATTATCGCCTTGCTACAAAGACTACTCCTTCTCAATTCTCATTATTTTCTCTGCCCAAAAAATGGACTTGTTTAACCGTTAGAGTGCAAAAATATCATTCTAAGAATAAAGTTTTAGGTGTATGTGCGTGCTGCCAATTATACTTATGCTATTGTTCATTTCTTTCTTCTTATTCCTTCCCCACATTTATTCATTATTATTTTTTAGGGAAATCAACTCATCACAGTCCTTTGTCTCGAGGATAATGATGGAGCAAACAACACTACCCGAGTTACTCGGCATAGTCATGATTTGAAAATATTACCGTCACTTATGAAGCTAAGGTTTTTTGATTTGGATGGTGCATTGCAACCTTATTTATCATATCGCTTCATCGGAGTGCCCCAAAATTTCCACACTCTTATCCGAACATGCCTATTACTAGACTTCGAACATATGAGTGCTTTTTCTCTATTCATTCATTATTATTATCATTCTCAATTGTTAATCACAATTCATTATAATTTTATGCACATATACTTATATTATAATTCATGCATAGAAGTCTACGCTTAGAATTTCAATTTCAGGAAACTTTGTATGTTTAAATTTGGAGCTTTTTCCTCACCGTATGTCATTAAAGGAGTAGTAATCTTGCTTTGCTGACCAGAGTCTATTAGGGGAAAATTAGACCGCATCGTTATCACAACATCCAATTCATCTCAGAATCGATGTCGCATCTTACAATAGATATCTAGTGACCTACAAAGACAAGAAAAGGTATACATATACACACACTTTGAAGGCCATTGTATGCTAAGAAAAATGTGTTTTTTATTGGAATGAAAATACCCAAACATGATGCATGCCTCTTTTTTACAAAAATATCTCTACTACGTTTAGGCCAAAGGTAGCAAATTTAATTTCATGCATTACTTTAAAAGACACTCCTTAATGAAAAAATGTTCTACCAAGACGACATCTAAAGTCAAAATCATGGACAAGATAAAAGATAGGGCTTTAGATCCTTACCTTCTTGGCACGGTACAAACTTTCCCAATTCTTGTGTCTTCTATTACTGGATCAATTCCTCTATTGCTAATTAGCTTCTTGATCTCTTCCCACAATGGTTTACACTTCTTGGTAGGATGCCCTAGTGCCCCCATATAGAAATCACATGTACTGATCAGGTCAAAACTATGGGCAGGTGAATTAGGTGTAATCTTCATTTGTTTGGGAATGATATGGTGACCCTCAACCAAATGACGAAATATATCCTAAATGGGTGCCCCATATAGAAATCACATGTACTTTTCTTGTATTGCCTACTCTATTCTCTCCCCCACTGCCATGAAGTCCTTAAATTTGCTACTCGATTTCTCCAACATTATATCAAAGAATGGAAGGTGAAGTGACGCGTGAAATAGGGGAGTCATTTCCTCTTCAGCTATAGGAGGATGAACTTGGGTCGCCAAACTTCACCATCCTAGAGCACAATCCTTAAAGTTTTCATTTGGTCTCATCTTTATGCTCTGAAGAAACTGTCGGCTTGGTGCCAAGTCTAAAGCATACATATATTGGCTCAAAAAAAGTTGGGTAGGTCACCCCAGGACCGAATTTGATTTTTGCTCAATCAGTTGTACCATATCACAGCAAGTTCTGCCAAACTATCGTAGAAGTAGTGGATCAACAACTTTTCATTCTTTATGTAGCCCTGTATCTTTCTGCAGAACATGGTCAAGTGAACCTTCAGACAACTTGTAATGTTATACTGCACGAATCTATGAATCTTGAAATCTAGAGGAATGAGCAAGTCAGGGACTAAACAAAAATCTCTTGTATTGAAATCATCTAGCTTTCCTCTTTTCTTTTTAATTTCCTTCTCGAACCTATCTTCTAATTGCTCGAGTCTTTGTTCCATTCTTTCTTTCAACTAGTTCTCAAATACTGCTATCGAACCCATAAAATTTTATTATTTAATTAATTAATGTATGAAATGCATCATAAATGTTTAAAATGTAAAAGGCGAACAATAAGTATGAACTAACGTAATGAATGCAAATTAGGTGTTGATTCGCTAATAGTCCTTTAGGAGGATTTTTATAAAGGTGGGATGTCTATGTACAAAAGACTGACAATATTCTACAGGCATCTATTAGCCACCCTTCTTGGAGCAAAATGAGTACTCAGTGCCCCACTTCTGTCTCCTCTATATTTGCTTCATGCTCAAATTATTTCCAACCGTGGCATTATCAATCTCTGTACATTACAGAACATCTTCCCTTTTATAAAAAAATCCTCTAATATGGAATATTTTCGAATCGACGAAATGTAAACATGAATGCAATGAGGTATTAGTTGCAAAGTGATCATCGAAGAAAGGCTTTCATTAAACAAAAAGGCTTGTTACATCAGATATCAGTATTGTAAACTTTACAAATATTGATGAGCCCTAGCCCCTAACTTTTGGACTTCGTCCAACAAACGAGTCATCTTTCCTTCATGATCCAGTGCGAGATTCATATTCTGACTCAATGGCATAGCTGCGTCGGTCACATCTGCTACTTGTTGAGCCACTCTGTGTACTTGAGTGATGACACTCTTTATGTCATTGTCTATCTCTTGTATTTCTCACTCAGCTTTTCGTAGCCGGAGGTTATCTTTTTGACGCTTTCATAGCAAGCTTGCTTGTAGGCTTCGGCACGAATTTCGCTCATATGCAAGGAACTTCGAAGCTCATCTGCTTGTTCTTTGAGTGCTTCATTCTCTGACTAAAAAATGTTGGATCTAGCCCCACTCTGTTGCAGACTTACTTTCAAAATATCATTCATAGCTAGACTATCTTGTAACTCTTTTCAGAGGGCATCGCATTGCTCCTCGTTTCCTTCAACTTTTGTGATAATAATCGGGCTCTATTTTCACTAGCCTAGCCTTTCCGCTTCTAATGCCCCAAATCGTTCTCTAGTTGTATGATGCCACTCTTTCACTCTTCAAAAGTGTTACCTAATCCAGTATTCTAGAACATGCAGTGAAGCGTCTGATGCTCATCTTGTAGACTTTTCAGTTTCTTATTTATTTCTTCTCTTTCTTGCGAATGCCCCTCTTCTGGATTGGCTATACCCTCGGTTTTTGAACTCGACTCCCTTGAATGTTTCACTTATGTATTATTCAAACCTTGTCATGGGTATTGGCTCTTTTCTAACTTTTCCCCTCGGGTAATCTCTGGCTCATTATAGAATCGGGGTTGTCCATCTTCAAAACTCAATGCTCCCATATTGGCAAGATCCTTAACTCAGTTTTTTAAAGTCCCACAATTCTCTATAGTGTGACCCAAACTTATTAAGTGGTAACCGCACCAGGAAAGGCTTTTATAACCTTGCGGGTAAGGTGGATCTTTTGGAACAGACTAAACAGGGGTGATAAGGTTCCTTTCAGTAAGTACTGGAAGCAGCTCGGTGTACCTCACAAGAATTGGGACGTTTATCTTTACATTGTTGGTTTCTTTAGGACCTACCTCCATTTTTCGAGAGCTCGATTCGGATGTATTTCCCACTGGTTTGTTAGTGCGAATTACAAAAGGGTTTGAGTTGTCGTATTTATCGATGTTATCTTGCTTGGGGTGGGATTCTGACCATCGAACCCTTTATTCTGATTCTTGATTAGCTCTTCTTCTGGCTCTACAGACCCCTTGCCTTTAGCCATAGCGGTCATCATATTCATCATCTCGACCATCTGTTTCTTCAATTCTCGTACTTCATTTTGCTTATCCCCAACACGAGTACCAATTACCCTGTCTGGTCCAAACTCTTCGAATGATTCACCTTCTCTATTATTCTAACAATGCTCGAAATTTGCTCATTTTATCTGAATACAAGACCTCTTATCCATTATGATTGCCTTCTACAGTGATGGCCACTTGTGAAATAAATACCTTTATGTTACGAAAATACGATGCACAAAAAAATGAAAAGGGAAAACACAAAAAGAAAAATGTGTCAGTTTGATAAGAATAATAAATAGTTAATAAACAGAAGCAATTAAAGCACTCAAATCATGCAATTAAAATATGCATAAACGAACAAACAAAAATGCGAATAAAAAACCTAAACAAGTTTTCCGCTAAATGGACAGAGTGCCGACATGGCTCTAACAGGCGGGCTCTATGTCTCATTACATGCGGTTAAATTCTAAAAAAACGGTACTAAAACTGTCGCTCGAACATCGATTTGAGGGAATACGACCCATATGCCATACGAGGGTGTAGACCCCACAAAATATAAAGATCGAATTCTAGGAGTGAATTACAACACTATACGGAGGTGAAAACCCCACGAAGCGAAGTAATCACTCCCACTTAAGGGTTCTAAAACTAATATATGATGACAAAAAAGGTAACCAAGCAAGACTTAGGAATTGAAAATTAAATTAAACGGAATTTAAATTTTTTTAATAATTACGATACAAACCTAACTAAGGCTTAACTCTTTTTTTATTTTTTAAAACAAAAAAATTTTCCCAGCAGAGTCGTCATGCTATATCGATTTTTTTCAAGTGTCGCTACAAAAATTAAGAAATCGTGTATGGGGGTGTTTCTCGCTTCTATTGAAAAATTATTTAAAAAGGAAAATTTTTGAAAAACTCGTATTTTGAAATCATGGAGTCACCACTGGTCACTTGGAGTAGGTAGATCGGACACCGAAGATAAAACCAAAGATTCAAATTGGATTCAGGAGTTGGTTATGTACGAGGAAGGGTTAGCACCCCTGCTATGCCCAAAATTGGTACCTAAGGGTTCGTATCATAATTATTAAGAAAATATAAAATTTGATTTAATTTAATAATTAATTCCTAAAATGAATGGTTCAAATATTAAATTTGCCTTGATATCCACGATACCAAAGTAGATGACACCCGAAGACCGGGATGACACTCCCACTAGAATACCGGGATAAAGGCCTAAGACTATATGTGAGAAATTAAACATAAATATATAAATGACATAAATAAAATAATAGACAAAGATCAAATACATATACAAAAAGTAAAGACTAATGTATATCATTACATTATAAAAGATACATAAAATAATATGACATGAAATTACACATATTATAAACAAGTATCATACATAGGCATTAAAAATATAAATATAATATATATAAAAGTAAAAGGATATTAACAAAAATGAATAATGTAAATATACCAAAAAATAAAAAAAAACAAAGCAACATGTATCGAACAAATAGCAAAACAAACAATATAAATTAAATATAAAAACATAAATAACATGTCGAGCATATATATGTAATGAACATAAAAAAGAATATAAGACTGAAATTAAATGTAATGAAAAAGGCAAGGACCAAAATAAGAAATAAACCCTCTAGAATCAGTTTAAATTAAAATAAAAAAGGACCTAATTGAAAACTACATGAAAAACAAGGGGACCAAATCTATAATTTTACCCTTTGAAAATAAATTAAATGGAATTTGGGCGTGATTGAAAACTAGTTGAAACATAGGAAGACTATTTGGGTAATTTACCCATGCAGCAGATCAACTTTGGAAAACAAAATAGGGCGGGGGGATTTATTGAGTAATTTACCCTTTAAAATTTAGGGTCTGCAGAAATAATTTAAAAATGCAAAAGGACCCATTGTGTAAATACCAAGATGCAGAGGGACTTAAATTATAATTATACCTTTTTTTTAAAAATAAAACCTATAAAATGGCCCATCCTGCTTTTTTTTTTAAAACTTTGCCATTTTTTACCCCTAAGTTAATACCCCTTTTCTCTGAAATAAAACACCCAAAACCTTTTTCTTTCCAAATTTTTGGATCAAAACCTAGAAAAGGAATGAACACTATCCCCGGTTCATCAAGTTCATTACGAACACAGGAAATCAACCCAAGAACCACCACCATACCCAGATTCCGATGGTGGTCGATCACTCCAGCCACCATGGCTCACCTCCGGCAACCGTTCACCGGCGCCGGTGACCACCCAAATATCCCAAAAATTCTTTTTTTCTTTTTTAAAATAGATTTACCCTTTAGTTTCTCAAAATCAAACCCCTAATCCCTCTTTTATTTTCATGAAACCAAACCCCTATTTGGAAACCTAGCCGTCCGGTTCACCATGCACGGCTCGAGGCGAGACCGCTAGGCTTATCACCACACAGTGACCATACGACGAACGTAAAACCCTAAATCCCTTATTCATTCTTCGAAAGAAAAAAAAACTAAAGAAAATATTACCTCTGAATCTTTTTTTTATTTTTTGATAATCTCTGCAATACCCCAACATTTGCCCTAGAAGTATGCTGTTACTGGGATTGTGATTCAATTGAATTAAAGGCATCTTTAGATTAGATAAATAGTTTGAGTTGGACTAAATTGATAAAAAGAAGAAAGTGGATAGATTTTGAATTAGGGATCAAAATAGAATGAATTATGAAACTAAGGTTTGCATGCAAAAAAAAAAAAACGGAAAACTTAAGGTCTTGACCGTGTGTCAAGCTTGGAAGGAGGCAAGTTGGAGGAGTCGGCCACTTGGACTTAGTTAATTAAAAAAAATGAATGATGATGAAGTGAAATTGCTATCATCTTCCTCAACATGAACCGAAAACCCTTGAACAAGTGAGAGAGAATTTGAGAAAAGTAGTAAGAATTCAAGCTTGGTTTAGCCATGGTGTTGTAGTCATTGTTCGGTTAACTTAAAGAAGTGAGTAAGCCTCCTTTATCTTTCTCTTAATTCAGATTTTGAGGCTGAAATTGTTAGGAAATTGCCATGTATTTATATGAACCCTTGATAAAATCTTTTATATATGATTTTAGTGTGATAGAAACATGCTGTGGATGCATGGTTAAATTGAGAAATAATTGTAAATTGTAATCTAGTAGAAAGGATGCATTATTGGAAATAAATCATATATGTGAATATGTTTGAAATTGAATGCTAGTTTTAATTGCTATGGATAGAATTTCGAATGGTCCATTGATGATTATAGAGTTGTGTTTAGAATCAAATCTGTTCAGATTGTTTAATAGGAAAATTGAGGGCTGTTTTGTATATACACAAACTTGAGGGGCTGTTCTGAATGTATATATATATGTGTGTGTGTGTGAAAATTTTACTATCTTGGTATATTAGAAAGCATGTTGGATTGTTTTGAAAGTGTATGTATGGTTGGTGAACTGTTTTAGAATTTTAATGAAATTCATGGGCTGCTTTTAAGTGAAAGAATGAACCGTTTTAATTGCTAAAAACAGGGGACTGATTTGTGAAGTTATTAGGGGCTGTTTTGAAAGAACACAAAAATGCAAAGGACTGTCCTGCATTTATATAGATGTTAGAGACTGTTTTTGAGGTGTTTGTAACATCATAGACTGATTTTTGAGTACGTGATTGTATACCATGTAATTGGGGCTGTTTTTACACTATACATAAATATTTAGGACTGTTTTAGACAATTGAAAATGTTCAGAATGCTTTCTGTGAATTTGTGAGAATACATGGATAATGAAATATCTTGTAAGTAAAGAAATAGTCTAACACATGAATATACTCTCATAAGGTTATATTAAGAAGGAATTGAGGGACTAAGAATTAAAGTGGATCATTCGGTGGATAAACAAAAAAGGGATCGTGATTCGCGAACGAAACTAGCTTGGATAAAACTGCGAGTGTAGTTTAAAGTCTCGGTGGATAATGAAATATCTTGTAAGTAAAGAAATAGTCTAACACATGAATATACTCTCATAAGGTTATATTAAGAAGGAATTGAGGGACTAAGAACTAAAGTGGATCATTCGGTGGATAAACAAAAAAGGGATCGTGATTCGCGAACGAAACTAGCTTGGATAAAACTGCGTGTGTAGTTTAAAGTCTCGGATAGAGTGAAACTATTCTGAGGATTTTTATTTTATTTTAATTGATTTTGCATGCTCTAATAGTCAAATGGTGCTAGTATGGCTAAGCTTGGATATAAGGTAAGTACTTTATTGAAAAGTACTCTATGATATGATATGAATTTGGTTAAAAGCATATTATATGGTTGAATTTTATGCATATAAATGTACATATATTTAAGCTTGACATGAGAAGACTTAAGCCTTATTGTAAGTATAAGAAATTTGAAGCTATGCTTACCTTTGAAATGAATAACAATGATCTATGTTCACTTAATATACCCTTGTTCGAATGAAAAATGTGGTTGAACTTGTGATATACTATGAAATAAGCCTTGGTGGCATGTTTATAAGGATACAGAGAAATGCTTATCTATAACGAGAAGTTCACATAAGGTGAAAATATATCCAAATTGAAAAAGTGTAATGAGCTTGTTGATCGATATCATGGTAATGAGCTATGCTCACTTGGTTTTTAATAAAAGATGATAAGTGTAAAAGCCTTGGTCTCGAGACAGTCTTAGGTATAGTTGGCATACCATAGAGTCCATAGAGCTCATGTTTAGGGTGGACTACGGTCCTTATTTGGCGACAGTAGGAGGGAAGTGTAGTGGTCACTTGGCGATAGTATGAGGGATTGACTGGTACTGCGAGTACCATTATGTTTGGCGACAGTTGGTTGGGGATTCGTGTACCTAGGCTGTAATTCGATTCTCAAGGCTATGTTAAATGTGAAATAATGGAATTCTTAATCCTAATAAATAAACTATCTGACCACTTATGAGACAAATATCACATGATCTTGATATGATAAGTTTGATGTCTTGTATGCCAAGTAATCCTTGATTTTGATGTGTTAGGCTTGAGATCTTGTATGCCAAGTATAATTAAAGAATTAATTGATTACACTTATGTATATACTTGAGTACAAGGCTATGTTAAAAGGAAATCATGAGGATTCGTAAGATAAACCTTGATATAATGAAATACCTTGTGTAACAAGAAATGTATTTATAATTGGCTCACAAATAAGGTTGGTTGCTAAACTCTTGTATGTTATGTTTTGCAAGTATGTAAATGACAAATTCATGTTAGGGAATATCCTTAATTTGATCATTGATTCAGATATTAAATTGAATCATATGGATAACTTGCAAGATATGTATGTCTTTTTCCTTGAATTTGGATTATATGTTTATTGAGAGAGTTCTGGGTCATTCGATTGATGTACATGCTTTAAACTACTTTGCATTGTGACCTTGCGAAACAATTAAGATGCTAAGAATTTACTTAAAATAAATTGAGTGTATAAATGAATCATCGTTTGATCTTATAGTTGAATTGGAGTTAGGATTTTAGTACTTTGATTGCTAAAATAAATTGAAACTGTTTTGAGTAAATATAAGTGCCTAATTGGACTGTTTTGTAGTGTGTATTTGTGTATATATATGTATGTGGACTGTTTTGTAGTGTGTATTTGTGTATATATAAGTATGTGGACTGTTTTGACAAAAAATGAACCTTATTGGACTGTTTTTGTAGTGTGTATTTGTGTATATATAAGTATGTGGACTGTTTTGACAAGAGATGAACCTAATTGGGCTGTTTTGTAATGTGTATTTGTATATACATATATATGGACTATATTGATAAGAAATGAACCTAATTGGACTGTTTTGTAGTGTGTATTTGTGTATATATATGTATGTGGACTATTTTGACAAGAGATGAACCTAATTGGGCTGTTTTGTAGTGTGTATCTGTATATATATATATATATATATATATATATATATATATATATATATATATGTGCACTGTTTTGACAAGAAATGAACTTAATATGGACTGTTTTGCAATGTATAAGTGTGTGTACATATAACATGGACTGTTTTGATATAATTAATCATGATATGGACTATTCTGCAATGTATAAGTGTATATACATAATTAGTGGATTGATTTGGTATAATTAATACAATGACATGATATGTTATGTTAATATCTTATGTGCCAATTAATTCTTGAATATGGAATGTTGTGTTAGATTGTCTTAAATGCCAAGAGATTTATGTTGAAGATATATCATGTTCGATGTCATACGTGCCTAGAAACTAATGTTGTGATAAACTATGTTTGATAACTTGTGTAAGGAGTAATTTATGTATTTTGGTAGGGTATGTTAAGGACAATACCTATATTGAAGAGAGATCAAGAAAGTTTATAAGTTAAATAAATAAATTATGGCAATAACTTGCTTAATAAGTAAACTTGTATTTTTGTATATTGAGTATCTTTTTTTAGGTGAATAAACATGCTTTGATAAAGTATTTATATACTCGTGATTGGTTTGATTTCTTGAATATTCTTGAATTGTTTAGAAATCCATAAATATATGGGTATGCTTGTTTCGAAGACCTCATCACGTATGCATGAATATATATGATGCCTTATGATAAGTAATCCTGTATATTTAAAAGTCAAGCATGATATCTCACTTGATAAGTAAATCTATGTTGATGCTAAGTTGTGTTTGATAACTTAAGTAATAAGAAATACATGTTTAGGTGAGGTTAGGTATAAGAAGTGATTGAGTTATAAGTTAAACTATTGTGTCGCTTGGTAACTTATACAATAAGTAATACATGCTCGTAAGATATAGGAATACGTAATGAAATAAGAAAGATTATCATATTTGATCGTATGGATTAAAGGACTCGTGTCTAACAAGTTTGACGCTTGATTTGGTTTCGATATGTGCGACAATGTTGCCATATTTGAACTCTATGACTAAGATAATATGTAATTGATAAAGTTTGTTACTTGGATCCGATGGCTTTAAAGAATGTGTAAAGTTGTATTATGTGGTTTTAAGTCATACTTTTTGTTATTTTTAAACTACCTCACTAAGCTATGGCTTACTCTTTTTTCCTTATTACATTTTAGGATATATGTATCTTTGATTTTTCTCTCGAGCTTGGACGCGATCACAAGAAGCCATAAGTATGATTTGAATTTTACCTTTAGAACTCCTAGATGATGGCACATGAGTGTTGAATATGCACAATGCATTTAAATTTCATTTAGATTATTTGTATATAAGCTTTATAAGCATTCAAGTTTTGTAATGGGCCTTTAATTATTTCATAATTGCTTGCTATGTGAGTTATAGTAGTTATATTGTTGATGGCTTGTTAATTATCTATATGGGTTTTAAGTTGTTAGACCACCCTTCTGTCATGTTTGAATGAAAGTCAATATATATGTTTAGAATTATGGTGAAACTTTAAAATAATACAGTAGATTGCATAATTAGGTTGTTGATTAAAAATAGGCTAATGAGTGGTACGTCAATGTATACGTTAATGATAATGTTATGTACAAGTTTTGTAGGTATTGGAAATGTCTGGTCTATAAAACCTTATAATTATTTGTTGGTTAGCTATGTCAGCCTTAATGTCCTACTGCATGTTATCATGGGTATATGTTTGTTATGATTGTGATGCTATTGGGCAATTGTAGATTATAAGTCTGATTCTCAAATATTATATTAAGTAGATTAAAGATCATCATACTATGGGGTTTATGTTATCCGAAACATTCTTAAATATAGATTGATATGTCATAGAAATGTTCTGCTATGTATGCATGCAGGTATGTTTGTTAATTAAAGGCTTCTTGATCTTAGAAATTTGAAAGTGACTAAAAAGTTTTAAATTTCCCTAATTTCTAGATGTGTGCTTTGTTGAGAAAACGCTAAGTCTTCTTTTGGTTGTTTGGTTTTTGTTCAGTAACACTTCTTAAGCCGTTTTTCTTATAGACCGGGTAAGGGGTGTTACAATCTCTGAGTACAATGGGTTGAGAATCCTTACAATATATACCCCATTTTCGATTTGATCTTTGTTTACAAGCAAAAACTTCATTTAATGTTATTACTGTTTTGGATTGATTGACTGGCTTTTTTTCATTTTTTATTTATTTCGGCATGTCCGGTTATTGGGGATGGTGGTCGTTATTGCTAGCGATAAGGCCACGTGGTGGCGGCAAGTGAAGGTGAAAGGTTATTACTGCCAGATTCAATCTCGACCGTTGGATCAGATTTGTTCCAATGGTTGAGATAACTTGAAGATGAACGATCGAGATGGCTTCTGAAGAGTGAAATGGCATCACTGGATCATGCCATGTGGCGCGTAGGATATAAAAGGGCTTGGGCATGATCTTCACGCGCGGGTGGAGAGGCAGAAAGTTGGCGCGTGCACTCCACGCTACAGATGAGGAGTCTTCTTCCTTTGATCTGGACTGTTGAATCTGGCTTAATCCAACGACTATTCTTCAGTTGCGCATGAGAGAATATTATATTAGATAGGGTTAATTTGGTTCTAGGGTTTTGGTTAATTAGGTTTGGGTTGGCTGGTTGGGCCTTGTAATGTAATGGGTTTTGTATTTTGGACTTTAACTTAATAATAGAAGGCTTTTAATATTTCATATTGTTTATTATTAATTGTAGTACATTAGTAATAATAATAATATTAACAATCAAAATAATAATAATACATATAATATTAATATATACATACACACATTAATACATGCATACGTTCATATAATTAAACACACGTACATTTAAGCAATACATACATACATGCATACATACATGAAAAACACGCACATATATATACGACATGGAAGCATAGATACATATACATACAAACGTATATATACATATCATTAAACTAATAATGATACATACATACAATAGTAATGCACACACATACGTATGCAATACATATAATATTCGACATACGTACATATATACATACACTACATACATAGGCATACATATTTGGTAATATCAAATATACACACATACATAAAAATATTGAACATTTTAAAATTAATAATAATATGAATACAATAACATATATATTTAATAATATTAAATATTATATACATAGCCGAACAAAAATGAGTGATTACAAATAATAAAACGCAGATTTTTACTAGTAGCTCAAAAAATATCTCAGGGTACTCCGTTGAAGTCGTAATGTTGAATATCTAACAAGGAAGCAATGTTACATCTGTTTTGTACATTGGCTTCATAAGTGATTTTCAAATCATGACAAAGTCAAATAATTAATGAAATGAAATCTCGAGGTAAAAATGGTAAAAAGGGGGAAAAATAATAAAAGAGTAGTTATTTGCAATCAGAAACACACACATGTACCTATAAAATTTTATTCTTAGAAAGATATTTTTTGCACTCCCTTAGTTAAGCATGTCTAGGAAGTTTGAACACATTTTTGAACGAAGAAGAATGATGAGAACTAAAAAAGAAGTTATTTTCGACTGGATCAAGTAATGCGATAATCATATGGGTGAACCAAACGATCTGGCAGAAACTTCGCAACTTCAAAATACCGCCGCAACATTTAAAGTCTTCATAGACACAAACCATGCTTGAAATGATCATCAGAGGGTTGAATCAAATAGGCTCATGCACTTGATATCCAGGGCATCCTATTCTATTTTCTTTCTTTCTATTAAAATTTTGATTTCCTTGGTTTTAAAGGTATCTTTCATAGACCAATAAGCAGACACTTTTAATTATACTAAAAGATTTCTTCGCATTGTTTCGGAGATAGATCTTAATATGTAGGGACTTTGAACAAGGTGATCACACTCGTGTTTGAAATTCTTGAACATGCATCATAATTTATTGCAAGGACTTATGGTATTACTCTAGTTCACCATGCCGATAAAATAGTATTTTGAGAAAGCCCCAAGATGAATGGGCAGAACATGACATGAGATGAAAAAAAAGCATTTTTTGACAAATTTATAGTAGCAGGGGATCATTGTCCATGGAACAAGAAGATGTGTTCATATGTACGAGTTCAAATGTGAACAGTGTAACCCCCTCGACCCGGCCTAGACGACAGACCGAACCGAGCAAGCTACATTGGGTTTGCCGAGGTAAGCCCAAAAAAAAATACTTAAAACAAAGTCCATTTTTTCCTTTTATCTTGTCTAAATGCATAATTAATCCCTAAGGTGAACATGATGGCAGGGGTGAAATATCGAAGGAAACGGACGTCGTTTAGACATCTAATTAAACACATTTGCTACTTAGGGACCAAAATGCAATTTTGGAAAAATAAGGGGACTTACTTAAATCCAAAGTTACCAAACCTTAACTAATAAAGTTACATGCATGTCGGTTAAATCTCGACATAAAGCAACCATCCAAGCTCACTTAATTGCGTAAACAAGAAATAAGGACTAAACTGCAAAGATTCAAGCTTCAGAGAAGCAATTACCAGAAATAACAGACTTGGTACCGACACACCCCGTTCTTGTATCGATAAGAGTTTATTTTGCAAAGGGTATCAGAACGGTCCTCTTGCATATCGATACTAGTGGTTTGATATCAAAATAAGGGATTTTAGTAGCTAAAATGCGTACCGATAGGTTGCTCGTGTACCGACACCTAGTGTATTTTTTGAGGGGTGTACCGATACGGAGCTAGGCGTACCGATACCCCTGTGCAATTTTGCACACTTTTGAGCCATAACAGAGCCACTGTATCGATCCCTAAGGACCCGTACCGATAGAACTGGGTCTGTAATGACCTCTTGGTCGAACATGTGTAACACCCTAAAATATAGCCTGGAAGTTTGTTACAATTATATTATGACTTAATCTGATTAATGATATTATTAGTATTAATGGTTGAATGAATTAAGGACCAATTTGCATCAATAAAGAAAACGATGACCTATTAAGGGAAGGTTAAATTGAAAAGTAAACATTAAGAGTTTGCATGTCAAATAATTTTAATTCCAAGGGTTGTTACACTTGTCAATTTCGGATGTTGGCATGTGTGGGGGGGGGGGGGAGAAGGATTTGTCACGGCAAATGTAAATTGAGATTGAAAGAACAAAGATACCTTTCTCTCATTACTTCTTCCTTGGCCGAATCAAGTGAGAGAGTGGAGATAGAGTTGGTAAAGGCTTAAATTCACATGCATTCTCTTGGTTTTGGTCCGATTGAGTCAAGAAGTAAGGTGATTTTCTTGACTCCTTCACTTTCATAATTAAGAAGTATGTGTGTGTACATATATATATATATACGCACACACATACTTCTTAATTATGAAAGTGAAGGAGTCAAGAAAATCACCTTACTTCTTGAGATTAAAATTCTGGTAAATTCTTACTAAGATTGTTATGCAGGTATGGTTGAGATTAAAATCGAATGGCGATCATTTTATTTGAAAAATCTAAATAGGGGCTGTTCTGTTTTAATGTATATATATATATACAAGAATATTGAACTGTTGGATGTATAGGAAATAAATGGACAGGTTTAATTGTTAAAACTGGGGATTGAATTGTAAAGTTTTAGGGACTGTTTCGAAAGAAAGGAAGAGCTATTTTGCCAGTTTAGGGGCTGTTAAAGGACTATTCTGAGTACATATTGGAATGTTTTTATAAATTTTAAATGAAGGGGCTGTATTGAAAAAAATCAAGGACTGTTTTTATAACTAAAAATGGACAGATTTGTGATTAAGTAGACTGTTTTATAAAAAACTGGAAATAGAGACTGTTTTGGGATGTAAAATAATGGGATTGTTTTGCACATACATGAGCAATTGTGGACTGTTTGGTTCATATATTTATATATGTGCATTAGTGGACTGTTTTTTAATGTTTGTAGATATCATGGACTGATTTATGCACACAAAATTGAGTATTTTTGAACTAGGGACTATTTTTGAATGCTTGTATGTGTCATGGGCTGTTTTGGTGATTACATGATTATATATCTATGTATTGGGGGCTGTTTTATATATGTATAAGTGCTTTGGACTGTTTTGAAATTATATATGTGAACATATGAAAATTTGGACTGTTTTGCATATTTAAGAACGTTAGTGGACTGTTTTGTGTTTATACGGTTGTATACATGAGAACTGGAATTGTTTTGCATGTGAATGATAGTTAGGAATTGTTCTAATATATAATTGTACACTGTTATATCTAGACCAAGAAGGAGTTTATGGAGTGAGTACTAAGGTAGATCAAAGTGTAGATAAGCAAAAAGGGGGATTTCGATTCAAGAGCAAAACTAGCTTGAAATAAACAGTGAATGTAGTTTAAAGTCTCGGAATAGGCTTAAAACCTTTCCGAGCATCTTTTGTTGATTTAAGTTGTGTTATTTTTATTTTGAGTTAAGCTATGGTGGAGTATGCTTGGATTGAGGTAAGTACCTAAGTCCTAATTGGTCTATGAATTGCAAAAGTATCGCGTTTTGGTTTTTATACTCATATTGAGATTGGTACGTGCTGGAAATGGAATTTTGATATGCAAACCTTTGAATTAGATAAATCATCAAACTTAGAATTATACATGAATTATGTATACGATTGACATGATAAATAATAAGTCTTGCTATTTGACATTTCGACTATGAACCTATGTTCAGATCAGATTTCGACATGGAAGAGGCATATTATTTGAATAAGATGAGAAAAATGTATTGAGAAATTCACATGAGGTGAACCCGTGCCTAAATAAAATGGGGCAACAAGCTTTGTTAATATGATATTTTGATAAGGAGGTGTGCTCAATCTTTCCCTGTTAAGATAAGATATATATGAAAGCCTTGGTCTCGAGTCAGTTGTAGGTATAGTTGTCATGCCATAGAGTCCATAGAGCTCGTGTTTGGGGTGGACTACGGTCCCGGACTACGGTCCTTATTTGGCGACAGTATGAGGGAAGTTTTGTGGTCACTTGGCGATAGTAGGAGGGATTGAACGGTACTGCGAGTACCATTTGTTTTGGCGACAGTTGGTTGGGGATTCGAGTACCTAAGCTGTTACTTAATTCTCAAGGCTACCTTAAAATCAATAATAAAAGTTGCAAACCTAATCGATTAATTAATTTGACAACTTTTAAGACAAGTAATACATACTTTTGATTTGTTATATTCATAGTTTACATGATCAGTAACATGTCCATAACATGTTATATTAATAACTTTATTAATAAGAAATGGTTAATATATTATACATTCATGAAACGTTATATATTTATATATATGATATCTTATGTGATAGACAATAATCATTTACATGATTTTTTATTTTATTTAGAACAGACAAGGATATGCCTTATTCGAGTATCATTAGTCAAATAACTAGTTTCTTGTGAAATTGGGGCTTTACATGGTTATGATGTATGTTTGAATGAAAGGTTTGGTCGATTCATTTGTGAATTCGATTAATTTAAGCTATTGTACTAAGTATACACTTATAACATACAATAAGGAGATTATTATGTTTAATTAACAAACCGAACCTTACTTGGTTAATAAACAACACATGCCTATTCAAAACTGGTATCATTCTTGTTAAATAAAGGTTAGACTCGAATAATAAGAATGTTCACTCATTGCTTAAGGAGGAATTATAAGTCAGGAGAATTCTATTTGATTTTTTTATGGTGATTAATCATGCGTGTACTCTGGATTATTTAGTATAAATTAAAGTAAGATTTTAAGGATTGTTTAAATGAATCCTAATATGTATTGGACTATCTTGAACCTTTAATTGTATACACCGGATTTAAGGACTGAGTCTAAGGAATACAAGTAGTTGTTGGACTGTTTTAAAAGAATATATGCATATTCAAGAATTAAAGGTGCTATGGATGTTTAAACTAAGATTTTGCTAGTGAAACAGGTTACTTGATTTTCAAGACTCTATTAAAGATTAAATAAGATAATAAATTTTGATTCTAACAAATAAATCATCTTGACAACTTATGAAAAGATTAAAACGTGTCTTTGATACACTATAAATAATGTCTTATGTATTAAGTAACTCTTGAAGATGACGTGCTATGCGTGTTGGCTTACATGCTAGGAAAATTCTTGTTATTATATTTATGTCGATGAATATTGTATTAAGTAAATTTATATATTGATAAGCTATGTTCAAAAAGAAACCAAGTAAGTTTGTAATTAAATAAATTAATCATGGCAATGATTTGCCCAATAAGTAAGATATATATTTTGAATATTGAGTATCCTATTTTGGTAAATACATGTACCTCAATATATGTGCTTACATGTTTGTGATTTGAGTATTGAATGTCCTTTCTGAGTGAATAATTATACCTGGAAATGTGCATACATATTCGTAATTCTCTTGAATACTTAAATGGTTTTAATTTGATCGAATACCTTAACACTTATATGGTTGGCACCTTACATGCTAAGTTTGATATCTTATGATAAAGAAATCCCTACTTATGTTAAGTTGTGATAAATAACTTAAGTAGTAAGTAAAACATGCTTATAGGGGGTTATATGCAAGAAGGTAGTGAATTATGAGCTAATCTAGCACATTACCAAATAACTTGTGTATTAAACAATACTTGAAAGTAGATTATTTGTATATCTATAATTGAATAAGAAGAGCTGCCATATTTGAAATTTGTAGTTAAAAAGAACTAGTATTCGATCTAATGGATTAATGGAATAATTTTGATATGCTTATATTTTAATGTTACATTCGAACTCTAAGTGTAGATGAGTCGTAAATAATCAAGCTTGCTACTTGCCTTGATCCGATAAGCTCAAGAAAGAATAGTCTTTTTATTGAACATAATTTTTACTCTTTAGTAAATTAAGCTATCTTGCTAAACAATTTGTTTACTCTATTCTTTCGTTATGTTTCAGGATAATTCTACCTTTGGTTACCTTTTGAGCTTGGGCGAGATCACAAGGATTAAGATGTATGTTTTGAATTCACCTTGTAACTCCTAGATGTTGGCACTAGTTGTTAGAACATGCATAGCGCATTTAGTCATTTCTTAATGTTATATTTGTATATAAGTGTTATAAGCTTTTTGTATGATTTGTATTGGTCTTCTAAATGATCTATGGTGGCTTTTGGTTTCAGTTAGTTGATTTCGTGATATATTTGGGTAAAATACATAAGCATGTGCATATAGTAACTAAATTATTAGATAGTTACATGCATGTAATTGTTTGGAAGTATTATCGTGAAAGAATTCTACTTTGTTTGAGTAGCTAATCTAAGGGTCGAATATTTGTAATAACCGAAAGCTTAAATGATTATGACTTGGTATATGCCCTGCTAAGTAAATGTGAAAGATATATATATATATATATATATATATATATATATTATAGCTGAATATGGGTAGCTCATGTTTGTTATAAAATTGATTGTAAAAAAAATCAAGTATATTGTTTACCTTTTTGAAAATAGTTTATCATGCTTTATATAGCTTGTAGGTTAAGTCACGTCGATATGATAACCAATTGGTCAACTATTAGTATGTTTATGAATATGTATATATTGTTGCCATACAAACTAGATTAAATTCGAATAAGATCAGTATGTGTGATTATATGATCGTTAATCTAAATTGAATGCTCATCTATAATTATATATAGATCTTAATTATGCCCAATTCGGGAATAATATAGTTTAATTAACTTTAAAAAGAGTTGTTTGTTATGGTCTTTCTTTCTTTCTGAACCATTCGAATAGTAAATATGAACTAGTTTAGATCTAGACCTTGATTAGACGAAACCTATTATTTGAACTTTTAACATTAGTCACAACCTTTCTGGAATTTACTTATTAGTGAACTATATATATATATATATATATGTATCGGAATTTTATCATTAAAGTATGAGTTGTGGTTTGTCGAATAGATTATTATGTATTTTGCGTAAACATTCTTGCTTGTTTGTGAAATGCATTGTAAATCTTGATCTTAGAAAGTTACTAAAAAGGTTTTTTATTATTACCCTATATCTTAAAGGCATGCTCATTGTTTAGAATAATTTTGCCAAAATGTTTGAATGTTTGCTTACTAACAGGTCCTATGCTGGTTTATTTTCTTAGACCGGGTAGGGGGTGTTACAATATGACACTTACGCTCGTTCGAATATGCTTCAAACAACATGTCAACATCATACCAACTATTGAACTACAAAACACCACGGAAATATTGAAACATAGGCATCATAGAAGCATAAGCAATCATCAAGGTAAACCTATAGGCATGACTTCTACCCCATATGCTCAAATCTTCCCAAAGCCCCCAATTCAAAGCATATATCAATTTACAAGTCCAAAACACCAAATAGAACATATCCAAAATAGGGAGTAACCAAAACAACCTCCCAAATACAACTTAGACACATTGCCATTTATTACTACGTAGTATTTATAAAACCGGAGTTGAATTAGCTCAAACCTTGAATTGCTTCTTGCTTGCTCGCTGTCCGAATGCTTACTTTTCTGCTTGATGAGAAAAGAGAGCGTAAGCACATAAAGCTTAGTGAAGGATGCTCAAAAACACTCACCAATGCATTTAAAACATTTTACTTTCAAAACATGTATTGATTCTCATGCCAAAACATCTCATGCTTCTTTTGTCTTTCCAAAAAAATTCACATTAAACTCTTTGTCACACATGCATCATGGATTTCTAGCATAACATCACGCAAACCTCAATTTAAGCCTTCACATGCTAATACATCCAATAGAAAATCTTAAAGAGCACCACAAGTATAAATCCCATTATAAAAACATAATCCATTTATAATGATACATCAATTCATATATTGGCATTAAAGTGACTCAAAACCAAATCTTTCCATTTGGTAAAACACATCGGATACACAGATTTTCCAAGTGGTTCCTTTAACCACTTCACATACATCCTCGAACTGGAGCAAATGGAATTACTATGCCTCAACGGTTATGATGTATAAATCCACCAGCGGGAGAATTTGGCATACTCTTGACCCCTCGACCGCTGCGGTTCTTATAGTGGAGAAAACAATACAATCACAACCCCTCGACACACATGAGGTGACTTATTATAGTGCATTTTAAACCCTATGGCATGCCAACTATATCCGATAACATTTAACCATTGCCACTTGCCAATATATTCTACTAAAACGTATTACCTCATTGTTTTACATAAGCATTAAACTAAATAATCTTCAATGCAATAAACCATGCATTACTCATCCTCAAAATCCTTTTCATAAATCATTTGACATACTCATATATGACCAATATACGATCATTTGAATCACATTTCTATTCAAAAACATGCATATAACAGTAGGTATTCTAAATCATAAACATGTGCATTAGAATGTATTTTGCAAAACCGAAAACAAGAGAGAGATTTTCCAAACTTACTTCCGAGCTTAAACTCCCAAATCACTTTCAAACCCTTTTTAAGCATTAAACCTCGTTTCCACTCACTGACAACATAAAGCTCCACTTGTTGATGCGTAATCAAGCGTTCGAAGCTACCGAAACTTCACCACTCACCGTAGGATCAATCTCCCCTGTTTTAACCACACAATAACATAAGATCAATGCATTATTGTGCATCAATAATCCCAACAACACCAATTCCCAACATCGCCTCACCAAAAACCATAAAATGCCTTTTTTAAACAACCGAAAACATCACCAAACACAACCTAAACAAAGCCCAGCCATGAACTAACGATTTGAACATCCAATCAACAACAATTAACATCTAAAAACACTTTCAACTTCATCTTATACCTCCAGAAACCTTCTAGCACCCTAATTACCTCAAAATCTAACTATTCACAACCTAGAAAATTAGCAATTCTATTAGTTTCGGGATTTCTTTTACAAATCTCTTCTCATAACATTAAAACATGTCTTAGATGTGATCTACATCATTTAAAACCACCACAAATCAGATCTATAATAAAGATGAACCAGATCCTTATTAAAACTAACTTTAAACATTTTAATCTTAATTTATTCATCAACACCCATTAAAAACCAATTGTAAAGGATCAAGAACTTGGGAATTTTAGTAATGAACCTTTGATTAGAGGAGAGAAATGAAAATCACCTCTAATGGTTGGCTTCTCCCTTAATTAGCATGGTTTGAGTGAAATCTCTAAGAAAACAAGTTAGATTTGATGTAGAAATCAAAGAAATCAATTGAGAAATCAAAATGAGATCAAGAATAGTTGATTCCTGATCATTTTGGAGCAATAGAGGTAGTTTGGATGTTGGGAAAATTGAGATAAAAGTTGAGAGCAAAAGTGGTTACGTGAGAAAAGTAAATAATCTTTTAAAAATCTTTTTAATAAAATCTATTTTATTTTTATTTCATAAACATTTTAAAACCTTTTAAAAATAGCCTAAATTAAGGGAAAAGTATGATTAAAAACATTGGTGAATTAGATCCTTAAGGATTCTAAGTTTTTACCCTTTTACAATCTAGTCACCAAAATAGTTTTGAAAATTTTACATTATAGTCACCAAACCATAATGTCATTTAATTCGAAATTATTTCATTAAATTGAGTTTACTAAACCCTCAATATATTAATTAAACATTTTCCAACATTTCTCCATATTTTTAACTCACACTAAAACATTTATTGTGAATTAATTACCAAAACTAGTTCGAACCTCCTAATCAAATTCACCCGAACCGTCTAATCTACCTAGCTAACTTCTATGCCCAAATTCAGGGCGTTACAACTATCCCCCTCTTAAGAAATTTTGTCCTCAAATTTACCTAACAGAAAAAGTTAAGGGAACTACTTCTTCATGTCCTCCTTACTCTTCCACGTGGCTTCCTCTACACCCCGATGTCGCCACAACACCTTTACCAACTCAATGGTCTTCCCCTGAAGAACCTTGTTGCTAAAATCCAAGATTTTATCTGGTTTCTCATCATAGGTCAAATTTGAATTCAACTCAATCTCTTCGACAGGCATCACATGTGATGGGTCCAATTTATACCTCTGAAGCACCGATACATGGAAAACATCATGTAACCTTTCTAACTCTACGAGTAACCTTAGTTTATAAGCAACTGGACCAATATGCTCTAGCACCTCACAAGGCCCAATGAACCTTGGACTCAACTTGCCCTTACGTCCAAATCTCGTCACCTTCTTTCAAGGCAAAACCTTTAGAAACACCTTGTCCACAACTGCAAAGTCAACTTCCCTACGCTTCAAATCCGTGTAAGATTTATGCCTATCTGAAGCCATTTTCAACCGATCATTGATAAGATTCACCTTCTCATTGGTTCTTTTCAACACATCGGGCAAAGATACAAACTTCTCACCTGCCTCAGCCCAACAAAGTGGCATACAACACCTCCTACCATACAAAGCTTCATATGGAGCCATTTGAATACTCGTCGAATAACTATTGTTGTAAGCAAACTCTACCAACGGTAGTTGCTTCCCCCACGTTCCTTTAAATCAATGATGTAACACTACAACATATCATCTAATACATAGATAACGTATTTAGACTGACCATCCGTTTGAGGATGATACGAAGTACTAAACTTCAGCCGTGTACCCAAGGCCCTATTGTAAACACTCCCAAAACCATGTTGTAAAGCGTGGATTCCTATCCGATACTATAGACTTAAGCACCCATGCAACCTCACAATTTTTGCTATATACACATCTGCCAACTTATCCAACGTGTGTGTCGTATACATAGCCATGAATAAACCGATCCACAATTACCCATACGGAATTCTTTTTCGATAGTACCAAAGGCAGTTCAGTCACAAAATCCATGGTAAACCTGTTCCACTTCCATTCGAGAATCCTCAACGGTTGCAACAATCTAGATGGAAACTATGCTCAGCCTTAACATACTAACATACCATACACCGTGCAACAAAATCTGCTACATCCTTCCTCAAACCAACCTAATAATATTTTTTCTTCAAATCCTGATACATCTTTTACTCTCTGGATGCATAGCAATAGAACTAGAATGAGCCTCAGTAAAAATAGTGTGCCTCAACCCCTAATGTTTTGGCACAACCATTTGACTATTGAAGCTCAAAACACCTACATTATTAAAACAAAAATCCGTCTGACTACCATCCAAAATATCTTTAACATGTAGTACCAACGAATCATCATGCAATTGTTTCTCCTTGATCAATTATAACAATGACGGTTTCACTTGCAACTTAGCCAATAAACCATCGTCTCACGTCACACTTGACCGAGCAAACATTGTCCTCAACTCCACCACAACTTTTCTATTCAGGGTATCGACTACCACATTAGCCTTACACAGGTGATACTCAATCATCAAATCATAATCCTTCAGCAACTCCAACCATCCACGTTGCCTAAAATTATACTCCTTTAGTGACATCAAATACTTCAAACTCTTATGATCTATATACACGGTACACTTCTCACCATACAAATAATGCCTCCAAATCTTCAACGCAAACACCACCGCGGCAAGCTCTACCCTTGCATCAACACACACCCCAAACCAACGTAGGATGCATCTCTATAATCTACAAACTCTTCCCCATCTCTAGTTGAATCAAGATCGGAGCTTACGTCAAAGCTTCCTTCAACTTCTCAAAAGCTTGTTGTCTACCCTCCGTCCACTCAAAATGTACTTCCTTTTGTAATAGCTTAGCCAAATAAGCAGCAACCTTCGAGAAACCATCTACAAAATAATGATAATACCCTGCTAACCATAAGAAACCGCGAACCTCCATCACCTACTTAGGTTGCTTCCTATTCACCACTGCCTCAATCTTCTGTGGATCCACACGAATACCTTCCTCCGAAACAACATGACCAAGAAAGATCACTTCTTAATCCAAAACTCACACTTGCACAACATAGCATATAGCTTATTATTCAACAAGGCTTGTAACACAATTCGCAAGTGTCGATCATGATCCTCCTCATTATGAGAGTACAGGAGAATGTCATCAATGAACACTACATCGAATTGATCCAAAAAAATTCATGGAATACTTGATTTATCATATCCATGAAAGCTGCAGGTGCATTAATCAACCCAAATGGTAGCACCATGAACTCATAATGCCTATAACATGTGCAAAAAGCTATTTTCGACATGCCTTTACCCTTCACCTCTAATTGATAATACCCAGATCTCAGATCAAGCTTGGAAAACACCGTAGCACCTTGAAATTGATCGAACAAATCGTCAATTCATGGTAAAGAGATACTTATTTGTAATCGTCAGCTTGTTCAATTACCGATATTCAATGCATATTCCCATAGTGCCATCTTTCTTTTTCACAAACAATAGTAGTGCTACACACGGTGACATACTAGGTCGGATGAAACCACGATCAAGCAACTCTTGAAGTTGCATCTTCAATTCCTTCAACTCTTTTCACTGCCATGTGATACAGAGCAATCAATACCGGAGCTGTATCTGCATATGTCTCGATACAAAAGTCTATTTCCCTATATGGTGATAACCTAGGCAACTCCTCCGAAAAAACTCTTGGAAAACCAGAAACGGTACGAATATCATGTGTAATACCCCAAATACTGGTCTAAAAGTATGTTAATATTTTGAATGCTAGCTTACTTGTTCAATTCATTTTAGAATAAAGCTAGAAGTATTAGTATATGACCTTAGTGGACCAAATTGAAATAAATAAATTTTGGATAGTCAATTTTATAAAGGCCAAAACTGAATGTTTTGATTAGGGGAGAGTTGCATGCAAATTTTTGAGATTTGTAAGGAGTTATCCATGTGTCAAAATTAGACCATGACTTGTGTTAGGGGTCTCAGTTCTAGGGAGAAAAATAGCCAACAATTGCTTCATCCTCTTCATCCTCCAAGAATCGAAAACCCTCCACTTTAAAGAGAGAGTTGAGAGAAAGCTTGCATGAGTTGGTGCATCTTAGTTCGTTTCTTGATTTGTGATCGTTTAGCTAGGGGAGAATGGTGATCACACTATCCTTATCACCTTATTCAAGCTTAAATTAAGTATTTGATGATAGATTATCATGAATTTTATGGTTGATAGAAATATTAGGAGTTAAATTCTTGCAATGCAATTCTTGATTCATTCGAATTGTGACATGGTTGGATTGCTTGATTGTTCGATGTTTGGTTGGTTTGGTCTAGGTGGAATTGGTTAAATGAATTAAGATTTGTAAAGATTTTGAATATGCAAAGGAATGTGTATGAAATGAGTTGTATGCTGCTATATAATGTTCATGAAAATCCTGGATAAGGTGTTGAACCATTCGAATGATGCCATTGGTACCTAGTGAACAATTGTGATCTTACAAAATAGTTAAAGTGTTAATTTTCTTGATATTAAGCTTTAGAAATTATCACAAGGGATGATTGTTTGATGAATCCTGATGTAAATTGAGCTTGAAATGGTATAGTGATTAAGTAGTTTAATAAGAACAATGGACCACCTTAAAAACCAAATTTAGGGGCTATTTTCTTAGGAATTGCTATGCTGGGTAAAAATAGATTTTTAGGACTGTTTTGTGAGAATAAAGGAATGTTTGGGACTGATTTGATAAAAGAAAATGGTCAGAGTTGGTACTTTAAAATCAGGGGAATTATTTTAAAAAATAGTATAAGGCCTGATTTGGTGATCTAATCAGGGGAGATTATTTTGCTAATAAGTGGACTGTTCTGAATATATATAGGAACATATTTAAGACTGTTTTGTATTTGTGTACCTAAGTAATGGACTGTTTTGCATGCTTTAAAAACATGGGTGGACTGCTTTAGTATGTATAAGTATGTATGCAAAGTGTATGGACTGTTTGAAATGTATATAAACATGCTAGGGATTGTTTTGAACATGTATAGGTGTGTATATGAAAACAAGATTGTTTTGCATATACATGAACACTAGTGGACTGTTTTGAGCACTCGTAAATGTCATGGACTGCTTTGTGTTTATATGATAGAATACACATGTATTTGGGGTTGTTTTAGTATATAGGAAAGTATGATTTTGTTTATAATACAACAAAAATGAATTTTAATGTATAATATACTTGTTGTTGTATTAGACTGCGAACTAGTTGAGGACACAAGAATCAAGTCAGGTAACATGGTTGAAAAGCAAAAAGGAATCGAAATTCAGGAGCGTACTTAGCTTGGATTAATCTGTGAGTGTACTTTAAAGTCTCGGGATAGGCTAGAATCCTTCTCAAGCATCTTTAGGATTCTATATGATGTGCTATGTTTGAATTGATGATATTCTCAAATCGAAAACTATCCATACTTGAATATGCTTGATAATAGACCATGTTATACTACTACTCGAATAAGATGAAAGATGTATTGAAAAATTCATATGACTTGGATACATGCCTAATACGAAAGGACAATAAGCTTTGTTCATTTGACTATAAGAATGTGAAACTATGCTCAATTCAGATTATAACAAGATGTGATAATTTATAAGCTTGTATCATGTGATTATATGAATATGGAGCTATGCTCATATCTAAATCGTATAAGATATGATTACTTGTGCAACACCCATTTCCCGTACTCATCACTGAATACGAGACAAAGATGTCACATATCTTTTACAAACTATTAGACACTTATAATCGATATAAGCTTGTTCATTTTAAACTAATACAATTTAACCTTTAGACCCTTTAGCTATTTAATAGCGTAAAATTTAAATATTTATTTAACATCCAAAATCAACCTAGTTTCATGCAGCAACCTAGCAGTTCAATTCAATATCATATCAATAACAAAACTGCCTAATTTAAAAATCATTTGGATATCCAATAAAATACGATTAAATTTTCTACTAAATACGCAAATTAGTCTATTTAATTACTAGTATCCACTATAAGTCCTTATTTATGTTTATACTACTACAACCATTCCAAATATATTTATATCAGAGCAGCCAAGACATTTATAATATACATGCCGACTAGTAACATCAAAGATGTCATACTGATACTGATGATCTGTCCTCAAAATAGATGATGTCTGCTACCACTCCTTAATCCTTATGCTCATTTTTACCTATGCGTGGAACATTCACAGGCTAAGTATACACTTAGTGAGGCAACATAAAATAATTTAAACATTTCACTATAAAGAAATGACATAAACAATCAAAATACAATATATATGTATATCATATAGGACTACGAAATCGTAAAAAATGACTTGTCAAATTCGTTCCTCTATTACGTAACATGTAAAATCTCAAAATTCATATATATATATATATGTAAGACAGGTTATACCAAAGCAATTCTTTATTTGAAGATTCATTTTCACTTGAATCATTCATTGCACTTTCACTCTTAATTAAATTATAGCCCAATGTAAAGTAAATATGAATGCATGGTATGTGAGTCACTGTTGAGTATGCACATGTGCGGCATCAACTAATTTTTTGTGCCAAAATAAAACACTATTTCACTATTGTACACTTATACAACATCACTGTATCACTAGGTCATTGCTGTAGAACACAACATCATTGTATCACTAGATCATAGTTGTAGAACACAATGTCATTGTATCACTATATCACTATAGTCAACCTCATTGGCATGCCAATTATACCAAGAATCTCAATAGTCATACAATGGGCTTTTAAACAATTAACTATTATGATCTCTTCATTTATTCAATAATATCAATAGATAAAGACAATCACTATAACATATATAAAAAAATGCATTGGGCAGTTCATACCCGAAATCATTTATAAATCGTTTCAAAGCCATTTAATATGTATATAATTTACGATTCAAATCCTTTTTCTTTTCAACACTCAAGGTTGACTTATCGCAAGTCTTCCTCGCATCATAATAAATAATTGGAATGTACTCACCTATTGCCTCACTATAAAACTTTACTCTTTCGCATTTTATTTGCCTTTAGGATTGCTGGATTCCCGGTTTTGGTCGCGTCACGATCTACAATAACATTTACCAACACATACGATTTAAAGTATATGTTAGTATCATTATAACTTTAATATACTTTAGGAATAATAATAATATTCCTACAAATTCTTTCATTACTAATCTTATCTCACAACATCAATGCTAACCCTTATACTTCCAAATCTTTCAAAATAATCCTTTATCACACAACTTCAATTTCAAATCAACTTTCCACTTTAATCACATATTTCCCCAACTTTACAATTTAGTCCTCAACACTTTAGTCCAATTAACATTCAAAATCTTACAAAATCATCCTTATACCATTTCTAGCCTTAGGAAAATTTTCCATAAATTTTCCCTAATTTCCATTGAATGCCGGATTTGAAAGGTCACTTTGACCAAATTTCCCAACTTGATTCAAGCATGAATTTAACCTCCAAACATTATATTCAAACTTCTAACATCATTTCCACTTCAAATAAAAATTTTGCAAGAGTTCCCCCTAATTTTTCAATTTTCCCAAAAATAACCTATAACACAATCCATGGAAATTTTCACTCTAACAAGCATTAAACAACATCACAACCTCATATTCAATCCAATGAATTCTTAAAACATGAAATCTCAACTTGTTCTTGATAAACCCTAATATCAAATCTTAACATATAAGCATATAAACCACTTAAAATTATACCAAATGAAAGAGAATTCAATGGAGATTAATTCTCTATTTCATGTTTCAACCCAAAAACTAATCAAATCAAGCCAAAGTTGAATAAAAAAATTTTCTTACCCTTGCTATGGTGATTCGGCCTTGAGGAAGAAGAGAACCAAATTTCTAGGTTTTTCTACCATTAAATTACAAGACAAATGGCATTTTAATCTTTAATCCTAATATAAAAAAACTTCCATCAATAGTAAAATAACCATTTTGCCTCTTAGTTATGACCAATTAGGTGTTGACACCTAATATTCTTACTTTTCCATAATCAATTATAATTAAAAAGCATGGGCAAAATGACTAAAATGCCATTAATGAATCCATGTATTTATAAAGATACCATTAATGCACTATAATAAAATACTATACCCAATCGAATCCAAATCGATCAAAAATGATTCCAAAACGAAATGTCATGTTCTTTAATTCCCCTTACAACTCCCTTCAAAATTTCATCACATTCTGAGCTCATACGATTACCCGAATTCCATTTAAACTTTAACTCTAATTTCCCAATAATAAAAACATTGGATCTAACCAACAAATTTATATTCGATTCACACCCTTATGTGATCTATTTATTTATATAAAAAATAATTATTGGGAAAATTACCTTGTTGGTCCTTGAACTTTTCTTAACTTTTCACTTTGGTCACCAAACTTTATCATTTTACATTTTAGTCACTGAACTAAAACCACCAACTTTTAATTCTTTGCAAAATAGTAACTAACCAAATATGGGGGTATTACAATTCTCCCCCTTAAGAAAATTCGTCCTCAAATTTTTAGAACGTACCTAATTTGAAAAGATGAGGACTGTTTTTCTATATCTCATTCTCTTTCCCACGTTGCTTCCTCCACTTTGTGATTTCGCCAAAGAACTTTAACAAGTGGAATTGTCTTGTTCCTTAGTTCCTTGACACCACGTGCTAAGATTCTAATCGATTCCTCTTCATATGTCAAATCTGGTTGAATCTCTACTTCCTCTAGAGTAATGATGTGAGAAGGATCCGATTGATACTTTTTGAGCATCGATACATAAAATACATTATGAATCTTGTCCATTTCCGGAGGTAAACCAAGTGGTAAGCCAAAGGACCAACTCTTTTACAATCTCATATGGTCCAATAAATCTTGGACTCAACTTTCCTTTTCGCTCGAAACACAATATTTTCTTTCAAGGTGATACTTTAAGAAACACTTTATCACCCACTTGAAATTAAATTTCTTTTCTCTTTGAATATGCATATGATTTTTGTCGATCGGCGGCTATCTTAAGATTATCTTGTATAATCTTTACCTTGTCTTCTGCTTCTTTAATAAGATCAGAACCAACTATGTTTTCGATCTTTTAACTCGTACCAATTCAAAGGAGTCTTGCACTTTCTTCCATATACGGCTTCATAAGGTGCCATCTTGATACTTGCTTGATAGATATTATTTTAAGCAAATTCAGCTAATGGCAAATACTTCTCCCAAGATCCTTTGAATTCAATCACACATGCTCTTAACATAACTTCCAAAATTTGATTGGTTCGCTCTTATTGTCCATCTGTTTGAGGATGAAAGGTTGTACTAAAATTAAGTCAAGTACCCAAAGCTTTATGTAAAGACTTCAAAAATCTGGGAAGTAAACTTTGGATCTCTATCAGAGACAATCGAGACTGGTACTCCATGAAGTCGAACTATTTCTTTAATATACAACTCAACATATTTGTCCATAGAGTAATCTATCCGTACTGAGATAAAGTGCGCTGATTTAGTCAATCTATTAACAATCACCCAAATTGAATCCTTTTTACTTGGAGTCAAAGGTAGCCCTGATACAAAATCCATGGTTACTCATTCCTATTTCCATTGAGGAATGGAAATTGGTTGCAATAAACTAGAAGGCACCTGATTCTCTACTTTTACTTGTTGACATATCAGGCATTTCGAAACAGACTCAGTTATAGCTTTTTTCATTCCTGGCCACCGATATCGACTCTTTAGATCTTGATACATTTTGTTTCCACCTGGATGCATGGTCAAAGGACAATAATGTACCTCAAAGAGAAGTTCTTTCTTTAATTCTTCATCTTCAGGGAATAACAATTCTTCCTCACTAATACAAGCATCTATAAGACTTAATTTCAAAATCTTTGGTCTCACCATTTTCAACTTGTTTAAATCTTGACAAATATTCCATATCTCTTTTCAAGCTCCTTTATCCGATCTACTAAAGTAGGTCTTATTCTTAATTCAACAATCAAAGCACTATTTTCTTTCAAAGCTAGCCTCGCATTTATAGCTCTCAAGGTAGCAAAGGTCTTTCTACTGAGGGCATCAGCTACCACGTTATCTTTTCCTAGATGGTAGTCAATAACCACATCATAATCCTTTAGGATGTCGATCCACATTCTCTGCCTCAAATTTAACTCCTTTTGAGTTAGCATATACTTTAAGCTTTTATGACCCGTATAGATACAACATCGTTCTCCGTATAGATAATGATGCCATATCTTTAAAGAAAAATACAATCATTGCCAACTCTAAATCATGGGTAGGATAGTTCTCTCGTGCGTCTTAAGCTGTCCGGAAGCATAAGCCACTACCTTTCCCTCTTGCATGAGTACACATCCCAATCCGTTATAAGAAGCATCACTATACACCCGATTAAGCTGCACTAATACGGAGCTTGATTAAAATCCTCTTTAATGTTTCAAAGCTTTCTTGACACTTATCTGCCCAAATGAATGGCACATCCTTTCTTAATAGCTTGGTTAGCGGAGAGGCAATCATTGAGAAATTCTTTACAAATCTTCGATAATGACCAGCCAGTTCTAAGAAACTCCAAACCTCAAAAATATTCTTCAGAGTTTCCATTCAACTATACCTTGTATTTTCTTGGGATCTACTCTTGTCCCCTCTGTTGAAACTACATGGTCGAGAAAAAGTAACTTCGATAACCAAAGTTCACATTTGGATAACTTAGCATATAGTTTCTTTTTCTCGGAAGATCTGAAGAACAACAAGAAATTGAGCATCATGTTCTTCTTTTGTCTCTGAATATACTAAAATGTCATCTATAAATACCACCACAAATCGATCTAAATATGGCTGAAATATTCGATTCATCAAATCCATAAATGCTGCAGGAGCATTAGTTAATCCAAACGACATCACTACAAACTCATAGTGTCCATACCTAGTTCGGAAAGTCGTCTTTGAAATATCTTCTTCCTGAATCTTCAACTGATGATATCCAGATCGAAGATCAATTTTGGAAAACACAGCTGCACCCTTTAGTTGATCAAAAAGATCATCAATCCTCGGAAGAGGATACTTATTCTTCACGGTCACCTTATTTAACTAGAGTTGATCTATGCATAATAGCATAGATCCATATTTCTTTTTCACGAATAACACTGGTGTGCCCCAAGGTGACACACTTGTCCTTATAAATCCCCGATCTAACAATTCTTGCAATTGCGCTTTTAACTTTCGAAGCTCAGTCGGAGCCATTCTATATGGAGCCCTTGATATAGGTGCAGTACGAGGTAACACTTCTATTTTAAATTCTACTTCTCAATCTGGAGGTAATCCTAGTAACTCATCCAGAAATACATCTGGGTATTCTCGAACAGTAGGAATATCTTCCAACTTAACCCTAGAAGTTCGAGTATCCACCACATTAGCTAGAAAAGCTTGACAGCCTTCTAATAGAAACTTTTTCGCATATACGACTGAAATTACATTAGATAGAGGATTCATCCTTTCACCAACTATCATAAACTGAACACCTTTCGAATCCCTCAATATTAGTCGTTTGATGACAATCCATAACGGCATGATAAAAAGATAACCAATCCATTCCCAAAATTATCTAGAATTCTTTGAAGGCGGTTCCATTAAATTTGCCGAAGCTCTATTCCCAACACCTTTATCGGACAATTTCTACATATTCGATTCACTCTTGCACTCTGACCCAATGGATTTGTCGCTATTACATCACCAAAGATAGACTCTAATGGAATATTTCTTTCTTCAATCAACTTAGTGCTAATATACAAATGTGCAGGTCCAGGATCAATCAAAACCAATACAGGCTTATCAAAAAGATAGAATGTACCTACAATGATTTTTGGATCATCACGATCCTTATCTGTCCTGATATTAAAAACTTGGGCTGGTGCACGCATTTCCAAATGTGAAGCGATTTTAGATGGTTTTCTAGATTCGCCTCTTCCTCTACCTCTTTGTGGCATCACTGCAGATTTCTCTATCTGTACAGGTCTCTCTCGGGATATTAGAAGGCATTCTTTCACAAAATGGCCAACTTTTCCACATTTAAAACATGCTCCTATCACCATCAAGCATAGGCCTGGGTGACGTTTGCCACAAACATCACACGGCTGAGTTCTAAACTGGATGATGAACCAGCACCAGAATTAGCTATCTGTGCTTGTCTATTTCCTCCAACATTGACTCCTTTACGAGCAAATGTGGCAGATCCAGATTTATTCCTATTCCAAGAACCAGAACCTTTATTCCGTTTAGATGAAAAAGAAGATGAAGATGTTCCTAGTCTCTTTATTGATTGCAAGGTTTGCTTTGTCATATCCTCTGAATAGACGCCTTCCATCGCCTTATCTCGTTTCACCACCTCTTGAAAGGTAGGCAGATTCAATGCCACCAATAATTCTTTTGATCTATTATTCAAGCCTTCAATAAACCAATCACATCGATCCTTTTCAGTAGGAATCAATTATGCTGCAAACCGGCTCAACTTGTTAAATTCACACTCATACCCATAGATGGTCCGGTTTCCTTGCTTCAAGCTGAGGAATTGTTGTTTCATCTCCCAGATAAATTGATCTCCAATATATTTATTCTTGAATTCCTCCAAGAAGAATTGCTAAGTAACCCGCTTTCGGAAAGAATGTGCATCGTAGCATTTGTCCACCAAAATCTAGCTTGACCTCGAAGTAATGAGACAGCTCCATCCAATTTATCAATCTCCGAGCAAAGGAATCCCTCTAACATGATCTTTAAATCGTTTAGCCACATATTGGCAACCACGGGACCTTCATCCGCTTCTCATTTAAATTTAGGTGCTCCTAAACTCTTTAATTCTTTAGCAATTGACATCCGAGAAGCGAGGGGGAGCTGGTGGCTGAAAATGTGTCGAACTGTTTCCAAAGCATGAAGAAAAGTCCCATGATCTTGCACAGGCATTCCCCTGCTGTGTCTGGTGCTCTTCCCCTGTTCGATTGAGCCGGAGGGTTATTATTAACCACATTATTTCCACTGTCGGCTTCTTCCAGAACCTCATGTTCCGTAGCTCGTCTAGAACTTCCTAATTCAGACATCTATAACCACATAACTACTACATTAGTAAGGAGAGACATTCATCAATTATATAAACATCATATCAGTAATATTGACATTCTAGTGGCATGTACACACTTTTAAAAAAAACAACTTCTATTTAGGTTGAGAACCGACTAAACCTATAGCTCTGATACCAATAAATGTAACACCCCTTTCCCGTACTCATCACTGAATACGAGACATAGATGTCACATATCTTTTACAAACTTTTAGACACTTATAATCGATATAAAATTTGTTCTTTTAAACTAATACAATTTAACCTTTAGACCCTTTAGCTATTTAATCACGTAAAATTTAAATATTTATTTAACATCCAAAATCAACCTAGTTTCAGGCAGCAACCTAGCAATTCAATTCAATATCATATCAATAAAAAACTGCCTAATTTAAAAATCATTTGGATATCCAATAAAATACGATTAAATTTTCTACTAAACACGCAAATTAGTGTATTTAATTACTAGTATCCACTATAAGTCCATATTTATGTTTATACTACTACAACCATTCCAAATATATTCATATCAGATCAACCAAGACATTTATAATGTACATGCCGACTAGTAATATCAAAAAGTAACATCAAAGATGTCATACTGATACTGATGATATGTCCTCAAAATAGATGATGTCCGCTGCCACTCCTTAATCCTTATGTTCCTTTTTACCTACGCGTGGAACATTCACACACTAAGTATACACTTAGTGAGACAACATAAAATAATTTAAACATTTCACTATAAATAAATGACATAAGCAAACAAAATACAATATATATGTATATGTATATCATGTAGGATTACGAAATCATAAAAACTGACTTGTCAAAGTCGTTCCTCTATTATGTAACCTGTAAAATCTCAAAATTCATATATATATGTAAGACAGGTTATACCAAAGCAATTCTTTGTTTGAAGATTCATTTTCACTAAAATCATTCCTTGCACTTTCACTCTTAATTAAATTATATCCCAATGTAAAGTAAATGAGAATGCATGGTATGTGAGTCACTGTTGAGTATGCACATGTGCGGCATCAACTAATTTGTTGTGCCAAAATAAAACACTATTTCACAATGTCACTATTGTACACTTATACAACATCACTGTATCACTAGGTCATTGCTGTAGAACACAGCATCACTGTATCACTAGATCATAGTTGTAGAACACAACGTCACTGTATCACTATACTCCACCTCATTGGCATGCCAATTATACCAAGAATCTCAATAGTCATACAATGGGCTTTTAACCAATTCACTATTATGATCTCTTCATTTATTTAATAATATCAATAGATAAAGACATATCACTATAACATATATAAAAATGCATTGGGCAATTCATACCCAAAATCATTTATAAATCGTTTCAAATCCATTTAATATGTATATAATTTACGATTCAAATCCTTTTTCTTTTCAACACTCGAGGTTGACTTATCGCAAGTCTTCCTCATATCATAATAAATAAGTAGGAATGTACTCACATGTTGCCTCACTATAAAACTTTACTCTTACGCTTTTTCTTTGCCTTTAGGATTGCTGGGATTCCCGGTTTTGGTCACGCCCATGATCTACAATAACATTTACCAACACATACAATTTAAAGTATATGTTAGTATCATTCTAACTTTAATATACTTTAGGAATAATAATAATATTCCTACAAATTCTTTCATTACTAATCTTATCTCACAACATCAATGTTAACCATTATACTTCCAAATCTTTCAAAATAATCCTTTATCACACAACTTCAATTTCAAATCAACAACTTTTCAACTTTTCAGAACCAAACTTTAACATTTTACATTTTAGTCACTATACTAAAACCACCAACTTTTAATTCTTTCCAAAATAGTCACTAACCAATTATTGGGGTGTTACAATTATCCCCCTTAAGAAAATTCATCCTCAAATTTTTAAGAACGTGACTAATTTGAAAATATGATGAAACTGTTTTCCATATCTTCTTTTATTTCCCACGTTGCTTCACTCACTTTGTGATTTAAAATGAACAAAGAACTTTAACAAGTGTAATTATCTTGTTCTTAGTTCCTTGACATCACGTGCTAAGATTCTGATTTCCTCTGCGTATATAAATAAACTGGTTTGAATCTCTACTTCTTTTGGAGTAATGATGTGAAGAAGAATAAGTCAATATTTTTGAGCATCGATACATGAAATCCATTATGAATCTTGTCCATTTAGAGGTAAAGCAAGTTGGTAAGCCAAAGGACCAACTCTTTTTAATCTCATATAGTCCAATAAATCTTGACTCAACTTTCCTTTTTGCCTAAAATAGAGTATTTTTCTTCCAAGGTGAAACTTTAAGAAACACTTTATCACCCACTTGAAATTAAATTTCTTTTCTCTTTGAATCTGCATATGATTTTTTTGATCGGTGGCTATTTTGAGATTATCTTGTATAATCTTTACCTTGTCTTCTGCTTCTCCTAATAAGATCGGGACCAACTATGTCTACGATCTTTTAACTCGCCAATTCAAAGGAGTCCTGGGACTTTCATCCAGATAAGGCTTCATAAAGTGCCATCTTGATACTTGCTTGATAGCTATTATATAAGCAAAATTCAGTTAATGGCAAATATTTCCCCAAGATCCTTTGAATTCAATCATACATGCTCTTAACATATCTTCCAAAATTTGAATGTTCTCTTTCTAATTGCCCGTCGTTTTGAGGATGAAAGGTTGTCTTAAAATTAAGTCCAGTGCCAGCTTTATGTAAAGACTTCCGCAATCTGAGTAAACTTTGGATCTCTATCGAGACAATTAGAGACCGGTACTCCATGAATTCAAACTATTTCTTTAATATATAACTCAAAGATATTTGTCCATATAGTAATATGTTACGTGATGGGATGAAGTCGTTGATTTAGTCAATCTATCAACAATCACCGAATTGAATCCTTTTTACTTGGAGTCAAAGGTAACCGATACAAAATCCATGGTTACTCATTCCCATTTCCAACGAGAATGAAATGGTTGTAATAATCCCGAAGGCACACGATGTCTCTTGCGCTTACTTGTTAACATGTCAAGCATTTCGAAACAAACTCAGTTATAGCTCTTTTCATTCCTAGCCACCAATATCGACTCTTTAGATCTTGATACATCTTGTTTCCACTAGGATGCATGGTCAAAGGACTATAATGTGCCTCAAAGAGAAGTTCTTTCTTTGATTCTTCGTCTTTAGGAATAACAATTCTTCCTCGGTAATACAAGCATCCATCAGACTTAATTTCAAAATCTTTGGTCTCATCATTTTCAACTTGTTTAAATCTTGACAAACATTCCATATCTCTTTTCTGAATCTCCTTTATCTGATCTACTAAAGTGGGTCTATTCTTAATTCAGCAATCAAAGCACCATTTTCTTTCAAACCTAGCCTTGCATTTATAACTCTCAAGGTAGTAAAGGTCTTTCTACTGAGGGCATCGCTTACTACGATTCAGTTTTCTGGATGGTATTCGATAACCACATCCCATAATCCTTTAGAACTCGATCCCTTATTCTATGCCTCAAATTTAACTCCTTTTGAGTTACTTGGTCACTAAGCTTTTGTGATCCGTATAGATATAGCATGGTTCTCCGTATAGATAGTGTGCCATATCTTTCAGCAAATACAAGCTGTTGCCAAGTCTAAATCATAGGTAGAGATAGTTCCTCTCGCCATCTTAAGTTATCTGAAACATAAGCACTACCCTTTCCTCTTGCATGAGTACACATCAATCCGTTATAAACATCACTATACCTAAAATCCTTACCCGATTCTGAAATTTGTACCAATACGAGCTTTAGATTAAAATCACCATGTAATGTTTAAAACTTTCTTGACACTTATTCATCCAAATGAATAGCATCCTTTCTTAATAGCTTGGTTAGCGGGGGGGCAATCATCGAGGAAATTCTTTACAATCTTAATAATAACGGCCGGTCAAACTGAAACCTCGGAAATATTCTTTAGAGTTTTCCATTCAACTATAGCTTGTATTTCTTGGGATCTGCTCTTATCCCATTTGTTGAAACACATGACCAAGAAAAATAACTTTTGATAACCAAAAATTCGCATTTGATAACTTAGCATATAGTTTTCTTTTCTGAAAAGGATCTGAAGAACAACAACGAAGATGAGCATCATGTTTCTATTTTGTCTTTAATATACTAAAATGTCAATAAATACCACCTGGGGTGATCAAATATGGAGCAAAATATTTGATTCATCAAATCCATAGATATTTGCGGAGGCATTATTTAATCTGAATGGCATCTACAAACTTATAATTGTCATACCGAGTTCGAAAAATCGTCTTTGAAATATCTTCTTCCCTTAATCTTCAATTGATGATATCCAGATTAGAAGATCAATTTTGAAAAATACAATTTTGCACCCTTTGGTTGATCAAAGGATCATCGATCTCAAGAAGGATACTTATTCTTCACGGTCACCTTATTTGGCTGGCGGTAATCTATATAATGCATAAGATCCATCTTTCTTTTTCACGAATAACAGGAGTAGCTAAGGTGACAAACTTGGCCTTATAAATCCTCGATCTAACAATTCTTGCAATTTCGCTTTTAACTCTCGACTCGGTCGGACGTTTCTATTGGAGTACATTGATAGGTGCAGTACCATTAACACTTCTATTTTAAATTCTACTTCTCCAGTAAAGTGATCTGTAACTCATCGAGAAATACATCTCGATGTTCTCGAATAGTAGAATATCTTCAGCAACTTCCAAGTTCGGTATCACCATTAGCTAGAAAAGCGTGACCTTCTAATAAAAACTTTTATATCATTGAAATTACATTAGATAGAGGATTCATCCTTTCACCAACTATCATAAACTGAACACCTTTGAATCCACTATTATTAGTCGTTTTGATTGACAATCCATAGCGGCATGATAAAAGATAACCAATCCATTCCCAAAATTATCTAGAATTCTTTGAAGAAGGCGGTTCATTAAATTTCTTAGGAAGCTCTATTCCCAACACCTTTATCGGACAATTTCTACATATTCGATTCACTCTTGCACCTCGACCCAATGGATTTGTCGCTATTACATCACCAAAGATAGACTCTAATGGAATATTTCTTTCTTCAATCAACTTAGTGCTAATATACAAATGTGCGGTCGAGGATCAATCAAAACCAATACGGGCTTATCAAAAAGATAGAATGTACCTAATGGTCTGGATCATCCACGATCCTTATCTGTCACGATAATATTAAAGCTTGAAATTTGGTGCCGCGCATTTCCAGTGTAAGCGATTGGATGAGTTTCTAGATTAAACCTCTTCCTCCTACCTCTTTTTGTGGCATCCTTTATGATTTCTCTATACTGTCTGAGTCTCTCTAGGATATTAGAGAGGCATTCTTTCACAAAATGGCCAACTTTTCCACATTTAAAACATGCTCTATCACCATCAAGCATAGGCCTGGGTGGCGTTTACCACAAACATCTGGTGAGTTCTACTTTGGATGATGAACGGCACGAATTAGCTATCTGTAACTTGTCTATTCCTCCAACATTGACTCCTTTCACGACAAATATGGCGAATCGGTTTATTCCTATTCAAGAGCGGAACCTTTATTAGTTTAGATGAAAAGAAGATGAAGATGTTCCTAGTCTCTTTATTGATTGAGTTTGCTTTGTCATATCCTCTGGAATAGGCGCCTTCCATCGCCTTATCTCGTTCACCACCTCTCTTGAAGGTAAGCGATTCAATGCCACCAATAATTCTTTTGATCTATTATTCCAATGTAATAAACCAATCATATCGATCATTTTTGAAGTAGGAATCCAGTGCAGTACAAACACGGCTCAACTTGTTAATTCCTCTGTCTCATAGGTCAGTCAGTTTCCCTATGCTTTAAGCTGAGAATTGTTGTTTCATCTCCCGGTGAAGTGATCTCAATATATTTATTCTTGAATTCCTCCAGAAAGAATTGCCCGGGTAACTCAGCTCGTGGGACATGCATTGTAGCATTGGTCCACGAATCTAGCTTGTCCTCGAAGCAAGGCGGCTCGATCCGGCTTATCAATTTCCGCGCGGTGGAAACCCTCTAACATAATCTTTAAATCATTTAACCACATGTCGAAAGGCGGTTCACGGGACCTTCATCTAGCTACTCCTTTGGTTCCGTGCTCCCCAAACTCTTTAATTCTTTAGCAATTGACATCCGAAGCGGGGGCTGGTGGCTGAAAATGTGTGAACGTTTCCAAAGCATGAAGCGTCCATGATCTTGCAGACATTCTAATACAATTTAACCTTTAGACCCTTTTAGCTATTTAATAGCGTAAAATTTAAATATTTATTTAACATCCAAAATCAACCTAGTTTCATGCAGCAACCTAGCAGTTCAATTCAATATCATATCAATAACAAAACTGCCTAATTTAAAAATCATTTGGATATCCAATAAAATACGATTAAATTTTCTACTAAATACGCAAATTAGTCTATTTAATTACTAGTATCCACTATAAGTCCTTATTTATGTTTATACTACTACAACCATTCCAAATATATTTATATCAGAGCAGCCAAGACATTTATAATATACATGCCGACTAGTAACATCAAAGATGTCATACTGATACTGATGATCTGTCCTCAAAATAGATGATGTCTGCTACCACTCCTTAATCCTTATGCTCATTTTTACCTATGCGTGGAACATTCACAGGCTAAGTATACACTTAGTGAGGCAACATAAAATAATTTAAACATTTCACTATAAAGAAATGACATAAACAATCAAAATACAATATATATGTATATCATATAGGACTACGAAATCGTAAAAAATGACTTGTCAAATTCGTTCCTCTATTACGTAACATGTAAAATCTCAAAATTCATATATATATATATATGTAAGACAGGTTATACCAAAGCAATTCTTTATTTGAAGATTCATTTTCACTTGAATCATTCATTGCACTTTCACTCTTAATTAAATTATAGCCCAATGTAAAGTAAATATGAATGCATGGTATGTGAGTCACTGTTGAGTATGCACATGTGCGGCATCAACTAATTTTTTGTGCCAAAATAAAACACTATTTCACTATTGTACACTTATACAACATCACAGATCACTAGGTCATTGCTGTAGAACACAACATCATTGTATCACTAGATCATAGTTGTAGAACACAATGTCATTGTATCACTATATCACTATAGTCAACCTCATTGGCATGCCAATTATACCAAGAATCTCAATAGTCATACAATGGGCTTTTAAACAATTAACTATTATGATCTCTTCATTTATTCAATAATATCAATAGATAAAGACAATCACTATAACATATATAAAAAAATGCATTGGGCAGTTCATACCCGAAATCATTTATAAATCGTTTCAAAGCCATTTAATATGTATATAATTTACGATTCAAATCCTTTTTCTTTTCAACACTCAAGGTTGACTTATCGCAAGTCTTCCTCGCATCATAATAAATAATTGGAATGTACTCACCTATTGCCTCACTATAAAACTTTACTCTTTCGCATTTTATTTGCCTTTAGGATTGCTTTGGATTCCGGTTTTGGTCAAGTCACGATCTACAATAACATTTACCAACACATACGATTTAAAGTATATGTTAGTATCATTATAACTTTAATATACTTTAGGAATAATAATAATATTCCTACAAATTCTTTCATTACTAATCTTATCTCACAACATCAATGCTAACCCTTATACTTCCAAATCTTTCAAAATAATCCTTTATCACACAACTTCAATTTCAAATCAACTTTCCACTTTAATCACATATTTCCCCAACTTTACAATTTAGTCCTCAACACTTTAGTCCAATTAACATTCAAAATCTTACAAAATCATCCTTATACCATTTCTAGCCTTAGGAAAATTTTCCATAAATTTTCCCTAATTTCCCATTGAATGCCGGATTTGAAAGGTCACTTTGACCAAATTTCCCAACTTGATTCAAGCATGAATTTAACCTCCAAACATTATATTCAAACTTCTAACATCATTTCCACTTCAAATAAAAATTTTGCAAGAGTTCCCCCTAATTTTTCAATTTTCCCAAAAATAACCTATAACACAATCCATGGAAATTTTCACTCTAACAAGCATTAAACAACATCACAACCTCATATTCAATCCAATGAATTCTTAAAACATGAAATCTCAACTTGTTCTTGATAAACCCTAATATCAAATCTTAACATATAAGCATATAAACCACTTAAAATTATACCAAATGAAAGAGAATTCAATGGAGATTAATTCTCTATTTCATGTTTCAACCCAAAAACTAATCAAATCAAGCCAAAGTTGAATAAAAAAATTTTCTTACCCTTGCTATGGTGATTCGGCCTTGAGGAAGAAGAGAACCAAATTTCTAGGTTTTTCTACCATTAAATTACAAGACAAATGGCATTTTAATCTTTAATCCTAATATAAAAAAACTTCCATCAATAGTAAAATAACCATTTTGCCTCTTAGTTATGACCAATTAGGTGTTGACACCTAATATTCTTACTTTTCCATAATCAATTATAATTAAAAAGCATGGGCAAAATGACTAAAATGCCATTAATGAATCCATGTATTTATAAAGATACCATTAATGCACTATAATAAAATACTATACCCAATCGAATCCAAATCGATCAAAAATGATTCCAAAACGAAATGTCATGTTCTTTAATTCCCCTTACAACTCCCTTCAAAATTTCATCACATTCTGAGCTCATACGATTACACGAATTCCATTTAAACTTTAACTCTAATTTCCCAATAATAAAAACATTGGATCTAACCAACAAATTTATATTCGATTCACACCCTTATGTGATCTATTTATTTATATAAAAAATAATTATTGGGAAAATTACCTTGTTGGTCCTTGAACTTTTCTTAACTTTTCACTTTGGTCACCAAACTTTATCATTTTACATTTTAGTCACTGAACTAAAACCACCAACTTTTAATTCTTTGCAAAATAGTAACTAACCAAATATGGGGGTATTACAATTCTCCCCCTTAAGAAAATTCGTCCTCAAATTTTTAGAACGTACCTAATTTGAAAAGATGAGGACTGTTTTTCTATATCTCATTCTCTTTCCCACGTTGCTTCCTCCACTTTGTGATTTCGCCAAAGAACTTTAACAAGTGGAATTGTCTTGTTCCTTAGTTCCTTGACACCACGTGCTAAGATTCTAATCGATTCCTCTTCATATGTCAAATCTGGTTGAATCTCTACTTCCTCTAGAGTAATGATGTGAGAAGGATCCGATTGATACTTTTTGAGCATCGATACATAAAATACATTATGAATCTTGTCCATTTCCGGAGGTAAACCAAGTGGTAAGCCAAAGGACCAACTCTTTTTACAATCTCATATGGTCCAATAAATCTTGGACTCAACTTTCCTTTTCGCTCGAAACACAATATTTTCTTTCAAGGTGATACTTTAAGAAACACTTTATCACCCACTTGAAATTAAATTTCTTTTCTCTTTGAATATGCATATGATTTTTGTCGATCGGCGGCTATCTTAAGATTATCTTGTATAATCTTTACCTTGTCTTCTGCTTCTTTAATAAGATCAGAACCAACTATGTTTTCGATCTTTTAACTCGTACCAATTCAAAGGAGTCTTGCACTTTCTTCCATATACGGCTTCATAAGGTGCCATCTTGATACTTGCTTGATAGATATTATTTTAAGCAAATTCAGCTAATGGCAAATACTTCTCCCAAGATCCTTTGAATTCAATCACACATGCTCTTAACATAACTTCCAAAATTTGATTGGTTCGCTCTTATTGTCCATCTGTTTGAGGATGAAAGGTTGTACTAAAATTAAGTCAAGTACCCAAAGCTTTATGTAAAGACTTCAAAAATCTGGAAGTAAACTTTGGATCTCTATCAGAGACAATCGAGACTGGTACTCCATGAAGTCGAACTATTTCTTTAATATACAACTCAACATATTTGTCCATAGAGTAATCTATCCGTACTGAGATAAAGTGCGCTGATTTAGTCAATCTATTAACAATCACCCAAATTGAATCCTTTTTACTTGGAGTCAAAGGTAGCCCTGATACAAAATCCATGGTTACTCATTCCTATTTCCATTGAGGAATGGAAATTGGTTGCAATAAACTAGAAGGCACCTGATTCTCTACTTTTACTTGTTGACATATCAGGCATTTCGAAACAGACTCAGTTATAGCTTTTTTCATTCCTGGCCACCGATATCGACTCTTTAGATCTTGATACATTTTGTTTCCACCTGGATGCATGGTCAAAGGACAATAATGTACCTCAAAGAGAAGTTCTTTCTTTAATTCTTCATCTTCAGGAATAACAATTCTTCCTCACTAATACAAGCATCTATAAGACTTAATTTCAAAATCTTTGGTCTCACCATTTTCAACTTGTTTAAATCTTGACAAATATTCCATATCTCTTTTCTGAAGCTCCTTTATCTGATCTACTAAAGTAGGTCTTATTCTTAATTCAACAATCAAAGCACTATTTTCTTTCAAAGCTAGCCTCGCATTTATAGCTCTCAAGGTAGCAAAGGTCTTTCTACTGAGGGCATCAGCTACCACGTTATCTTTTCCTAGATGGTAGTCAATAACCACATCATAATCCTTTAGGATGTCGATCCACATTCTCTGCCTCAAATTTAACTCCTTTTGAGTTAGCATATACTTTAAGCTTTTATGACCCGTATAGATACAACATCGTTCTCCGTATAGATAATGATGCCATATCTTTAAAGAAAAATACAACTGTTGCCAACTCTAAATCATGGGTAGGATAGTTCCTCTCGTGCGTCTTAAGCTGTCTGGAAGCATAAGCCACTACCTTTCCCTCTTGCATGAGTACACATCCCAATCCGTTATAAGAAGCATCACTATACACCCGATTCTGGCTGCACTAATACTGGAGCTTCAGTTAAAATCCTCTTTAATGTTTCAAAGCTTTCTTGACACTTATCTGCCCAAATGAATGGCACATCCTTTCTTAATAGCTTGGTTAGCGGAGAGGCAATCATTGAGAAATTCTTTACAAATCTTCGATAATGACCAGCCAGTTCTAAGAAACTCCAAACCTCAAAAATATTCTTCAGAGTTTCCATTCAACTATACCTTGTATTTTCTTGGGATCTACTCTTGTCCCCTCTGTTGAAACTACATGGTCGAGAAAAGTAACTTCTGATAACCAAAGTTCACATTTGGATAACTTAGCATATAGTTTCTTTTTCTCGGAAGATCTGAAGAACAACAAGAAATTGAGCATCATGTTCTTCTTTTGTCTCTGAATATACTAAAATGTCATCTATAAATACCACCACAAATCGATCTAAATATGGCTGAAATATTCGATTCATCAAATCCATAAATGCTGCAGGAGCATTAGTTAATCCAAACGACATCACTACAAACTCATAGTGTCCATACCTAGTTCGGAAAGTCGTCTTTGAAATATCTTCTTCCTGAATCTTCAACTGATGATATCCAGATCGAAGATCAATTTTGGAAAACACAGCTGCACCCTTTAGTTGATCAAAAAGATCATCAATCCTCGGAAGAGGATACTTATTCTTCACGGTCACCTTATTTAACTAGAGTTGATCTATGCATAATAGCATAGATCCATATTTCTTTTTCACGAATAACACTGGTGTGCCCCAAGGTGACACACTTGTCCTTATAAATCCCCGATCTAACAATTCTTGCAATTGCGCTTTTAACTTTCGAAGCTCAGTCGGAGCCATTCTATATGGAGCCCTTGATATAGGTGCAGTACCAGGTAACACTTCTATTTTAAATTCTACTTCTCAATCTGGAGGTAATCCTAGTAACTCATCCAGAAATACATCTGGGTATTCTCGAACAGTAGGAATATCTTCCAACTTAACCCTAGAAGTTCGAGTATCCACCACATTAGCTAGAAAAGCTTGACAGCCTTCTAATAGAAACTTTTTCGCATATACGACTGAAATTACATTAGATAGAGGATTCATCCTTTCACCAACTATCATAAACTGAACACCTTTCGAATCCCTCAATATTAGTCGTTTCAGATGACAATCCATAACGGCATGATAAAAAGATAACCAATCCATTCCCAAAATTATCTAGAATTCTTTGAAGGGCAGTTCCATTAAATTTGCCGGAAGCTCTATTCCCAACACCTTTATCGGACAATTTCTACATATTCGATTCACTCTTGCACTCTGACCCAATGGATTTGTCGCTATTACATCACCAAAGATAGACTCTAATGGAATATTTCTTTCTTCAATCAACTTAGTGCTAATATACAAATGTGCAGGTCCAGGATCAATCAAAACCAATACAGGCTTATCAAAAAGATAGAATGTACCTACAATGATTTTTGGATCATCACGATCCTTATCTGTCCTGATATTAAAAACTTGGGCTGGTGCACGCATTTCCAGCTGTGAAGCAGACTCAGATGGTTTTCTAGATTCGCCTCTTCCTCTACCTCTTTGTGGCATCACTGCAGATTTCTCTATCTGTACAGGTCTCTCTCGGGATATTAGAAGGCATTCTTTCACAAAATGGCCAACTTTTCCACATTTAAAACATGCTCCTATCACCATCAAGCATAGGCCTGGGTGACGTTTGCCACAAACATCACACGGCTGAGTTCTAAACTGGATGATGAACCAGCACCAGAATTAGCTATCTGTGCTTGTCTATTTCCTCCAACATTGACTCCTTTACGAGCAAATGTGGCAGATCCAGATTTATTCCTATTCCAAGAACCAGAACCTTTATTCCGTTTAGATGAAAAAAAGAAGATGAAGATGTTCCTAGTCTCTTTATTGATTGCAAGGTTTGCTTTGTCATATCCTCTGAATAGACGCCTTCCATCGCCTTATCTCGTTTCACCACCTCTTGAAAGGTAGGCAGATTCAATGCCACCAATAATTCTTTTGATCTATTATTCAAGCCTTCAATAAACCAATCACATCGATCCTTTTCAGTAGGAATCAATTATGCTGCAAACCGGCTCAACTTGTTAAATTCACACTCATACCCATAGATGGTCCGGTTTCCTTGCTTCAAGCTGAGGAATTGTTGTTTCATCTCCCAGATAAATTGATCTCCAATATATTTATTCTTGAATTCCTCCAAGAAGAATTGCTAAGTAACCCGCTCGGAAAGAATGTGCATCGTAGCATTTGTCCACCAAAATCTAGCTTGACCTCGAAGTAATGAGACAGCTCCATCCAATTTATCAATCTCCGAGCAGTGGAATCCCTCTAACATGATCTTTAAATCGTTTAGCCACATATTGGCAACCACGGGACCTTCATCTGCTTCTCATTTAAATTTAGGTGCTCCTAAACTCTTTAATTCTTTAGCAATTGACATCCGAGAAGCAGGGGGAGCTGGTGGCTGAAAATGTGTCAGAACCGTTTCCAAAGCATGAAGAAAAGTCCCATGATCTTGCACAGGCATTCCCTGCTGTGCTGGTGCTCTTCCCTGTTCCGATTGAGCCGGAGGGTTATTATTAACCACATTATTTCCACTGTCGGCTTCTTCCAGAACCTCATGTTCCGTAGCTCGTCTAGAACTTCCTAATTCAGACATCTATAACCACATAACTACTACATTAGTAAGGAGAGACATTCATCAATTATATAAACATCATATCAGTAATATTGACATTCTAGTGGCATGTACACACTTTTAAAAAAAACAACTTCTATTTAGGTTGAGAACCGACTAAACCTATAGCTCTGATACCAATAAATGTAACACCCCTTTCCCGTACTCATCACTGAATACGAGACATAGATGTCACATATCTTTTACAAACTTTTAGACACTTATAATCGATATAAAATTTGTTCTTTTAAACTAATACAATTTAACCTTTAGACCCTTTAGCTATTTAATCACGTAAAATTTAAATATTTATTTAACATCCAAAATCAACCTAGTTTCAGGCAGCAACCTAGCAATTCAATTCAATATCATATCAATAAAAAACTGCCTAATTTAAAAATCATTTGGATATCCAATAAAATACGATTAAATTTTCTACTAAACACGCAAATTAGTGTATTTAATTACTAGTATCCACTATAAGTCCATATTTATGTTTATACTACTACAACCATTCCAAATATATTCATATCAGATCAACCAAGACATTTATAATGTACATGCCGACTAGTAATATCAAAAAGTAACATCAAAGATGTCATACTGATACTGATGATATGTCCTCAAAATAGATGATGTCCGCTGCCACTCCTTAATCCTTATGTTCCTTTTTACCTACGCGTGGAACATTCACACACTAAGTATACACTTAGTGAGACAACATAAAATAATTTAAACATTTCACTATAAATAAATGACATAAGCAAACAAAATACAATATATATGTATATGTATATCATGTAGGATTACGAAAATCATAAAAACTGACTTGTCAAAGTCGTTCCTCTATTATGTAACCTCAAAAAATCTCAAAATTCATATATATATGTAAGACAAAGTTATACCAAAGCAATTCTTTGTTTGAAGATTCATTTTCACTAAAATCATTCCTTGCACTTTCACTCTTAATTAAATTATATCCCAATGTAAAGTAAATGAGAATGCATGGTATGTGAGTCATCATGAGTATGCACATGTGCGGCATCAACTAATTTGTTGTGCCAAAATAAAACACTATTTCACAATGTCACTATTGTACACTTATACAACATCATCAGTATCACTAGGTCATTGCTTTGTAGAACACAAAGATCACCAGATCACTAGATCATAGTTGTAGAACACAACGCCATCATCACTATACTCCACCTCATTGGCATGCCAATTATACCAAGAATCTCAATAGTCATACAATGGGCTTTTAACCAATTCACTATTATGATCTCTTCATTTATTTAATAATATCAATAGATAAAGACATATCACTATAACATATATAAAAATGCATTGGGCAATTCATACCCAAAATCATTTATAAATCGTTTCAAATCCATTTAATATGTATATAATTTACGATTCAAATCCTTTTTCTTTTCAACACTCGAGGTTGACTTATCGCAAGTCTTCCTCATATCATAATAAATAAGTAGGAATGTACTCACATGTTGCCTCACTATAAAACTTTACTCTTACGCTTTTTCTTTGCCTTTAGGATTGCTGGATTCCCGGTTTTGGTCACGCCCATGATCTACAATAACATTTACCAACACATACAATTTAAAGTATATGTTAGTATCATTCTAACTTTAATATACTTTAGGAATAATAATAATATTCCTACAAATTCTTTCATTACTAATCTTATCTCACAACATCAATGTTAACCATTATACTTCCAAATCTTTCAAAATAATCCTTTATCACACAACTTCAATTTCAAATCAACTTTCCACTTGTAACACGAGCTCCCTAAGTACCCTGGCCAACTCCACGACCACGCCTGTGATATGGCTTATGCCTCTTGTCCCTGAACCTCCTATTCTACCTCCCAACATAGCTAGAGTCCGCCACTCTTTTACCCAAGTTCACACCTACGGCCTAAACTGGTGCACCCAAAGACTACTCAATATCCTTGGCCCGGTTAACCAACACATCAAAATCTGTGTAATCTGCAGCCATGAGGTACATCTTAATGTCCTTTACAAGACCGTAACAGAACCTATCACATCTCTGCTGGTCATCTGGAACCAACTCTGGAGCATACTGACTCAACTGGACAAACTTTACCTCGTATTCAGCAAAGGGCATGCTTCCCTAAGATAGCGACATATACTCGCGCTTTTTCATATTCATGTACTGAGCACCAAGGTACTTACTCTTGAAGGCCCTCCAAAAGAACTCCCAAGTAACATCCGCCTCAGGAACGCCAGCAATAGTGGTCACCTACCAATGGTATGCATCCCCCTGCAGTAAAGATACAGTGCAACCCAACTTGTGCTCCTCATTGCATCCCATCTGATCCATGATGCGAACCATCTTTTCCATCCATCCTTCGGCTACCTCAGGGCTCAAACCTTGAAACTCTGCACCTCCCAAACTCCTCAAACGCTCCAAGGGTAAACCTTGATTTGCCACCACAGCAGGTGCTGGTGCCTGCGCCTGCACTCCAGCCATCACTACCTGAAAAACTCTTGTTATTGCCTGTACTAACGGAGTCAAATGACCATATACTGGTACTTGATGAACTTGGGGTGCTTCACTCGCCCCCAACATCAACTAGAGGAACCACTGGAGGAGGAGGGGGTAAAACATGAAGGAGATTCTCTTCTATCTCAATATTCTACCCAATCCCGATAGTATTAGCCATAGATCGCGTCTCGCGTCGAGCCATGCTAACAAAAACATAAAATCACATTAGAGTTAGGCTACCATCAGGTAAAGGATCCAAGTTAACTTTAAAACACATTTAAAATCATCGGTTATAGGCAATGTGTCCCCAATCATACCCCAACAGAACATTAAACAATCACCGATCATATACACACTCACCGTGCATTTCAAACAACATCATCTAATCAACAACAACATCCCAACTTTTCGAAAACCTGTCTCTAATACCAACAAATGTAACCCCCTCGTCCTGGCCTAGTTGCAAGACCAAATCGAGAAAGCTAGATTAGGTTTACCGTAGTAAACCGAAAAGATTAAACCCAAAACACATCATTTTTTTCTTTTTATCTTAGCTAGATGAATTAATGCTTTCCTACATGTTCATACTATTTATAGGTGAGCACCCATCTCAATTGGACATCGTAACGATATCTGATTGGCCATAACACTGTTTAGGGACCAAAATGTAATTTCATCAAAACAGAAGGGTTTTTCCACTTTTTAAGTTACCAACCTTAAATTAGGCTGATTTCATTCTTATATGTCAAACATCAGCCTCAAACGATCAACCACGCTTAAATAATTGACAAAACAAGATTTAGGGACTAAAATGAAAGAAAATAAAACTTTACTAAAAGCCTTTAACTAACTTAACTGCCATGGGTATCGGTACGCCTAGTTGAGTATCGGTACGCCCTTTCCTTTTCGAATTCCAAAAATTCTAGTAGCCAATTCTCGTACTGGTACGACCATGCATACCGGTACGCCTTACCAAAACCAAAGGTTCGTACCAATCCTCAAACCTGGGTACCGATCCCCCAAGCTAAACTCAGCCCTCTCGTACCGATATGCAATCCCGTGTATCAGTACGCTACTGAAAAGATACACTCCGGTATTGTAACGCCTAGCCCGTGTACCGGTACCACAAGCCTAAAATGGCTTTCTGTACCGATACGTGAACACGCGTACCGATACGCCTGGACCTGTATGGTCACAATTGGCTAGTTTAACATGCTTATCTCAAAAGTAAACCACTTAATTAGGCTATAAACTTCCATACTATACTACCTAGATGCAAAAACAACCTAAACATCATAAGCTCAGCAACGAAATGGCTTTCATACAACCAATGATATTCTAAAGGCATGTTTCCTAAAAACAATTTGCCGGACATCCTTAAATGCATAATTAAACCATTCCTAGCATATGCATCATAACAACACACTCCACAAAGCATAATAAACTTGCTCAAACCATCACAACAAGGCAATCGTCAAAGAAGCTCTAGATGCATACCAAAGACACCACTCATCCATAACTACATCATGTATTAACAACAAGCTTAGCAACATCAACCACCCTCAAAAAGACAGCGTAGAAAACATACTCAAAATCCATAAGAAAACAGGATTACAACCCCCAAAACCTTGGCGAACAGATTGCCTTATTAACCGAAAATATAAACTGAGTTCATACTCAAATTAGTTTATCTCTTGGATCCTTGCAAACCTTTCCTTTGCTGCCCGAACTTCAATGCTCTGCATCATTAGGAAAAAGAGAGCGTAAGCACACATGCTTAGTGAGGATGCTCATAAACAATGATGCATTAAAATTCATTTAAAAACACATGATTGCTTTTCACAAAACATGCTTACTTCCAAAACACTTTCTCATGATTCTAACCGAATCAAAACATAATGATATTCATCACATCATAAACATTTCATGCTTAAATCTCGAAGCATTTTAATCAAACCATGCTTAAATCCCAAAGCATTTTAGTACAAGATTCAACACAAGATCTTTCTCATATATTGGCATTTATAGTGACCCAGATAGACTACCTCTATCCTATACACCTATTGGATACACGGATCTCTCATAGCATGCCTAGTTAAACCGCATGATATCCCAAATCTTGCCTAGTTAAACCACAAGATTTGACACCCTCGCCTAGTTAAACTGCAAGATTCCACCCTTGCCTTGTTAAACCGCAAGAGTACCAACCTTGCCTAGTTAAACCGCAAGATCACCATCAATTTGGGTTGCCTAGTTAAACCGCAAGCCCCAAATGAGGTCCCAACAGTCCGAGTGGCCTAGTTAAACCGCCATACCTCAAGGACCCATGGCCATGATCGATTTTGTTCATATTTTATAGTGCATTTTTAATCCTATTGCATGCCAACTATATCTGATTGTTTTCACCATGTCACATAGCCAATATATCATTTACAAAACCATTTGCTTACTGCTTTACAATGTATCTCAAAAATAGCACATATGCTAATCTCATTGCCAATGCAATAACACCATTCCCAACTGGAATGATAACCAATGCTCAATAGAATTTAATATTCTTTCAAACCCCTGCATATGTACTCAAAATCATGCATTTCCAATAAGTAAATCATACCATGTTTATCACCAAAACATGCAAACAACATGCTCATATCCAAGCCGATATTCAAAAGCAAAATAAGGGAAACTTACTTCCGATCTTAGGTAAGTGTCTCACGCTTACCCTAAACTCCCAACAACCTTTACAAACCTTTGTAAAGAATCTAAAACTAGTTTCCACTCACCGATATGCCATGCCTTCCTTACCAACGCGAAACAAGCTCCCGGCAAACCACCAAACAACGTCAAGCTTCGTCACCTTGATTATCCCCTGTTTTAAACACATAAATCGAGAGGATAAATGCATTCAAACCATTGCCTAACAACAATCTCCTGCAACTCCCAAGTTGCCCCCTCAAATCCCATCTGAAACATACCGAAAACACCATCAAACGTTTCCAAAACCTAACCCAGCCATAAACCAACAATTCAAGCTATCAATCAACATTCAAAAACCCTTTCCTAACATCCTTTTACCTCTAGCAAAGATTAAACTCGAATATCACCCCCATAACCCAAAACTAGCAACCTAACTAATTAGAGATTCAATAGTTTCGGGATTCTATTGATAAAAACAACCTATTAACATCAAAATTCATCCAAAAAATATATTACATCCATCTCAATTACTTAGAATCAAATCCACCTCGAAAATCACCATGCTTCATCAAAATTTCCAAAACAACTCAATTAAACATGGATAAAACATTAAAACCACATTACCACTCATAAATCAATGATCAAATACTTGGGAATATAAATAAAAAACTATTTAACAGAGGAGATCATGGACCTTACCCCTGTTATGTGATTTCTCCTCAATTGGCTTGTTAAAAGCCAAGAAAAATACAAAATTTCAATGAGATTTTGCAAAACAAAGTTAAAGAAACAAAATAAAATCAATAATCTGAGTGAAATGAGTTCTTTACCTCTGAATTTTGATAAAATTCTGAGTGTTTGGAAGAAAAGAAGTTGAAAGAAAAGATTTAGGAAAAGATTATGTTAATCTCTTTTAGAAAGCTAATAACTAACTTTAGATATTTAATCCTTATTAACACTAATTAAAGCACATGTTTAAAATGATTTTATTGAAGAGAGAAATCACCAACAAACACTTGTTAGATTAGCTCCTTAAGGATTCTAAGAATTTGACCCTTTTGATTTTTGTCACTTAAAAATAGTTTTCAAAAAATTGCATTTTGGTCACTAATCCAAAATGTCATATTTCCAAATTCTTTTTCCAAAATTGATTCCACAAAAAATCATTATATATTAAAAGATTATTTTTAACTATTTTCAATATTTTTATCTTACCGAAAAAAATACGGTCCCGAATCTGACTCAAATCTCTAACCCGGTCCACCGGACCGTCTAATAAACCTCAAAACCGCTAAGCCAAAAACCAAGGTGTTACATGCCATGCATGAATGCCCTTCCCCAAATTGCTCTACTTGAGCCTTATGCAAAAAATATTTTTACATGCATTCATATTCACACATTTCATATATCAAAATATAAATTCAGGAATCAGATGATACCGTGTCATCCGAGACAATGTAACTACACTCACCTCTTATCCCGAACTTACGGGATACCAGAATCCAAAATTGTTAACAAGCCATTATAAACAATTAAATTCATTCAACTTACAAAACAACCCCTAGACATATATATATTTACATTCCCTAATACATTGGTATTAAATCATATTTGTAAAAAAATAGCCCTGACGCACATATATACTTTCATACTTGTTCAAAACAGTCCATATACTTTCATATATATTCAAAAATGTCCAGCTAAACATGTATACACAATTACACATCAAAAACAGTCCATATACTTTTATATATATATTCAAAACTGTCCAGCTAAACATGTATACACAATTACACATCAAAAACAGTCCATATACTTTCATATATATTCAAAACTGTCCAGCTAAACATGTATACAAAATTACACATCAAAAATAGTCCCTAAAAGAGACATACATGTTTACTCTAATTGAGTTCATTAACAATAAACAGGGTAATCAAAATCTTAAAATTCCCATATCATACATGAACATAGCATGACCAATTTTACAATCGAACTCCAAGACACTAATTTTCATAATTTCATACATCAATCAAGTATACTCTAAGCATGATTCTACTTCATCAACCATGATATTTCATATTATACAATATTTAAATAATTTCCAAATTTTCTCTAACATGGTTTGATCTTCAAACAAGGCTATCAACACAAATTCAAGCATAAACACTATCATTTCATACTTAGCAATTAGATTAAGTTGCTAGGAAGAGTAATTTACCTTCTTCCTTAGACTACTCACTAAATCCTTAAGAAAAATTAAGCTATCCAAGCTCTCCTTCAAGCTTCTATGGAGGATTTCCCAAACTTTCTCTCCACTCTCTCTCACTTAGGGCGGTTCGGCTATCTTTGGGGAGAAAGGGAAATATTTTGGTTTATCCTTCTCTTGGCCGAACCCCTCCTACACATGCCTCCCCAATTTGATAACATGTGTCCAAGCACTTGGTGTTCCCACCATCTTACATGCAAACTTCCCAAAAAAACAAAACTCACGTTTTGGCCATTCAATTTATGCTACCATACTTTACAAGTTTTATGCTAACATACTTTACAAGTTTTACTTTTTGATCCTTAACTTGTTTAATTGGTCCTTCTAGAATTATTTTAATCTCAATGAGATACATTCAAGATAATATCATTCTTCTAAGCCCTATTTTGGGATGTTACATGGTTGTTAATACTTCTTAACTAGGTTTATCTCCTAAACTGGTCAAGGGGTGTTACATCCTGAACGCGCACCTCCTTCATATTTGGGTTCAAAACATAAGCCAGATATGCTTGACCCCCAAGCTCTAACAACTTTTGTGCCTCCAAAGTCGAAACCATGTTAGATAAGAATTTAACATTCTCGCCCACGACCACCACTTCGTAATCATCAGCAAGTTTTAACGAAACTCGCTTGGTTTCAAAATCAGCCATAGCCCTATGTTCAGTCAACCAATCTAACCCCAAGATTACATCAAAACCATAAAACGACAACTCCATCAAATTAACCACGAACATATGACCTTGAACCATCAAAGGCATCTCCTAAACAACCTCTTAGCAACTACTATCTCTCCAAAAGAACTAGTTACTTGTATACCCACATCTAACACTTTTACAGGTATATTAAGCAAACGTGGATGTTCGTGCATGATATATGAATGCATAGAACCAGAATCTATCAAATAAAGTAATGATATGGATTGTAAAGTAAAAGTACTTGCAATCACATATGTTTCATTTCTTCCCTCGCTACGCGCATAGATCCTTGTAGGTCCACCACCTTCAAGTTGAACTGCCACTGTATAAGCAACAGTCCTCTAGCCTTCCTCCCTACGCTAAAAATTACCTCGACCACGCCCATGGCCCCTCTGTGGCACAACTACAAGCGCAAGAGCCTATCATCCTTAGCCAATTACAGACAATCACGCCTTATGTGGTCTTGCGAACCACAAAACATCTTTAATGTCATAACTTCACTAGCGGTGCAATAACCTAAAAAATTCCTTAACGAATTTCAATAGCAATAAACTTATTCTAGGAATACCACGTACTTCTATCACTAACCTTGGTCGCTTCAAATCTAGCACAACTCTAACCTCCCAAAAATCTTTCTTTAACACTTTCCAAACTATATGAGATCCTAAAGAATCTCATCGCTAAGGCTAACTTACATCTTAACCTCATCAACCTCTAAAAAGTCATCTGTAAGTATGAAAATATGTATGCATGATCACTTACATACCCTCATAGATGCCTATGGATATGCAAAACCTCTAATGTCATGCCCAAATGTATGTATGTAATGACATATAAGTGTTTTGTACTGTGTATGATTAACAATTCCCACCTACTAACAACATTTTTGTGTTGAACTTGCACAACCTAGTTGTATCCTCAGAACACCTCATTCAGCTTTGCCCAAACTTACACCTACCTCAATTTTGAACAGATGCTTCATTACATAGCCTATTAGCACATCTTGGTTATTAGTCAAGATTCATATCGAAACCACTGCACACAAAAATACCACCACTTACAATCACATCCTCAACTCACACATTTCCTTAATGCTCGCCAACACAAAAAGGATTCAAGAGCCACACCAAAGTGCGTCTCAACACCAAACTTAACTTTGCAATCGAACGGTAACTCTGGTAACTTCAACCGAAGTATTTCAGAACAGGATCCTCAAACAATACAAACTTTCAGAATTCGAACACCCTTAACCCTTGATTTAGTATCAGAAACCAAGATAACTTCGCAACATAAACCCTAAAATCTTTTCAGTTCTATTAGTCAGGACTACTTCAAACATAGTTTGGGTCCATACCTCATCAATCTCTACAATAAATGTATTCGTATTTGACCTAAGATCTCGTCTCGGTGGCATACTCAAAAATATAAATTTATATCATGAAAATATAACAAAATAATAATTAGGCCAGCTTGAAGCAAGAATCCAAGATGCTCATGTTTCAAAACAAAAATCATTTTGCACTATTAGTACTAAGACAATGTGTCCCCCAAGCTTTTACCACAACATAACACATTTCAATCGCACAATCAAACATCGTACATGTCATTCCATAATATCATTCAACAAAAATATATCAAACTATCATACCCTACCTCCCAACAATCATAACCTAGCTCTGATACTACCAAATATAACCCCCTCAACCTGACCTAGACGCCAGACTGAACCGAGCGAGCTACATTGGGTTTACCGAAACAAACCCAATGAAATACTTAAACCAAAGTCTATTTTTTCTTTTATCTTGTTTAAATGCATAATTAATCCCTATGGTGAACATGCTGGCAGCGGGTGAAATATCAAAGGAATAAGACGTCGGTTAGACATCTAATTAAACACATTTGCTATTTAGGGAATAAAATACAATTTTGGAAAACTAATGGAACTTACTTAAATCCAAAGTTACCAAACCTTAACTAATTAGGTTACATACATGTTGGTTAAATCTCGACATAAAACAACCATCCAAGCTTAATTAATTGCATAAATAAGAAACAGGGACTAAACCACAAAGATTCAAACTTTAGCAAAGCAATTACCAGAAATAACGAACTTGGTACCAATACACCCCGTTCAAGTATCAATACAATTTTATTTAGCAAAAGGTATCGATACGGTCCTCTCGCATACCAATACCAGTGGTTTGATATCAAAATAGGGGATTCCAGCAGCTAAAATGCGTACCGATATGGTTACCCATATACTGACACCTGGTGACTTTTTTTAGGGGTGTACCAATATGGAGCTAGTCATACTGATACCCCTATGCAATTTTGCACACTTTTGAGCTGTAACAGACCTCGTGTATCAATCTCTAAGGACGTATACCAGTACGAATTGGTCTGTAATGACCTCTTGGTCAAACATATGACACTTAGGCTCACTCGAATATGCTTAAAACAACATGTAAACATCATACCAACTATTTAACTATGAAACACCACGGAAACATTTGAACATAGACATCATAGAAGCTTAAGCAATCATCAAGGTAAACCTATAGGCATGACTTCTACCCTACATGCTTAAATCTTCCCAAATCCATTAATTAAAGGCATATATCAATTTACAAGTCCAAAACACCAAATACAACATATCTAAAATAGGGAGTAAACAAAACAACCTTCCCAATTACAACTTTGTCACATTGTCATTTATTACTACGTAGTATTTATAAAACTGTACTTGAATTAGCTCAACCCTTAGATTGCTTCTTGCTTGCTCGTTGTCCGGATGCTTACTTTTCTACATTGATGAGAAAAGAGAGCGTAAGCACATAAATCTTAGTGAGGGATGTTCAAAAACACTCACCAATGCATTTAAAACATTTTTCTTTCAAAACATGTATTGATTCTCATGCCAAAACATCTCATGCTCCTTTTCTCTTTCCAAAGAATATACACATTAAACTCTTTGGTCACACATGTATGGATTTCTAGCATAATATCAAGCAAACCTCAATTTAAGCCTTCACATGCTAATACATCCAATACCAAAGCTTAAAGAGCACCACATGTTTAAATCCCATTATACAAACATAATATATTTATAATGATACATCAATTCATATATTGGCATTAAAGTGACCCAAAACCAAATCTTTCCATTTTGTAAAACACATCAGATACACGTATTTCCCAAGTGGTTCCTTTGATCACTTCACATGCATCCTTGAACCAGAGAAAATGCTACTACTACCCCTCAACGGTTATGATGTGTAAATCGACCAGCGGGAGAATTTGGCACACTCTTGACCCCTCGACCGCTGCAATTCTCATGGTGGAGAAAATGGTACAATCACAACCCCTCGACACATATGAGGTGTCTTATTATAGTACACTTTAAACCGTATGGCATGCCAACTATATCCGATAACATTTAACCATTTCCACTTGCCAATATATTCTATTAAAACATATTACCTCACTGCTTTACTTATGCTTCAAACCAAATAATCTTCAATGCAATAAACCATACATTACCCATCCTCAAAATTCTATTTATAAATCATTTTCCATACTCATATGTCACCAATATACGACCATTTGAATCATATTTCTATTCAAACGCATTCATATAATAGTAGGTATTCTAAATCATAAATATGTGCATGAGAATGTATTTTGAAAAATCGAAAACGAGAGCAAGATCATCCAATACTTATTTCTGAGCTTAGACAAGCATTTCAAGCTTAATTTAAACTCCCAAAATCACTTTCAAACCTTTGTTAAGCAGTAAACCATGTTTCCACTCGCCGACAGCACAAAGCTCCATTTGCCGATGTGAAATCAAACGTCTAAAGCTACCGAAACTTCACCACTCACTACAGGATCAATCTCCCCTGCTTTAACCACACAATAACAGGGGATCAATGCATCATTGTGCATCCAAAATCCTAGCAACACCAATTCCCAACATCGCCTCACCAAAAATCGTAAAACACCTCCTTTAAACAACCGAAAACATCATCAAACACATCCTAAACAAAGCCCAGCCATAAACCAACAATTTGAACATCTAATCAACATCAATTAACATCTAAAAACACTTTCAACTCCAGCTTATACCTCCAGCAACCTTCTAATACCCTAATCACCTCAAAATCTAACTATTCATAACCTAGAAAATTAGCAATTCTATTAGTTTCGGGATTGCTTTTACATATCTCTTCTCATAACATTAAAACATGTCCTAGACGTGATCTACATCAATTAAAACCACCAGAAATAAGATCTATAATAAAGATCCACCAATTCCTTATTAAAACTAACTTTAAACCTTTTAATATTAATTTATTCATCAACACACATCAAAAACCAATTGTAAAGGATCAAGAACTTGGGGATTTCAGTAAAGAACCTTTGACTAGAGGAGAGAAATGAAAATCACCTCTAATGGTTGGCTTCTCCCCTAATTGCATGATTTGAGTGAAATCTCCAAGAAAACAAGTAAGATTTGATGTAGAAATCAAAGAAATCAATTGAGAAATCAAAATGAGATCAAGAAGAGTTGATTCCTAATCATTTTGGAGCAATAGGGGTAGTTTGGCTACTGTAAAATTGAGAGAAAAGTTGAGAGCAAAAGTGGTTACGTGAGAAAGTAAATCATCTTTTAAAAATCTTTTTAGTAAAATCTATTTTATTTTTATTTCATAAACATTTTAAAACCATTTAAAAATATCCTAAATTAAGGGAAAGTCTGATTAAAAACATTGGCAAATTATATCTTAAGGATTCTAAGTTTTGACCCTTTTAAAATTTAGTTACCAAAAGAGTTTTAAAAACTTTACATTTTAGTCACCAAACCAAAATTTCATTTAACTCAAAATTATTTCATTAAATTTAGTTTACCAAAACCCTCAATATATTAATTAAACATTTTCCAACATTTCTCCATATTTTTAACTCACACTGAAACATTTATTGTGAATTAATTCTTGAAACTAGTTCGAATCGCCTAATCTGGTTCACCCGAACCGTTTAATATACCTATCTAACTTCTAGGCCCAAATTCTAGGAGTTACAAATAGATAAAGGATGAGGAAGAGCTTGAAAGAACTTGATTAACAAAGAAGCCGAAGGGTTTCTCTGGGTGAGGGAAAGATATTATGTTGATTGAAGTCACATGACTTGAAGGTTTGAATAGAGAATGAACAACAAATTTAAGGGGCAAAAATTTTGTGGGGGCATGAGGAGTACAAATGGTTGCATTCCAAAGACGGTGAATATCCACTCCAAAGAGTGAAGAATCAAGTATAGGGCTGATATCTGAACAAGAGTTCTACGTATTTTTTCATTTCTATGAGAACATGAGTATATGTGAGTAGTTACTTATTTGCAATACATAGCATGCCCATGCATCATCTTAATCATAATATTATCATAAAGAATTCATACAGGAAGTCAAGCAAGCAAAATCCAAGAAGACGACTTCAAGAAGAATTTCATGAATCTTTGTATCGATCAAGAAATCATGCACTTTTGTGTCGTCTATGTTTTCATAAAATGAAGATTTGTTAATTTTATCCTTCCTTAAGGATGTTTTTCTTAAAACCCAAAATAATTTCTTAAGGGATAATGTCACAAATGCCCTTGTACTTTGTCAAATGTTCCAATGTGATGTTTGTATGTTTTAAATGTTCAATGTGCCCCATATACTTTAATTATGTCTACTAATACCCCCCGTGGCTAACGACGTTAACTGGTGAAGTGGCAAGGACACATGGAACTCTTATAATACTGCCATGTGGCACCTTTTTTCTAGAAAAAATCTCAATGTCAAAGGACTTTGAAACAATTTAACCTTTTTCTTTTTCAAAGCAAAAAAATATGACAAAAATTTGAGGGCGTGAAAATAATTATAAGTTTTTTTTGAAAAAAATTAAAACATCGATCTCCCCTTCTTCTTTGTTCCTAGCCATCAGACCAACAATATAGATGCATTCAGTCTCTCAAGAGCTTCATCGTGGAACCCAGTGGGAGCATCCACCATCATTAGGTCTCATGTGAGAATTCTTAGCAAGCTCACACTTGGAAAATCTAGGGTCACCTATGACTTTGCATTCCACTTTCTTTCTTCTCTCCATTAGATCAACTGCTTGGCTAGAGATAGTGGTAAGCTTTTAAACTCAAGAGCTTATTCTTTATATGCTAAAACCCTAAACTCTTTATAAGCTAAAGTCGCGATTTTCTTCAGGGCATGTTGCAGGGTGATGTTTGTGGTGGCGTAGTGGATGAAGGCAATGGCTAGAGATGGTGGGATTTCGGTGCATCCATCATTGTTAAAGGAAGAGATGAGAAGGTTACCAGTGATGATTCGCTAGATTGAGGCCCGTCGAGTGAATTTGTTGTGTCTGTGATATAGTATTTTGAAATGGGCTATGACAATGGTTTGGAAAATGATAAGTTTGTGGTTTGAAATGGATCGATCAATTTGTGGGTTTCGGCCGCGTCTTCACCACTGAAAATTTTCTTTTCCACTAGTTCCTCCAAGCATTTCAATGTATTTTGTTATTTTTCTTTGGTTTCTTCCTCTTTTGATTTGTCTTCTTGGAACTTGAGCAAGCATTCCTTGAACAGCTCTAGATCAAGATTGTAGAAGATTTTGGAAACATTTAGAGCCAACCTATGCACGACTTGATCCCAATGGTTTCTCATATTTTTCTCTCTAATGCCGAAAATATAATCAACAATGTAACTTTTCAATTTTGAATGATTAAGTTCTCGATGTGATCTTGTTCGGCACAGACGAGAATGAGCTTAGTGTTGAAAAAATGTTAAATTGTTTTCTTTCCTTCAATTGTTTGTCATGTTTTATTTTTGTCTTAAAAAAGAAAAAAAAAAAGTTAAATTGTTTCAAAGCCCTTTGATATTGAGTGTTTTTGTTTAAAAAAATGTCACGTCAACAATTAGCACCGTTAACCTAGGGGGCATTTTAGTAGACAGAAATAAAGTATAAAGGGCACATTGAATATTTAGAAAGTACAAATATCATATTGGAGCATTTGGTAAAGTACATGGGGCATTTGTGCCATTATCCCATTTCTTAATTATCATTTCTTTTGGATGTTTTTTCTTAAAACGCAAAAGATTTTTTTAATTTTATCCTTTCATAAGGATGTTTTTCTTAAAACACCATTTTCATCTTGGTATCCTCGGTTGTGAAGGATCAGAGTTTTCTTTTCACTACCTTGGGTTTAAAGAGGTGAAGTTCCAATTTATTTTCCTCGGGTATGAATGAGGAGATCGCATTTATCAACTCAACATTCTTGGGTACAAAGGATTAGAGTTTTTCACAATACCTCATGTTTGAAGGACTAGAGTTATGATTTGTCTTCCTCGTGTATGAAAGAGCATATCACATTTTGTTGGGCTTGAATCGATCAACCGAATGCCGCCAAGAGGGGGTGAATTGGCCTTTGAGTGATTATTGTGGAAGAAAATGGAATTTAAAAATTGACACAATGATTTATAGTATTTCGACTTCTAAACCAAGTCTACCTCCACTACCTTAGCTATCCACACTAAAGATTTTCCATAAATTTACTAATTTGTCTTTCCTTTTTCTAAGCTCAAGGAGATAACCATTACAACCCAAGACTTTTACCCTAGAGTCTTGTCTATCTCTCTCAAAGAGAAAATACAAATTGGCAAACAAAGGAAAACTTCACAAGGAAAATATGTTTGCAATCTTAAGCGCTCACCCAAAATCCTAAACACTTGAGCAAATGTGACAATTTGGCTCACTAGTGTTTTCTACAAAGAATTTGACAATTTAGGCACAAAACTTGATTTTTCAATACATGAATGTTGGTAAGTTGTTTCTTGTTATTCCATAAATGCTTGGAGAGGTCTTTTAAAACCTCTAATGACTTCATGACCGTTACTATCCATTGGGGATTGATTAGAGTCGTTGGGGACTTTAATTCTAGCCATAAATGCAGTTTTGGGCTTATCGGTATCGGTACGCGATCAATGATATCAATACACCTGCCTTAAATAGAAAGAGTCGTTGGCATTTATAACAAAGGGTATCAGTACGCTAAACAAGCATATCAGAACGCACCCCAGAGTATTGGTACGGCTGAGGCTATATCGGTACACTAATTGGCTACTGGAATTTGGAGTTCTGGGGAAACAAAAGGGCGTATCAGTACGGGTAAAATGGGTACCAGTATGAGCTCTTTTAGATATCGGTACAGGTCAAACTGCATCAATACTTAGAGCTTTTTTTTACTTTTGGGTTGTTTTAAAACATTTAAACAAGTCAAAAACGCTTTGAAAACCTTTCAAACATATTTTTCAAGTTTATGGACTTTTTGAAATATTTTTGCAAATTTGTTTAAGTCCAAAAACACTTTTCATTTAAGTTATATCAAAATCAAATATCTCATCAATCTCCCCTTTTTTTGATATAAGGAAATCACTTGAAAATTTGTTTTTTTGAAAACTCCCCCTTAGAAAAATAAATTTAGAAAAAAGAATATTTTTAGAAAATATTGAAAGCTCCCCTTTTTTTTGAAATTGAATTTTTTAAACTTATCTCTCCCCTTTTTTGTTATATCAAAAATAATTTCAAAACTAAGTTTGAAATCTCATTTAAATTCCAAAACACCCATTATTGAAAAGTTAATACCAATCGTTGAAAATTTAGTACCAATGGATAGAAAATATCAATTGTTGGTGTAAAATAACAATGGAGAAAAGAATTTTTTTTTAAAATGGCTCCCCCTTAATCAAGCATCAATAAATATATTAGTCCAACAATTCAAGAGAAAATATTGAATTTCAAATAAAACATATGAAATTCAATCAAACATGCCATATATAAGAAATAATCATATAAGCATACAAGGTATGGCAAAAATGAGACCAAACTGTCCTTTTTTGTCTATGCGTACCGGTACGGTGGAGACTGTATCAGTACTGGTTGAAGCTCGTATCAGTATAGTATGGGTTGTACCAGTATCGAATGCACGAAACTGGTGAAAATGCAACAAAAACAACTTAAAAGGGCTTACAACTTAGTTTTAAGTTCATACAAAAGCTCTATTAAGTCCTGGATACACATTTTACACATATTGCTACACATGCTTCTGAAAAAATCAATTAAAACATACAAAGTATGAATTTCATCAAAATTTCAACTTTGATCATCAATGGCTCAAGCACACCTACAAGTGACAATCAAGTAATTTTTGGTATCCAAATTGCTTTGGATCCAATGGCGTTAGGCCCAAAAATTTTAGTCCCCTTAGGAATCTATTTTTCAATTTCATCATTTTTCTTTGAAATAATTAGTCCTTTTGGAACCCAAATGTTTTAACACATTTTTCCATTAATAAATCTAGGGGAACTAGATTGTCTAACATAATTTTTTTTATAAAATTGGTTTTGGAGCAATCTCCATTTTTCTTTTCAAAATTTTTGTAATCAAATATTTTTCTTTTCTACAATCATCCAACTCTCTTTGATGATCTTCATGAACTTTTTGAAGTAATTTTTGTAAACCAAAATTCTTTTGCTGAAATTCATTGAGTTTTGCTTCAAGTTCATCTTTGGTTTTAGAAATCAGATCATTTTGAATTTTCATATTTGAAACCATTTTCTTGTTTTTCAAAATGTGATTTTTAAATTCTAAAACTAACTCATCATAGGCATCTTGTAATTCATCAAATGTATATGAAATTGAAATAGATGAATTAGAAGTTACCCTTGAATATTCTTCGATAGACATGAGACAAACATTGGCTACCTCATCATCGGTGGAATCCTCTTCATCACTCTATATAGCCACAAATGCCTTGTTGTTATGGATTAATCCCTTCTTCTTCATCTTTGGACAATCATACTTGACGTGTCTCGGCTTCTTGCATTTGAAGCATATGATGGAATCCCTTTTTATTCTCGATTCATGCCTTGATTCTTCGTTTTGTTGCTTCATGAATCGGGTGAACTTGTTGAAGAGCTTGGCCATCTCTTCTTCTTCACTATCCTCTCCACTTAAATCTTCTTGTTGGCTTGTGGACGATTTAAGAGCAACATTCAAATCTTCAATGACTTCTTCTTCTTTCTTCTTCCCCTTTGACATTATTATCTCATGGGTTAGCAAAGATCCCATTAGCCCGCCGAGCTTGAGCGTTTTCAATTTTTTTGCTTCTATGATTGCGGCCTTTTTAGAATCCCATTAACCAGGAATTGAATAGATCAGCTTCCTCACAAGCTTGTCTTTTGGGATTATTTCTCTAAATCCTTTAAGTTCATTCACAATGACGGAGAACCGATCGTACATAGCTTTGATGTCTTCCTCAGGGTCCATCTTGAAGTTCTCATAGTTGAGGTTGAGAAGTCCAATCTTGGTTTCCTTCACCTCATTTGTGCCTTCATATATGACTTCAAGTTTGTCTCATACTTCCTTGGCATCCTTACAAGAGGAAACTTTGGAATACTCTTTCAGACTAAGAGCACATAAAAGAACATATAAGGCATTCGAGTTGAGTTGTATTTGTCTCCTTTCTTGGCCATTCCATTTATTCCTATCCTTGAGGGAAAAAAATGTATCCAAACATTTTTTGTGGTAGATTAAGGCCATATTCAATGATCTCCCAAAGCTTATAATCGATGGATTCAATGAAGATCATTATCCCATTATTCCAATGGGAGTAGTTGGCACCATTGAAATAAAGAGGCTTGTCGATGTATTGTTCTATAATATCCGATTGATGTAGAAAGGTTGAGCGCTTCAAGGATCGACTCTAGGATGTTAATCCAATGTAGAGACGAGGCTCTGATGCCAATTTTCAGGATTGAATCAATCAACGGAATACCGCCAAGAGGGGGTGAATTGGCATTTGAGTGATTGTGGTTGAAGCAGTTGGAATTTAAAAATTGGCACAATGATTTATAGTTGTTCAACATCTAAACCAAGTCTACATCCACTACCTTAGCTATCCACACAAAGGATTTTCTTCAAATTTACTAATTTTTCTTTCCTTTTTCTAGGCTCAAGGAGATAACCTTTACAACCCAAAACTTATACCCCAAAGTCTTGTCTATCTCTCTTAAAGAGAAAATGCAAATTGGCAAACAAAGAAAAACCTCACAAGGAAAATATGTTTACGATCTTAAGCTCTCACCCAAAATCTTAAACACTTGAGCAAATGTGACAAATTGGCTCACTAGTGTTTTCTACAAAGAATTTGACAATTTAAGCACAAAACTTGATTTTTCAGCACATGAATGTTGGTAAGTTGTTTCTTGTTCTTCCATATATGCTTGGAGAGATCTTTTAAACCCTCTAATGACTTCATGACTGTTACTCATTGTTGGGAATTGATTAGAGTCGTTGAGGGGTTTAATTATCAAGTACGAAGGATTAGAGATTTCGCACTACCTCCGGTTTGAAGGAGTGGAGTTCCAGTTTGTTTTCCTCAGGTACGAAGAAGTAGATCAATTTTTAACTCGGTGTTCTCTGGTTTGAAAGATCAAAGTTTCTTTTCGATACCTTAGGTTTGAAGAATTGGAGTTCTAATTTGTTCTCCTCGGGTACGAAGGAGCATATATCATTTTCAACTCGGTGTCCTCGGGAGCGAGGGAGTAGATCCAATAGCCAATTTATAGTTCGGTCAGATAAAATTAGTGCTTTTTATTCTTTTCCCTATTCCCTTTTCAACGAAATGTGCAAAGAGGGGCAATTGTAGTCACATGTTTTTATTTGTCTCATTTTGTTTTTTTTATCTTATTTCATTTTTATTTTTAGTTATATTATTATTAATATATTTTATTTATTTATTCATATTAAAAAAGATCCTAATCACGTTAGATATGGACGATTGCAATAGATATTGCCCAACAAGTATGGAAAGTCAAGCTACGTGCAAGGAATTCTCACTGCGGACTTATGGAAAATTTTCGATTGGATCAGAGCATTTATGGATCATGATGTCTGGTTACAAACTGAATGTCTTTCAGTTACCTTTCCATCGCATCTTGGAACGCCTCAATCAAAATTCGGGAGCTCAAGATATGTTCATTTTACTAAAGACATCAAGTGCAGAAAACTTGATACGGGTCCAATATGGGAATTTGATTTTATTAGGAATTTTCAGTTATTTCATTGATTATTTATGATTAAATTCAAACTTAGACTTTGCCTTATTTGTTTTAATTAATATAGGGTCATATTGAGTGTAAGGAAAGTGGTTTGATGCCCAAGTAAATGCATTCTTCCCTTTCCAATAATATTTATCATTAATGTACAAGAAATCATTCCTTTAGGGCTTTTGATATTTTTAGGTTTTCTTGGAGCCTATAAATAAACTTCATTCGTGTGTAATTTTCACACAGAGAATGGTAGAGAGAACACAAAACAAAGCAATGTAAAGAGAAATAAAAAAGCAGGAGATTTTTTTAGCCTTTCTTTGGTTCAAAATTTCATCTTTATTTTGCTTCGGAATAGCAAAGATGCAAGGCGTTACGACTTGTAAAAACCCTTTTGGTCTCATTTTGTATTTAATTTCAGTTTTTTTTTAAATCCCTTTTAGTTCAATTTCACGCTTTATTACTTTGCATTCATTCTCATATTCATTTTGTATACTTACATACATAAATTTCTTTATGAACTACATTTTAATACTATATATATATTTATATCTATCAATATAACAATATTTTATGTATATAAAATATTTTTTTACTGTTTGATATGTTTTATTATATATTTTTTTACATTATTAGTTTGCCATGTATAATAATATAATATGTATATTTTTATTATAGTTTACCATTTTATATTTTACCATATTTGTATTTGGTCCTCATTTGTTATTTGTTTTTTACTATTATACGTGTATATGTAGTATTTTTTGTTTTAGCGTCTAATAAATAGCCTAACATGTATAGTTTTTTTGTATGTATAGTAATTTATATAGTTTATCATGTCTTTAAATTCGTGATTTAATTATATTACCTTATTAGTTTACTTTAGATATTTTATATTCAATAATATTTAATTACTATAATAATATTAATTTCTATTTTTACATTTATTTATTTTATTTTGATTCATTAATTTGCTTTCGCATTTATATTGTATTGTATTATATTTTATTTTATGTATCATGCTTTTCATTCCATTTTTATTATTGTACGTACGTATATATATTGCCTTAAATTATATCTCAATTAATTATGCTTTATATATTTTCTTATATAAATATATCTTATATATATTACTATATATTTTTTCTTATACCTTGAATTTGAACCTTGCTTTTTGGTATGTTTCCTTGCAATTATCTTTCACCAAAATTTTATTCTATAAACTTATAAATATAGTTTTTAACTTAATTCCAATATGCTTTTATATGTATTTTACTTTAATTTTCTACATTTTCTTATAGATATATATATATACATTGACAAATCCGAGTCACAAAAGTAGGGGAGGTAGTCAGCGTGAGATGGGCGTGATAGCCCATCTCACTTCTACTATCACCCCTCCTTTTAGTGTTTTGTTTTGCATTGTCAATAACATTGACACAAGAAACTACTCACTGGTAATGAGGGAGGGGAGGCGTCGGCGTGAGATGGACGTGATAGCCATTGCCGAGAATTATCGGGGGTGTTTGAGATTGTCCCGATGTCTTCTATCTTGGGGTATTTATATCCCCTTAGAGCTGTATATAGATTGATGTTTAATGAGATTTCTCTAGGCGTAGTGATGGCTATTGATGGTTTGCAGGTTGTAGATTCACTGTCAGGTTGTGAACTCAGTTAAACTTGATTATTGTCTTGTCATGGTGTAATGACCGAGCGTGGGAGTCTCTAGAGGTTGATAGATCCAAAGGTACAAGAGAATTTAGACTTGGGACTCCATGATTGTTTGAAGCGTGATGCGGAGACAATGTCGATATCTTTAGAGGCACTTTCCTTATAGGTGATATTCTCCGAAAGTAGGATTTTTCAGAGATATTTGGCGGAGGTATAACACTAGAGCCTGCTTAGTTGAAGGAGTGCCATTGTAATGACCCAAATTTTAGAATCTAAGGGTCGCTTTAACTTAAAGTGTGGGCTTCTCGTTTGGGCCTTATGAGCCCTTGTGAGCTTGCTTTTGGGTTGTTGGACTTGGACTTTGGTTGAGTGATGAGTTGGGAGAGTGAAGGAGGGGTAAAGTGGTAAATTCCTCATTTTGAAGAGGGTGGAAGAGAAGGCTTCATTATTTCTCTAGAGAAAAGTTATTTGGTGATCGTACCATGTCCCTTTGTTTTCTCCCTTCATCCAAGCTCATCTCCCTCCTATGAGCCAAGTCTAAAGGTGTAATATTTGTCTTTTTAAGTAAGAATCTAAGTTTGGTCATTGAGAGAAGGATAGCCACCACCCAAGGATCTATCTATCAAGGTAAAAATGGTGGGTTTTGGTGGAGGTTAGAAAATGAGTGCTTAGTGGGGGTTGGTAGGGAATAACAGGAATAGAGGGATTTGACTCCATTTATAGTTGTCAAATCCTTCCTTTTTCATATTTTGAGTTTCCAACAGCGTTGTAACTTGTTTTATAACATCTCTTTATAGTGAAAGAGGTTTGGGAAGCTTCCAAGGCTCAAGAGAAGATGAGGGGTTGAGGTGTTGGCTTGGAGCTTCGTTTGCAGCTTATCATCGACGTTAGTACACTATTAACTCCCTGTATTCCTGGAAATCATCAATGTGATTGCCTTGTTGCTAAACTTAAATTGGGTGTTAATATGACTTAAAAATGACAGAAAACCACTTAAACTACTTCCCATAAATTGTAGGTTCAATTTGGGGTTTTGCCTTTAGGTGTTGAGGGCTTAGAGATGATTTTGAACTCCGAAAAGAAAGTAACGCGTATCGGTACCCCATGTTAAATTGGCTAAAAGCAAGCCAAATTAGAAAAGTGTATCGGTATCCCCTGTTCCATCAAATTCCAATAGCCAAAGTGAGTATCAGTACACTTGGGAGTGTATCGGTACACCTGGGTATCGGTATACGATCTAGTGTATCGGTACGGGGTTTTGAGTTAAACCCCTTCTAAAGACAATACAAGCATCAATACGCGTAAGTGGGTACCGGTACCCACTACCCTAGCATATCGGTACTCTTAAGTGGGTATTGGTACTCACTGGGCAATCTGCTCCCAAATATCATTTTGAGTTCAAGGGACCTATAATTCGAGGACTACGGCCCAATGGGCCTTTAATATGGTAAAATGAATAGTAAATTAACAAAAATAAGAAATTAACCTTATATATGAGCATAATAAGTAATGACTCGATAAATGTTGGGTGACTTGTTTGTAATAGCAACCATAGGGGTCCTCAGTGGATCGTGTGTGGTTACATGCCAGGTAAGGGCACTTGTGTGATTGAGTTACTTTTATTGATGGGATCCGGATACCCAGTGAGAGTATGAGGGTGTTGTAACATTGTGGTTTTTTATTACTGAATGTACATTCCTGAAGTTGTGTGGCACCAGGCCACCCCTAAGAGTGTATGTTAGTAGGTTGGCGTGCCAGGTTGGACTCACCATTGTTGGTATGGTGTACCATACTTAGATTAATTGGGCTATGTTAATATCTTTTATCATTTTGCTATGTTCTTGTATTGCTAACTCTTATTTTGTTATTTTAACTCATGATGCCATTCTTTATCTATGTATTTTTAAATTTGCATGAAACATGGTTGGGTGGAAGTATTTTAAATCGAGCTTCGTTAGCTCAACATTCAAAATTAACTTCCATTTTTATGAATAACTAGGTTGGCATGCAAATCGTTGGAGCACCATTATAGGTTCTGAGTTAGACTTGTTGTCCAATTTACATTACATTATTTGGGCTATGTATTCAACAGACCCTATGCGTCCTATTGTAACTCTTATTTTGGTATTTTAACTTGTCTGAATACTTTAATTATGTATTTTTAAATGGAACTCTCATGTACCTATAAGTTTATCTATTCGTAAAAGCATTCAAACTAACAAATTTTTATGAATAACTATTTGTTTGCTTAGGCTAAATCTGACCATGCCTTTTATGGTTTGAGGAGATCGGCCCAAGAGTTGACATCCGGGTCGAGAAGATAGTTATGATAAAGATTATCGTCATAGGTTTAGAAGAGATCTTGGAAGGAAGATTGTCTAGATAGTGTTGTATAAGTGTCTAGCAAATCCATTGCCCATAAGTCAAATTCGTACTTGTTTAAGCTGAATATTCGATGGTGTAACCTTATTTGTTAGCTTAGGTAGAAAGTGACCATGCCAAGGAGGGTAGGAGATCGAGAGGAGAGTTCTTGGATCGAGGCAAGATAATCCTATTAAGTTAGATTAGTGGTTGGGGGACACTCATTGGATCATGTAACAAATGAGGTTGATACCCAAGGACAAGTTGTCATGTGTTCTCCCCTTTTGAAGGAGAATTCTAGGGAATGGTGGGAGACCATATAGTTTGGCCTCACCAACCTACATGGGCGACTTCTTGGAAGAATTTGAGCAGAGGTGCGCTCACCATGATAGTTTGAGGATTTCTTGGACCATTTGGTCCAAGATAATCCTAGTAAGTTAGATTAGTGGTTGGGGGACACTCGTTGGATCATGTGACAAATGAGGTTGAAACCCAAGGACAAGTTGTCATGTGTTCTATCCCTATTGAAGGAGAATGCTTATGAATGGTGGGAGACCATAGAGCTACCCCACCAAAAGTGTTCTCAGAATTGACATCTAGTGACAAGTCATTTGAGCAAGTGTAAGGTTTGACCTATGGATCGTCTGGTGGGAAAGGGAGCTCAGGTGCGAGAACTCAAAACTTCTCCAACAACTCGTAGTCTTATTCTAAAAGGAAGAAAAACCGTTGGAACCAAGGAAGAGGAGCTTCAAACAAGAGTTCGAGATCAGGCTGTTGGTATTTTAACTTGTGAGTGGAATGCTTTAATTATGTATTTTTAAATGGAGCTCCCATGTAGCATTTTGAATTGGTTTATCTATTCTAAAACATCCAAACTTAACGAATTTTTATGAATGACTATGTTTTGGGCTAAATATAGTTGCAAACTCTTATGGTTTTGAGTTGGGCTTGAGGCCCAATTTTTGACATCTGGGCAAGGAAGATGTTACATCCATAAAGTAGCATCAGCTAAGACATTGCTGATTCACCGGTTTTAGAGTGGTGATATGTTGAGTGGAGGTATTTTGTCGTGGTGTTCCCACAGTGGAGATCATTAACATTTCATTGGAATTTGTCAATTAGTGCTTCCAAAAATCATTGGTCAAATAAGTCAGGCGGTTTACCCCTGGTTTACTTGTTGTTGAGAGACGCAGTTCAAGTAATGGAACTAATATGCTCCAAGCGGAGGACTCAAACCCAGGATAACATCAAGGGAGTGGATAAGTAATTTACTAGACTTTGAAACAATTATTGTAGGAATGAAGGGATGACTCAATCCTGGAATATCATCAGGAAAATGAATAAAGGACTCAATTCTAGGAGAATGAAAAGAGTAGATGAGAGAGTGACTCGACCCTTGGAAAACCATTAGGGGAGTGAATAAATGACTCAACTTAGGTAAATCATCAGAGAAGTGAAGAGATGACTCAACCTTGGAACATCATCAAGGGAGTGAATAAATGACTCGTCTCTTTGGGGATCATAAGAGGATTAGGTGATAGTGACTCGACCTTGGAAAAACATCAAGGGAGTGAATAAATGACTTAACCTTAGGATAACATCAAGGTAGTGGATAAGTAATTTACTAGACTCCGAAAGAGTTATTGTAGGAGTGAAGGAATGACTCGACCCTAGAACATCAATAGAGAGTGAATGAAGGACTCGACTTTGAGAGATCATTGAAGGAGTAGATGAGAGAGTGACTCAACCCTTGGAAAACCAACATGTAGTGAATAAATGATTCCAATTTGGAAAATGTTTAGAGGAGTTAAGGGAAAACTTGACCCTGGAACATCATCAAAGGAGTGAATAAAGGACTCGACTCTAGGAGATCATCAGAGGAGTAGGTGAGAGAGTGACTCGATCCTTGGAAAACCAAAAAGGGAGTGAATAAATGACTCAACTATAGAAAATCATAAAGGGAGTGAATAAAAATGACTCAACTATAAAAATCTTTGAGAGATCATTGAAGGAGTAGATGGATAACTCCACTTTGGAAAATGTTTAGACCCTATAACAACATCATAAAGGACTAGGGAGATTGAATGAAGGAATCAACTCTCCTTGGAGATCAAAAAAGGGAGTGAATAAATGACTCAACTATAGAAAATCTTTAGAGGAGTGAAGGGATAACTCGAGGGAGTGAATGAGAAAAAGTCATCATTAGAGGAATAAGTAAATGACTCAAGTTCATAAAATCATAGGAGGAGTGAAGGGATGACTCAACCTTGAACATTATCATGGGAGTGATTGAAGAACTCGACTCTAGGAGATCATTGGAAGAGTAGGTGAGAGAGTGACTTGACCACAGGAAAACCATCAGAGGATTTAGTAAACAACTCAACTCTAAAAAATCATCAGAGGAGTTAAGGTATGAATCAACCATGGGAAAACCATTAAGGGAGTGAATAAATGACCCAACTCTAGAAAATCGTCAGAGTAGTGAAGGGGATGAACTAACCCTAGAACATCATTAGGGTCATGAATGAAAGTCTGGACTCTAGGAGAGCATTAGAAGAGTAGGTTAGAAAGTGACTTGACCCTAGGAAAACTATCAGGGAGTGAATAAATTACTCAACTTCTGAAAAACATCGAAGGAGAGAAGGGATGACTCGACCCTAGAACATTATCAAGAGAGTGAAAGAATAACTCAAATCTAGGAGATCGTCAAAGGAGTAGATGAATGAGTGACTTGACCTTGGGAGAATCATCAGGGGAGTGAACAAATGACTCAACTCTGAGAAATCATTGGAGGAGTAGATGAATCAAACCTATGACGATATCAGGGGAGTGGATAAATGACTCAACTTTAGAAAATCATTAGGGACGTAAATGACTCGACCATGGGACAATCATCAGAGGAGTGGATAAATAACTCAACTCTAGAAAATCATCGGAGGGGTAAATGACTCAACCCTAGAACAATCATTAGTAGAGTGAATAAATGACTTAACTTCAAAAATCATCGGAGGAGTAAATGGATGACTTGACACCGTGAAAACATCAGAGAAGTATCATTTCATGCCCCTAGAGGGTTAGACGCAAGTGGTGTGTTAACTCATCAAAAGTACTAAGTCTTATGCTTATTTCACATTGCCTTTAAGTGTGTTTAGTTGCATTTAGCCTTAAAATTCATGCATTTGCATAAGGAGTTTGGAATTGTGTTATGCCAGTGTGAAGGGTTGCTTTATTGCCATTATTGCAGGCTTAGTAGAGAATGACAGGTTTGGCAGAGCAAAGTAGTCAAGAAATGAAGGAATTCCAGAGAGAATGCCGAGTTGCTATTGGCAGTGATGGACGAAAAATTGCCAAAGCACCGATCAGCAGAGAAGAGGAGTTTGATGCGTGGCTGAGTAGCTTTTAGACCTTGATGATGTCAGCCCTAGGATTCAAATATATGATAAGATGATCACATCCCTTATCCCTTGCGCATTCAAAATTCAAAATTATCCTAGGCGTCACGTGCTTGCCTATTTAAAGAAGGAAATAAGATCGATCACGAAGGAGAGGGATTAGAAGAGACGATTGGATTAAGAGGAAGGTTTTACCAAGGAGATGTGGTTCGACCAGCTTGACCGAGAGCTTGGACCTTGAAGGGCTTCATCAACGGACCTCCTTCTAGACTATTCTACTTGTTTTAATTGTTTTTATTTTTAATGATGATGATGTTGAGATATGATTATGGTTTTTGGATAGATACCCCCACTATGAACTAAAATTTTACAGTTGGTGGGGGATGTTTGCGTTTGAATGTTATTTTTATGTTTAGTTTTTAATAATGAAAAATGCCTTGGCATTGTTTTCCATATCTGGCATGTTTTACAGTTTTCTAAATTCTGTTCCAAGCAACCGCTAGCATAGTATGCTTATTGCACCTTAATATCTTAACAGACTTAGGGGGCTACAATTAGTTGCTAGAAACTAAGGCGAGATTTTTCGACGAAAGATGTTCAAGTAGATGAACTTATTCAGGAGTGAATCTACCCCTTAGAAGTATAGATTGGGACTTAATCAAATTGATTTATGAAAAGCTTTATTATAAAGATATAAGGGTTTGTACATGGTTAATTCCGGGCATTGCCATCGATAGAGGCAATGCCAACTTTGAATCTGCTCAGCAAATAATATCAAGGCAGAATATTATTAAAGGCTGGCATGAAAAGCGTGAAAAAACAAGCATCCCTTGCCAACGCTCATCACTCGTTTAAACTCTTCTTGTGCCAATGATGTTTTCCTTTTATTTCTTTTGTTTTAAACTGTTTTCAAAACCCACTTCAAATCAACAACACTTTCCCTTGATGACGTTGTTGTTGGCAGCGATGGACCAAAAATTGCCAAAGCACTGGTTGGCAAAGAAGAGGAGTTTGATGCCCGGCCGAGTAGCTATTGGACCTTGATGACATCAGCCCTAGGATTCAAATATAGGATAAGATGATCACATCCCTTATCCCTTGCGCATTCAAAATTCAAATTTCAAGGCTTATCATAGGCGCCCCGTGCTTGCTTGTTTAAAGAAGGAAAGGAGATCGATCACGAGAGGAAGGGGATCGAAAGAGACGATCGGATTGAGAGGAAGGTTGCACTAAGAAGACGTGGTTCGACTAGCTTGACCGAGAGCTTGGACCTTGAAGGGCTACATCGACGAACCCCTTCAAGCCTATTCTCTTTGTTTTAAATTGTTTTTTATATTTAATGATAATGATGTTGAGATACGATTATGGTTTTTGGATGGATACCTCCACCATGAACTAAAATTTTATAGTTGGTTAGGGATGTTTGCATTTGAACGCTATTTTCATGTTTAGTTTTTAATAATAAAAAATGCCTTGGCATTGTTTTCCCTATCTAGCATGTTTTACAATTTTCTAAATTTTGTGCCAAGCGACCACTGGCACAGTATGCTTATTGCACCTTAATATCTTAACAACTTAGGGAGCAACGATTAGTTTCTAGATACTAAGGCGAGATGCTTCGACGACAGATGTTCAAGTAGATGAACTTACTTTGGGGGTGAGTCTACCCCTTAGGAGTATAGATTGGGACTTAATCAAATTGATTTATGAAAAACTTCATTATAGAGATATAAGGGTTTTTACATGGTTAATTCTGGAATATGCTCAGCAAATAATATCAAGGCAGAAAATTATTAAAGGCTTGCATGAAAAGCGTGAAAAAGGCATCTCTTGCCAACGCTCAACACTCATTTAAACTCTCCTTGTGCCAACTCTATTTCCTTTTATTTTTTTTCTTTTAAATTGTTTTTAAAACCCACTTCAATTCAACAACACTTCCCCTTTGATGAGTAAACAAGCAAGGCAAACAAACTCTTGGCTAATCCTTGTGGAATCGATAACCAGCTTATTGTTGTATTACTTGCAGACCGTGTATACTTGCACGCAAAAGACTTAGTCTTGGCACTATTTTCATACATTTCCAATACATTTTCCACCCTTTTGCCAAGTACTCATACAGTCGAACAAGTTTTTGGCGCCGTTGTCGAGGATTACAACGGAGTTTGTTGTTTTTAAATTTTTACTTGTCTTCTATTTATTTTTGTTCTTTATTTTATTTCTTTGCTTTGACCAGTGTATGACCAAAAACTGCCCTGTGGTGGAAGATTGGCTATATGATCTGGAAATCGAAAGAACCCTGGGAAGGTTAAAGAAAAAGATTCGAGAGATGGCTCAACAAGGCAATAGAGGAAATGGTGTGTTAAAAAATGAGGAAAATCCATCCAAGAACAATGGAATACCACCAGCTCCTGTTGCCCCAGCTGTTAATGTAGAGGAAGAGAGATCTATTAGAGAAAACTCAACACCAAACATTGACAATTTGATGGCAGGACTAATTGGTCCCGACGTAAATACACCCAATTTTGAACTCAAACTAGTAATGATACAAATGCTTCTGAATGTAGGAAAATTTGATGGAGCAACTACTGGAGATCCAAGGTAACACTTGAAGTAATTCATGGAAGGCTACCAGCTATTTCAGCATCCTAGAGTATCGGAGGATACAGTGAAGCTAAAGTTGTTTACATTTTCTTTGAGAGATAGAGCAAAAGCATGGCTAAGTTCTTTGCCACCTGGTTCTGTCACCTCATAAGGAGATCTATGCCAAAAAATTTTATTACGATTCCAGCCACCTAAACTCACCGCCAGGCTGAGGGGTGAGATCATCACATTTAGGCAGGCTGATTTGAGACTCTATATGATGCCTGTGAGAGAAATAAAGATCTGTTGAGGAGATGTCCCATGTATAGATTCCCGAAATGGACCTAAATGGAGACCTTCTACAATGGACTTAATGCACAAACCAGAACAGTTGTTGATGCATCGAAAATGGCTCATTGCTTGACAAAAACTATACAGAGGCAATTGGCATCCTTGAGAGGATTTCAATCAATGATTTTGAATATCCTACTACCAGACTTGGGACCGGCACTAAAATTGGTGGGAAATTATAGATAGATGAGCTCACATCCATTTGCACTGAGATTTCCAATCTTACTAGCATGGTGAGAACTTTGCAAAAGACTTATGAGGCCTAAGAAGTTAAGGCATTAGCCCCATTCTGTACAATATGTGGAGAGGATCATCACATGGAAGATTTCCCTTTCAACCCTGAGTCGATAAATTTTGTTGGCAATTTTAATCGTAATTATAATCCAAATTCCAATACTTACAATGCAGGATGGAGGCAGTACCCAAATTTAGCTTGGGGAATTAAGGAAGCAACCAATATAATGCCCAACAGCAGAACAACAATGCCCAGCGTTAGAACAATGCGATGCCAGGGGTCAACTAGAATGCCATGCCACAAAGGACACAAAACAATTTTTATGCAGGGCAAAGGAACAACCAGGGGACTTTGACAGAATACATGGAGAAGAATGATGCAACTATCCAGAGTTTGCCAGCATCGATGCGAAACTTGGAGGTACAAATTGGACAGATAGCCAATGCACTCAACAATAAACCCCAAGAAGCTTTTCCAAGTGATACAGAGGATGCCAGGCAAAACCATAATGAATAATCCAAAGTTGTGACTCTACGAAGTGGCAAACAATGGGAGGCTAAGACATCTATCAAGTAGCCAAATAGTTTCCAGGAGAAGAAGAAACTACAAGTAGATGAACCAAAAGATCCAGAGAAGAAAGAAGCGGACATAAGCAATGCCAGACCACAGTCTGATGCCAGACTTTAGTCGGATGTCAGCAGAACCTTGGCAAAGATGGTAGAGCTAGCATATGTTTATCCACCTCCACCATTTCTCCAAAGACTACAAAAGCACAAGAAGGATCATCAATTTAATCGCTTCTTGGAAGTACTTAAAAAATTGCAAATCAATTTACCATTTGTGGAAGCTCTCGAGCAAATGCCCAACTATGTCAAATTCATGAAGGGCATCTTGTCCAAAAAAAGGAAGCTGGGTGATTTGAAAACTGTAGCTGTCATTGAGGGATGTGGTGCAATGATACTCAATCGGTTACCACCAAAGCTGGAAGATCTGGGAAGTTTTACTATTCCCTGTACCATTGGAAACAGATTTATAGGTAAGGCACTGTGTGACTTGGGAGCCAGCATCAATTTGGTGCCAATTTCTGTTTTTAGGAAGCTTGGCATAGAAGCAAGGCCTACCACGGTGACACTTCAGTTGGCAGACCGATCCTTTGCACATCCTAAGGGTAAGATTGAGGTGTTGGTAAAGGTAGATAAATTCATATTCCCAGCTGACATTATTATCTTAGATTATGAGCCAGATTTAAATGTCCCAATTATATTCGGCAGGCCGTTCCTTGCCTACAAGAAGAGCCTTGATTGATGTTCATAAAGGTAAATTAACTATGTGCATAAATGATCAGCAGGTTACATTTAATGTGTTTTAAGCTTTGAAATGTGCAAATGAATCAGACGAATGCCACGCAAATGATAAGATGAGGTCTATTTTTAAGGTGGATGTGGCATAGCTGTGCTAAGATACTGATGATTATGCCAACGGAAGTGAGAGTGAAGGTGAAACAAGTGAGGAAACTGAAGAAGTAGCCTTAGTAGATGTAAGCTATTTGGACAACCAGAACCATTAGAGTCAGCTGGCAAAGAGATCATGGCACCAAATTCATCCATTGAGGAGCCACCCGAAGTGGAACTCAAATCACTGCCAGACCATCTCAAGTATGCTTGCTTAGGTAATCACTCAACCTTGCCAGTGATCATTGTTGCTGATCTCACTAATGATCGGGATGAATGATTGCTGGAAATTCTAAGCAATTACAAGCAAGCGTTAGGATAGACCTTGTCTAATATCCGAGGAATAAGCCCAACCATTTGCATGCACAAAATCATCTTGGAGGAATATCATGAAAAGACCATTGAGAGTCAGAGAAGATTGAACCCGAACATGAAAGAGGTTGTTAAGAAGTAAATTATCAAGTGGCTAGATGTCGGGATAACCTATCCCATTTCTGACAGCTCATAGGTTAGCCCGGTACAATGTGTTCCAAAGAAAGCTGACATGATCGTGGTTCAAAATAGAAACAATAAGTTAATTCCTTCCAAGACCATTACCGGATGAAGAGTTTGCATGGATTATAGGAAGCTAAACAATGCCACCAAGAAAGACCATTTTCCATTGCCCTTCATTGATCAAATGTTGGACAGACTGGCAGGTAAGATATTTTACTATTTTCTATATGGTTGTTCAAGATATAACGAAATTGCCACAACTCTAGAAGATCAAGAGAAGACCATGTTCACATGTCCATATGGGATGTTTTCCTTTAGAAGAATGTCATTCGGGTTGTGTAATACCCTGACAACATTTCAACGTTACATAATGTCCATTTTTCTGACATGATTGAACAAAATTTGGAAGTATTCATGGATGATTTCTCAGTGTTTGGCAAAACATTTGAGGAATGCCTTCAGAGTTTGGAGCAAGTCTTGAAGAGATGCATTGAGACAAACCTAATCAAGAAGGTATTGGAGGTCGACCAAGCAAAAATTAAGGTAATCAAGCAATTGCCACCACCGAAAAGTATAAAAGGTATTAGAATTTTTTGGGACATGAAGGTTTTTATCGTCGTTTAATTAAATATTTTTCTAAAATTTCTAAACCTTTATGCTTGTTTTTGGAACAAAATGCCACTTTTCATTTGATGATTCTTGTTTCAAAGCTTTTTAGAAACTTAAGGAGAAGTTGATTAATGCCCCTATAGTTGTGGCACCAGAATGGAATGAGCCATTCGAGCTCATTTGTGATGCCATCGATTATACCGTCGAAGTAGTATTGGAACAACGGTGTAGTAATGCTTTTCATACCATCTACTATGCCAGCCGGACACTAAATGGAGCTCAACTAAATTATTCCACAACCGAGAAAGAATTTCTTGCAGTTGTATTCGCTTTTGATAAATTTAGATCATATTTAGTTGGTAACAAGGTTATGGTGTATACAGATCATTCATCACTAAAGTACCTTTTAGCAAAGAAGGATGCCAACCCCAGACTAATCCGATAGACACTTATACTACAAAAATTTAACCTCGAGATCCGAGACAAGAAGGGCTGTGAAAACTTAGTAGCTAACCACATATCGCATCTGGAGCATCACCTTGAAGATGGTAAGAACGTTGCAATAAGAGATTAATTTCCAGTTGAGTATTTGCTTGCAGTCAATGTCGTGCCATGGTATGCTGACATAGTTAACTACATGGTAAGTAATATTCTGCCACCAAATTTGGCATACAATGCCAAGAAAATATTCCTGCGAGAAGTTAGGCAATGCTACTAGGGCGAGCCAATATTATTCAAACACTGTGCCGACCAAGTGATAAGATGTTGTGTGCCAGAGGATGAGCAACAAAACATTTTGCAACTATGTCATGTCGCACCGTATGGAGGTCACTTTGCTAGGATGAAGACTGCTGCCAAGGTGCTGTAATCAGGATTCTTTTGGCCCACACTATACAAAGATGTCCATAACTATGCCAAGCCATGTGATCGATGCCAGCGGACAGGAAACATCTTTGGCAGACACCAACTGTCTCTCCAAAACATCATACCTGTGGACTTATTTGATGTATGGGGGATAGACTTCATGGGTCCATTTCCTCTATCATTTAGTAACTTATACATCCTCATGGCTGTTAACTACGTTTCAAAATAGGTTGAGGTTGTTGCATTGCCAACGAATGATGCTAAGGATATTGCCAAGTTCTTGCACAAACAAATTTTTACTCGATTTGGTGCCCCTAAAGTGATTATTCATGATGAGGGTACCCATTTTAAATGCAATCTAATCTCTAAAGTTTTTATAGATATGGAATTCAGCAAACGATTTCCATAACATACCATCCCCAAACATATGGGCAAGCCGAGATTTTGAACAAGGAGATCAAGAGTATCCTTGAAAAGACTGTAAATCCATCTAGGAAGGACTGGTCCTTAAGACTAGATGACTCATTGTGGCTTACATGATAGCTTTTAAAACACCCTTGGGTACTTCACCATTCAGACTTGTCTTTGGAAAAGCATGCCACCTACCTGTGGAAATGGAGCACCATGCATATTGGGCAATCAAAATGCTTGATATGGCATAAAGAGCTGCTGGAGAAAAAAGACTACTAGATCTAAATGAGTTGGAAGCGTTCAGAACACAAGCTTATGAAAATGCCATACTCCACAAGGAGAAGACCAAACGCTGGCATGGCAGTAGATAATGCCAAGATAATTTGAGGTAGGCCAACGTGTTTTGTTATTTAACTCAAGGCTTAAATTGTTTCCAGGCAATCTTAAGTCAAGGTGATCAGGCCCTTTTGAAGTTGTAAAGCCATATGTCCATGGTGCTGTGGACATTAAAAATTTGAAGTCGGGATAAATTTCCAAGGTAAACGATCAACGATTGAAGCACTGTTTTGAAGGCACTCTGAGGAATAGCAAGGATGTTATCCTCCTGGAAGAGATTCGGTGATCATCATCAGTGTATAATTTTTGTAAATAGTAGGTTAGATATTTTTCTTTTCAGTAACTTTCTTTTTCATATTAGTTTTAATTTTTTTCCTTTTTATTTTGATTTTTCTGCATTGAGAGGTTTTCTTTGAGAATGTGCAGACTTAATGTGCCAAGCATATTGCTAAGACAATGACTGGCAAGCGATGATTGCAAATTAGGAGAATTCTGTGTGCCAGATACAATGCCAGGGTAGGGGTTGGCATGCGGCGATTGGAAATTTGGAAGAAAGAAATTTACCTAAGGCTTGATTAAAACTCAGCCCATGAAAAGTGAAAATTTTCCTTTGAATTTTTACCCTAGCCGCCCAAAGTGATAAGTTGAATTTTGAATTTCAACTTAATCATATCGCCTTATCACTTCACTTTTAAATCTATCCTATCACTTAAACCCTTACCCCTCTTAAATCGGCCACTTTATCTTTCATCTACCCTAGCCGTTCAAAACCTAAAAACTTTTCACTTCTCCCTTTTTCTTTATCAAGAACACTATAATTCACTCTCTTTTTTCTCTTGTCCAAAATGCTTGAGTTTTTCAATCTTTTTCAATGGCTTCTTCATTGACTCCCTTCAAAATCTTCTTCAACGAAGAGATCCACAAGAAGTATGACAACAATTTTGCTTTGAGATTATTCTGTTACGAGAAAACCTTTGAGGTCAAGGACAAACCAAACTTAGGATTTACCCTGGAGTTCATCTCGGTGGTAACCAAGCACAAGTGGGAGCTTTTATACCAATAGAATGGAGATGTTTACCCCAACATTTTTTGAGAATTTTATGCCCATCTTGTCACCAAATATTTACCCTTTTTTGATGATTTGAGGTACATGTGTGCATTTCGATGAAGGGTATATTAACACCATGTTTAAGTTGGCTAGTACAGAGGATGAACACTAGGAGTTTGTCGACTCCATAAACACTGCCAAGAGAAAGAAGATGTTGACAAATTTGTGCGAACCTGGCACTGCATGGACTGTGTTGTCTAAGAGACACCGAAAGGTCAAGCGGCTGGCCTTAAAATCACAGCTGAAGGGGTGGAACTATTTTATCAAGGCAAATCTGATGCCAACTACCCACAATTAGACTGTCTCAGAAGAGAGGCTAGTGTTATTACACTCTATTATTACGGGCAGCAATATTAATGTAGGTCGGATTATCATCAACGAAACTTATAAATATGCTGAAAGAGGTAATGGTAGGTTGTTTTTCCCTTTTGTTAATTTCTAACATTTGCATGCAACATTGTGTGCCCAAGCTTGCTACGGATAAAGCCCAAATAATCAAGGGAACAACAATCACGGTCGCCCTGTAGAGGAAACTCACTGCCACCGAGTCAAAAGACACTATCTTTATGGAGAAAAGTGTGTTGTTTTTATGGATCACAAGAGTTTGAAATATTTGTTGTCGCAAAAGGATTTGAATCGTAGGCATCGTAGATGGTTGGATTTGCTTAAGATTATGATATGATAATCGAGTATCATCCTGGAAAGGCTAATGTGGTTGCAGATGTGTTGATTCATAAGGTTGTGGTTGAGCTTAGGGCAATGTTTGCGAGGTTGAGTGTGACACGGAAAGGCGGGTTGTTGGCTGAGTTGCAAGTTAAGCTGACGATGTCACAAATGATTAAAGCTAAGCAAACATATGATGATTCTTTGGTTTCGCATGTTAAGGACATACCGGATGGTAATCTGACGGATTTTCATTTTTATGATGATGGGGTTTTGTGTTTTAATGGTCGAATAGTGGTGCCAGATGATTTGGAGTTGAGGCATACTATTCTGACTAAAGCACATTCTAGTCCTTTTGCTATGCTTCCCGGTAGTACCAAGATGTATTGTGATTTAAAAGAAGTGTACTATTGGATTGGTTTGAAAAAGGATGTGGTAGAATTTGGTTCTAAGTGCATGGTGTGTCAGCGGTTATGGCTGAACATCAATTTCTATCCGGGTTGCTACAACCGTTGAAAATTCTAGAACAAAAATAGGAGAGAATCACCATAGATTTTGTGTCATGGTTGCCGTTAACACTAGCTAAAAAGGATTCCATTTGGGTGATTGTTGATCGATTTACAAAGTGTGCACATTTTCTGCCAGTGCATGTGACGTATACCTTGGATAAGTTGGCAGACTTATATATCGCTGAGATTGTGCATTTGCACGGGGTACCTAAGTCTATTGTTTTGGATAGAGATCTGAGGTTTACAGCAAGATTTTGGGAGTGTTTGCATCTAGCTTTGGGTACGAGATTGAGATTCATTACCGCGTATCACCATCAGACAGATGGACAGTCAGAGCGTGTTATTAAAGTTTTGGATGATATGTTGAGATGTTGTATTATTGAGTTCCAAGGAACCTGGGAGAAGCATTTACCTTTGGCTGAGTTTGCATATAACAATAGTTATCAAGCGAGTATACAAATGGCAGCGTATGAGGCATTGTATGGCTGGATGTGTCGTACGCCTTTGTGTTGGGCTGAGGTAGGGGAAAAGCATGTTTCCTTACCGGATATGTTGAAAGAAAAGGATGAGAAGGTAAACTTGTGTGTGATCGCTTGAAAGTGGCTGCGGATCGACAAAAATATTACGTGGATTTGAAGTGTAGGGAGATTGAATATGCGGTGAGTGATCGTGTGCTCTTAAAAGTGTCACCGTGGAAAAAAATGATACGGTTCGGACGTAAGGGTAAGATTAGTCTGAGTTTTATTGGACTATATGAGGATGTGGAGAATGTTGGTCTCGTGTCTTATCAGTTGAAGTTGCCTCCCGAGTTAGATAAAATACATGACGTGTTTCATGTATCTATGTTGCGGAGGTATCGGTCGGATCGCTCGCATGTTATGCTTGTGGAGCATATTGAGTTGAGGCTGGATTTATCCTATGATGAGGAGATGGTGGAAATCCTTGATTCCAGCAGCAAAGTTCTTCGTGGCAAGATGATTGAGTTTGTTAAGGTTTTGTAGCGACATCGTGGTGTCGAGGAAGCCACTTGGGAAAGCAAGGCAGACATGTTGGAGCAATTTCCGCATTTATTTCCTCAAGGTAAATTTTGAGGACGAAATTTCTTAAGCGGGGGAGAGTTGTAACGCCCTGATTTTGGGTCTAGATGTTTTGAGGGTTGTTTGAGGGTCTAGTGGACTAGTGTTAGAGATTTGTGTCGGTTTCAGGATCAAATCGGATTAAATATTTTTGAAGGTGATAAAAAAGTAGGAAAATGTTCTAAAATCATTATTTAATATGTTAATGATTTTGGTGGAGTCAATTTTGGAAAATGAGTTTTGGAAATCAGACATTTTGGACTAGTGACCAAAATTTAAACTTTCAAAACTATTTTTAGTGACTATTTTGTAAAGGGTCAAAACTTTGAATCTTTAAGGAACTAATTGCCCGAAAGTCTAATCTCAGACTTTATCCCTTAGTTGGCTATTTTTAAAAGTGTTCTGGAAAATATAAACAGGTTGGGAGAATTAATTTGATAATTAATTCTTTAAAACAAAAGTTACGTAACTAACTTTCTCTCAAAATCTCTCCAGCCAAACACCATTCTCTTCTTCTAAATCTTCATGTAAATCTTTATTTTCTTAAATCTTTTGATTTCAAATGGATTCTCAATTGTTTCCAAACAAAACCTTATTGTTTTAACTTTGTTTTCTCATGTAAATTCAAACAATTAAGGGAGAAAGCATTCATTAGAGGTAATGTTTGTCCTTCTCCTCTAATGAAAGGTTCTTTACTAAAATTTCCAAGTTATTGATCCTTTCCAATTGTTTTCTAATGTGTTTTGATAGTTTAATTAAGGGAAATTGGTTTAATTGTTTTGATTGATGAAATTAATAGATCTTCGTTTTGGATATGTTTTGTTGCGTTCTTCATCAGATTAGATCATGATTTTGATTATTAATAATGTTAATAGCTTGGTTTTAACATTGTAATCCCGAAACTAGTTGAATCTCTAATGTCAAAGGTTGTTAGTTAAGGGTTTTTGTGATGTTAATGGAGTTTAATCATTGCTGGAAGTAAAAGGATGTTGTAAAGGGGATTTTAGATGTTAATTGATGAAGTTTGATGTATTGAATCATTATTTTGTGGCTGGGTTAAGATTGGAGGGTGTTTGAGGTTGATTTTGATAAGTTTCGGATGGTTTTTAAGTGTGCAAATTGTGAGTTGCAGTGCATTTTGATGCATATTTCCTCTGGTTTTGTGTGGTCAAAATAGGGGATAATCAAGATGAGGTAGCTTGAGGTGGATCGTTGCTTGCTGGGAGCACGATTTGCATTTGAGAGCAAGGCGAGGTGCAATCAATGAGTGGAAACAGTTTTAAAAGTCTTTTAAAGGTTTGAAAGTGTTTATGGGAGTTTCAGTTAAGCTTGAAACACTTACCTAAGCTCAGAAGTAAGTTTCCTTCTTTTGCTCTTTAATATCGGTTTGGATATGAGCATGTGTAATTCATGTTTTGGTTGTAAACATGGTTTTTTGTACTTACTGTAAATGCATGAGTTTGAGTACATATGCAGTGGTTTAAAAGTATATGAAATGCTAGTGAGCATTATTTTTCATTCCGGTCGAGAATGTGGTATTGCTTTGGCAATGTGGTTTGCATATGTGGTGATTTGTATAATGCATTGTAAAACAGTGAGTAAATGGTTTTGTAAATGATATATTGGCTATGTGACACGATAAGAAAACATTCGAATATAGTTGGCATGCCATAGGATAAAGTGCACTATAATATATACTAAAATCGATCGTGGTCATGGGTCCTTGAGGTATGGCAGTTTAACTAGGCCACTCATACTATTGGGACCTCACTTAGGGCATGCGGTTTAACTAGGCAACCCAAGTCGATGGTGATCTTGCGATTTAAATAGGCAAGGTCGGTAGAGCTTGTAGTTTAACTAGGCGAGGTTGTCAAATCTTGCAGTTTAACTAGGCAAGGTTTGAGATATCATGCGTTTTAACTAGGCATGGTATGAGTTGTGGTGGAGGTAAGTCCATCATGAGAGATCCATTTATCCGATATGTAAGTTAACGGTCGGTTAACCAATGATTAGCGGTTGGCTAATCAAGGATAGTGGTCGACTATCCGGGGTCACTATAAATGTCAATATATGAAAGTTCATGTGTTGAACCTACTATTTAATGCTTTCGGATTTAAGCATGGTAATATGATTTAATTCTTTGGGATTTAAGAATGGTAATATGATTTAATGCTTTGGGGTTTAAGCATGGTAATATGGTTTAATGCTTTGGGATTTAAGCATGGTAATATGATTTAATGCTTTGGGATTTAAGCATGGTAATATGATTTAATGCTTTGGGATTTAAGCATGGTAATATGGTTTAATGCTTTGGAATTTAAGCATGAGATGATTTAACGCTTTGGTATTTAAGCATGTGATTTGTAATTTTTTTTGCATATGGTCGATATACATGTTTTAATCTGGAATCAATGAAAATGCTTTGGTTGTTAAGCATGGGATTTATATATGATGTTGCATAGGATCGTTATGCATGTTTCGGTCATAAACAATGAAAATGCTTTGGTTGTTAAGAATGTTTTGAAAACAACTGGTTTTGGTTTTCAAATTATTTTAAATGCATAATTGTTTTATGAGCATCCTCACTAAGCATGTGTGCTTACTCTCTCTTTTTCCTAATGATGCAGCGCATTGCGGTTTGGGGCAAAAAAGGCAAGGTTTAAAGTGATCCAAGAGAAAATATTACTTTTGAGTATGAACTCAGTTTAAGTTTTCGGTTAATAAGGTAATGTGTTCGCCAAGTTTTTGGGATTTGTAAATTCTGTTCTTCATTGGTTTTTTAGCATGATTAATGTTGTGTTTTGAAGTTGGAATGATGTTGATAAGCATGTTGTTAATCCTTGCTTATGTTTATGCTAGGTGGTTGCTTAGGTATGCATATAGTTAGCTTTGGTTGAATGCCATGTGTTGATGATTCTAGCATGTTGGTTTTGATGCTAAAGATATGTTGGTATGTTGTATATGTTGGAAAATGCTCAAATGAGGGTTTTGGTACTTTTGGTAATGTGGTTTTAGGAAGCATGCCTATAGTGTACCTTTAAAGCATGTTTTCCATGAGTTGAGGATGGTTCTATGATTTTATGGTTAGGATCGAGCTTTGGTATTGTTGTATGAATGTTAGAAGCATGCTTAAGTGGTTTGGAGTCCATTAATGTAAGTTAAACTAGAAAAAGTGGACGTTTTAGGTCTAGACGTATCGGAACGCGACCCCTCGTATCGGTACTATTAAGCCATTTTAGGCATGGTGTTTCGGTACGCGGGTAATCATTTCAGTACGGGTAAGCCATTTTAGGCATAGCATTTTGGTATGCGAGGTGGTGTTTAGGTACGGGTAAATGCAAAATGGCAAGGTGTACTGATACGCGTAGCCGTACTGGTACGATTTTGAGCTACTGGAATTTGGGTTTTATAAAGTGGCCAAGGCGTACCGATACACTTACTCGTGTAACGATATGGGCAGCTGTTATTACAGTTATTTGGATGTTTGGAAGGTTTTCGATTTATTCATTTTAGTCCCTAAAATGTATTGTATGCAATTGGTTGCCTTTTCGAGGTCCGTTTCCTTTGTAAAGTCATTCACTGCAAGCATGATCACTTAGGATTAATAATATGCATCCAGACAAGATAAAAGGAAAAAATGGACCAATTTTCGTAATCTTTCTCCGGTTTGCTTCGGCAAACCTAATTTCGCTCGCTTGGTTCGGTCGGGCGTCTAAGCCAGGTCGAGGGGGTTACAAGAGGTAATCATATATCTGTATAATTCAAATGCCTTGGTCGGCATGGGATTTGTAGTTATCTATGTTCTTGTAGAATCGTAATGATCTGGGTATTGATGGGATGGAGGCATCATCTATCTTTGTAGAATCAATCGAAAGTAAGGGTTCAACTATGACCATTGGAAATACAGAAGCAAACTGGGTGGAAATATATTGAGACACGTAGAAACATTCATAGCTCAAATGGAGTACCCTCATGCTTTTTTAGAAACAAACAGGTTAAGCGAAGTTATTTCCACACCTGTCTAGAACAAATGGAGTAGTCATCCCCACACCCTCTGTAGAAATAAGATGCAACAAAATGCATTCATTTGCACAATTGTAGACCCTCCTAGATACCAACTTACAGTTCTTTGCGATACAATGTACTGCGACGAAGGATCGATGCTCAGATATGCTTGATGCTGGAACAGACAACTAAACACCGTCCGGCGGAGGATCAACGCTCATGTAAGCCAAGAATACATGCGGAGGATGCATGCCCTTTAGGTTTTGAAGTATGTAGCACGCAATTTTCCTCCCTAAAACACTCAAGAAAAAGCGCCAAATGTCTTCGACGATTTCATAAACTAACAACGCTTTTACGGTAGATGAGTTCATATTTTGGGAAGGTGGATGCTCCAGAAGCATGGAGAGAATGCTTGTCCGCATAATGTTGTAATTTTTTAGGAAGGTGATTGCTCTGAAAGTGTAGAGGCTATAATATTCCTTCCTAAAATACTTGAGATAAGTCGTAAGATACTTTTAACAATTTTTAAACTTATAGTGTTTCTGTAGAGGCTGATAGAGGAGGTACTTCATAGACCCTCAGAGTGTGGCCTCGACACGCTTTAGAGACGTCGATGGTAGATGTTAGATGTATCTTTTTCTTACACTTAAAGAAGTTCAAGACTTCTTTCTTTTCGTTACCAGCCGGATAAACCAGGCACGCCAGATGAACTTGGAGGTGGTATGTGATTTTGAATGATTCAATGTCGTCGTCGACTTTATTACCCATGTCGTCTATCGCGAGCAAGAAAACTGTCACGACTGATTCTTTCGGTCGAAAGGATCTCCATAATCACCGCACTAATTGTTGATAGCGATTTTTGGGGACACCAAACAAGAAGGTGGAGTTGGTTGTCAACGAAAGATTTAGGGGCAGCGTCTTGTGGTTCACCCATTGTTGGACGAGCTGAGAGCCATAGAGGACGGTGGTTAATGGTAGTTGATTGTGGTTTTCCCATTCTGATCTGGATAGAGAGACACTGGTAATAAGGGAGGGGAGGCGGTCGGCGTGAGATGGGCGTGATAACGCTTGTAGAGAATTGCCGGGGTGTTTGAGATCGTCCCGATTTCTTCGATCTTGGGGTATTTATATCCCATTGGAGTTGTAGATGGGGGTGATGCTTGCTGAGAGTTCGCCAGGCCTAGTGATGACTATTGACGGGTTGACAGGTTGTAGCTCGACTGTTAGGCTGTTAGCTCAGTCGAGCTTGATGGTTGTCTTGTCATGGTGCATTGATCGAGCATGGGAGTCTTCGAAGGCTAATGGATCTGGAGGTGCAGGAGCATCCAGACTCCGGGCTCCGTGATTGTTTCGAGCGTGATGCGGAGATGGTGACGATATCTTCAGAGGCGCTTTCTTTGGAGGTGAAGTTCTCCGGAAGCAGGATTTTCCGAAGATATTTGACGGAGGTTTAACACATCTAAATTCATAATTCATAAATAGAAGCATCTCCATTTTCAAATCCTAATTTATTTTCTCATCGGCAGATTGGTAGATCATTGCACCATAAGTTAATTATAATTAAAGATTTTTTTTCCAGAATTTCGAAAAATCATAGCAGTAGCTAAGTTCTCAATTTCTGCAGAAAAAAGTTAATAATGTAAAGAAAAGATCACAGAGAAGGCAAATGTAGCTATTATATGAATTAAATTATGATTTGAATAATCGATTTCTTGTGGAATTAAACAGAGAACAAAACTCAAAATAAATAAAGAAACCATTACTGTCGTTCTTGGCAAATGAAGCTATTATCACATTACTTATTATCTGCCTTTATTGATGTCGTTTTTGGCTGTGATTGTCTTCTGCCATGGTTTTAAGAACGTGAGAGGTGGGAAAGATGAAGGGGTAATCAATGGGGGAGATAGTAAGTAGTGTGATAAATATAATATTTCGTAAGAACTATACAAATTAGCATGTTAACTTGATGGTTAGGCGTTGTGCCTTCCAACCATTAGGCTTGGATTCAATTTCCACCAATTTCTATTTTTTCATCTTTTATTTCTATCCTTTGCCTTTAACCAATTGGATGATGTCACATGATCATCCGATTAGTTAAAATTAATATATAATAAAAATAAACATCTTTTTTAAAAATGTCAATGCTAGGTCAGTAAAGTGCTACATCAACATCTTCATACATGTAACATTGTCAAGTTAGCAAGTCCTGCCATGCAAACATGTCATATCATCGAAATGTGTTGACTGATAGTTGACTAACGGTTTTCATCCATCGAAGGTGGATTTTGAACGAAAATAAAACGTTAAGGGCTAGTATGCACAAAAAAAAAAGAATGGAACTAAAATGACCAAAAGATCAAACGTTTGGGGTTATTTTTAACTGTATGCCAACATAATATTCGCTTGCCCTTTTTTGCGGATTATGCATGTGCATCAGATGTTGAAGTTCATGGTCCTCGTAATGGAATATTGTGTTTAAAAGTTGAAGATAATGCTTGTCTTTGGAAGCCATGTACTAAAGAGTTTAAAATCATTCTTCAATCCTCAGTCCAACGCCCTCCTTCAGTATATTCCACTACGTTTGGTTGCAGTGGTTTTGGCTATGATTGTCAAACTGATGACTACAAAGTTATAAGATTTGTTATGAATTATTTTGCAAATGATTATGAAGGCGAGATCCTTTATTCTCATGCCGCCGGTCAAGTTGACTTATATTCGCTTTCATGGAAGGAGATTTCAGCTCCTAGGATTCTTCCTTATGGTAAGGCTTGGTTTGATAATTACGTAAATGAGCTTTATTATTGGGAGGCAACTGGGGATTCTGATCAACTTATTCTTTCATTTGATATGGTAAATGAAAGGGTTTTCAGCTATACCATATCCTGGATTTTATGGGGGTTCAGTTCAATAAAATTTGCAACTTTTAGACTTCAATGGATTGCTTGGTGCTATTTTTTACCATAGGAAAGGAACTCTATAATCTTTTGATTTATGGGTTATGAGTGGATTTTGGACTAAACAATTTAGTATTGAATATGTTCCTGGAGTTCAGAGGCCTTTAGGGTTTGGGGGAAATGGTCAATTGTTTCTTGAGAGTTCGGATGATGAACTGATGTTATTTGACCCCTCCACACGATAGCTTAAAAATCTTGGTGTTGATTCTTATCCGGAATCAATGCAAATGATTGCTTATGTTGAGATCTTGGTTCCATAGAATGGAAGATCAGAGCATGGGGAGTGTATAATTTGTCGGCCAGCCGACAAAGGCTTTGTTTTTTGTTGAGTTTTGCAACTCAATGCCCGTTGCCACCACGATTCTGGTGCCAAAAAAGGATTGATTTGGTACAAACTGACGTTTGCCCACCACCATTTAGCGCCTAAACATCTGTTTGCTAGAACTGAAAAATCTAGCTTCTACCAACGCCCGTTTGCCACTCCAATGGCGAAGGGAGCCGAAGATGGATAGGAAACTACAGCAAAGGAAGTAAGATTTCATGGGATTTGTTCTCTTGATATGCACTTAATGTCAACTATTTTGTTTAGGTCTATGTTTGCAGATCTATACATGCCAGGTATAGAGTGATTTTCGTAGTTGAATCATACTTTGGGGAGCTTAATGTCTCCAATAGTTGAATTTAGAAAGTATTAGTATTGTTGTTGTTATGGTCATGTCTTATTATCTGTGAAGTCACTGTTATCAGCCCAACCGTTAAGGGTTACACATATATGATAATTCATTTTTTATCCTTTGTGAATTGCTTCTGGAAATTACTTATGTGCATGTCTTTTTCATTTTAAGGTTGCACATGAATAATATATTCACAAGAGGCAAGAGCCTTTGTGTGTGCTTATTGTGAGTGTAACCTGATTTTGCATGTTTGTTTTTATATTCCTCTAGATAATCTTGAATAAGCAACATAAAGCCTAAATTCTTTTTTCTCAAAATTCAGATTCACACATAAAACAATTGAAGCAACACCCTTCTGTCGCGGTTGGGACCCGATGCGAATAAAAAAACATTGGAGTCGCCAACGTTCTTTTAAAATTAGGCAGATCGGAAACTTGAAAGAAACCAGAGATTTTAAAATCTTGGATTCGGGGCACAGATACATGTGGGGAAGGATTAGTGCACCCGCAACTCCGTAAAATGGCGCTTACTTGATCATTAATAGTTTGTAACGTAATTCAGATAATGTATATAAACTTAACAGATTTTAGAGTCCATTTTTTTATCCTAAAGGTTTCATCTTAAGAAGATATAATTTAAATAAAATTACCTAAAATTACTAACTTCATTAAGGGTAAATTATTGAGAAAGAATTAGTCCTAGAGTATTAATGAAATGACTTATTAAAGGTCTAATTAGCTAGACTTAAGGATTGAGTTATGAACCTAATTAAATGTCTAAGTAACTAATTTATTATGAGATGAATCTGGTAACTAAGATTTAAGAGGGATAACATTAATTCTATAATTAAATTAAGAATTATAAACTAGGGGCTTTAATTACCTAAAGTAATGAACCTAACCTAAGTGTTAAAATAAGAAGGCTTTATTCCTAAAACATAAAACAAAGAATTATAAATTATGATGAAAAAATACATACAAAAGATAAATTAAATAGCACAATAAATAAATCAAATAAAATCAAATAATGACCAAATTGAATAAAATAAGAATGTAAAGGCAAAATTGAAAGAAAATGGACTAAAATAATTAAATTGCAAACAGAGGAGCCATTGTGTGAGATTCGAGAAAGGAAGGCGCGGGTCTTGATTCGGGTTCTGGTTAGCCATCTGTTTGGTTTTTAAGCCCCTATGTCCGAAAATTTAGCCTCATTCCTCTCATTTTTCAAACTCTCATTCGGCTTACTCTCTTCGTCTCTCACATTTTCTCTCGACTCAAACATCCCAAACCCAGAAAACACAAACTTTTCAGACTAAACACCCCATTTTCATAAGAACTTAACCTTTGTTCTTCCTAAACGACCCTCTTTGATCTATACAAACACAAAATCACTCCCTTTTTATGTTTTTTTTATCAAAACCCAAAATTCTAAGAACACCACCAAGAGCCCTTGGTGTTCTTCGTCTAAACCTAGACCTAACCCATATCCGAGAGAATCTAACTCTTCTTCACCCAAACCTAGTCACTCTCCCTCGATCTGACCTTCATCTACAACTCTGAAAATCATGCATGTAGATTTTGGCGATGACGAACGGTTTCGAATTGGTAAGAACCCACTTCCTTTTTATTTCAAATAAAAAAGTAAAAAAATCATGAATAATACCTAGAAAAGCTTCATATCTTTTTTTGTATTGCTTTGTGAAAAATTGTCTATTCGTACAATGAATTGGTTGGCTTTTTTATAGCCGAATATAATGAAAAAATCAGGAAGAATCTTCAATTTCTTCCCTTTTACAAAATGATTTTTTATTTTTTAAATCTGAGTTGATCTTTGATTTTTTTTCATTTTTGTTTGATTTGGTCTGAGATCCTTCATTTTCCTTGTGTCTTTGGCTTGGGAACATGTCCAGACGAGAGAGGCGAAAGCAAACGGCACGACAAAGATTGTGATAGAGTGTGGTGGTCATAACTTTGCTCAGGGAAGATGAGGAGTTGAGTGGAAGCTCGAATGGCAGGCGTGTGATCCTCACGCATGAGTGTTGATCTATGTGACCTCCTCTCAAACGATCTGGGTCGTTAGATCATATTCAGATCTAACAGTGAGGAGAGGGGCTTGGGTTCAAGCATTGGATACGGGCCATTGGATTGGATTAGATCCAACGACTCCTGGGTGGCTGCGTAAAGAGGAAAGAGATCAGATTTTTAGGGTTTTTTTTTATTTTGGACCGAATTGGGTATTTTTTATTATAAATGGACTGTTTTATTAATATGTTACTTACATAGACTAAATTATTTTATGGTTTTATATTATGTAAGTAATAATAATAATAATAATAATATATACATTAAAACAAATAAAATAAAAAAGGGTGGATAAAATAGGTGACTATAACTGCCCCTCTTTGCTAATTCTGGTGAAATGGGAATAAGGCAAAGAACCCAAGGCACTGATTTTATCTGGCCGAACTGCACACTGGTCACGGCATTCTACTCCTTCATACCCGAGGAAAACAAACTGAACCTCACTCCTTCAAAACTGAGGTAGTGTGAAAAAGAACTATAATCCTTCAAACCAAAGGACACTGAGTTGAAAAGTGACCGACTCTTTTGTATTCGAGGAAAATAAGGTGCACTCCATTTGTCCAAACCCGAGGTAGTGTAAAAAGATCCGACCCTTTCAACTTTGAGTATGTCGAGCTGAAAATTGATCTTGATCCTTTTAGGAGAACAAACCGAACCTCAATCCTTCAAACCTGAGGCAGTGTGAAAAACAACTCCAACCCTTTCAAATTTGAGGATGTCGAACTGAAAACTGATATTCTTCCCTCTGGGAGAACAAATCAAACCCACTCCTTCAAACCTAAGGTAATGTAAAAAAAAACTTTAACCCTTTCAAATTGGAGGATGCCAAGCTAAAAATAGATTTTGTTCTTTTTGGGGATAACAAATTTAACCCCACTCCTTCAAACCTGAGGTAGTGTGAAAAGAAAATCTGACCCTTTCAATCTGAAGATGTCGAGCTAAAAACTGATCTTGTATTCTTGTGAAAAATTAACAAATTCTATGATTGTGATGAATTAGTGTTGCGTGATTTAAGTGCAACGCAAACGGTGCAAGTGAACACGTCATAAGTAATAGTATAGATTGAGATCGTTTTCACATGGATTGGTGAAACTTTGACTTTTAGCTTCTCACACTGAAAGAAAATAGAATTGATGGTGATAAATATCAAGTAAATAAACTAAGTGTAAAGAAATAGAATAAATGAAAGAGATAATCGATATGAGAGAATATGTTGGGTTATCGTGAGTAACGATTATTTAAATAGAAATCATATCCAATTGTTTCGCGAATCTAGCTCTCCCGAGCCTATATAATAAATGCATTCAAGTTCCTTTCCCAAGTTTCCTTGAAGAGAAACTAAGAACAAGAATGGATAAACACCGAATCTATAGAATTAGAAGCCAAAACAAATTATTTTTCTTTACACACCATAAACCCGATAACCCAAGACAATTAATCTAGTTCAAGACTGGGTTAAAAGAAAACAACAATGAATAAAACCCAGACATGGGTGGATCGCACGTTACAAGATAAAAGGAAATAGAGAAAATGAACTCCTCCAATGGATGTGCGCAAATCCTCCTCTTTGATCTGATCTCTCTCTCACGATCTACTCCCCTGATGTGTTGATGCGATCTCATTAAATAGGCGAGGGGGAAAGAGTTTGAATGCGTGTGAAACCTGTGGATCAGATCTCTAACTAACTCAGCTTTTGAATTTGAATCTGGGTAATTATCCACTGCATTTGAATTAATTCCTAAAGATAATAGCTTTATCACGACTTGCTAGGGCATCTTTCGGCAAGTGGCTCGACAGCTCGTCCTGCACAAAATAAAGCAGAAACAACAACGATTTCTCTACAAAAAATATCAAAACATAAGATCAAGCCTAATGGACAGAGAAACTACGAAACTATGCATGAATGACTAAGAATGCAACTAAAATTGGCATAAGTCTAACAATAATATGTGTGAAAGGGGTAGAAAATATAGTACTTTTTCGCACTTAACACCCCCAAAACTTGAACTATTGTTTGTCATCAAGCAATGCAAACACTAACAATTACATGCCAAGGCATTCACCACCCAAAACATGCTTCAAACTTGACTTCAATCCTCATAACTGTGGCAACAAAGAATTGATTACCTTACGATCGTTGGAAAGCATGAAAAATTACCCAAAAGTAAACTACAACGCTGGTGAAAAATGTGTGTACCTAGTTGTGCACAAGTCAATCGATAGGATCCATACAAACCTTAGGTTTAATTAGCTTGCCGAGGTAATTAATTCAGCTAGAGCCAGTTAGGCAACTCTAGCGATTTCTTTCATCTTTCTCTGCTAGAGCCAGATGGGCACCTCTAGCATTTCTCATTATTTAACAACTAGAGCCAGATGAGCACCTCTAGTAATCAATTATCTTTATTCAATTTTTCGGCTAGATCCATATAGGCACCTTTAATAACCTGAAGTTTACTAGGTCTCCCTCAAACAATAAGTCACAACAATGTGAATATAAGCAACATCATAGCAAAATTTCAATTAAATTCTATGCCAATCCTAAAATCTAAGGTTTTCTCATCTAAGTGCAGTGGTAAAACTCATCATAGGATATCACAGTAGGTCTCAACAGTTATATCAGGCAATTATCATGGCAAGTAACATATGCAAACTAACACGAGATAGACAAAATAAATGCAAATGAACATAAGACAAACAAAAACAAGCCCTCCCAAACTCGAGAGAAGCATTGTCCTCAATGCATGAAAAAAAACAAATCTAAATGCAAATGAGCTAATATGAAAGGTTGTCACCTCGAAGTCGTGGTTTCCTTTTGGCCATTTGTTTAGACTTTTAGAAAAGAAAAGGTAGTTTGAATGCTGAGAATTTGAGAGAAAAGATTGGGAGAAAAAGTAGTTGCATGAGAAAATGATTTGGCTAATTAAAACAAACCAATTGAAACTCTTTTAATCTCTTTTATTAAACCCTTTTAAAATCATTTTAAAATAGCCAGATTAAGGAAAAGTCTGATAAAAACAATTGGATTAATATCTCCCTAAAGATTCTAAGTTTTGACCCTTTTATGATTTAGTCACCAAAAACAGTTTTCAAGCTTTAGATTTTAGTCACTAGGACAAAATGTCCATAAATCAAACCTTATTTTATCAAATTGAATTTACCAAAAACTCAAAATAATAATTAAATATTTCCACCATTTTCCATATTTTATTTCATGTTAAAAATATTTATTAGGAATTAATTCCCGAAACTTGATCGAATCGACTAATCCGGTTCACTCGAGGATGCCCTTTTCTCCTCATTATAGCATCTTTTTGTGCTAGTTGACACTGCAGTGCCTAATCATCATCGAAGTGAATGCAACGCCGTAATGTGTATTATCAACACCGAAGTGTCTAGATCCCACCGTAGTGCTAATTGTAGCTGCTATAACTCCACGGATATCCAATTATACCAAAGACTCTCACACTTTTGCTTGGGCATAACAATATAATATTTTCATATTTAGTATCCAATCCTTCAATACTGTTATCCATAATTCGTTAATGGACAGTTCATATCCAAATATCTAAAATTCGATTTACCTTGAGTAAATCATTATGCTACAATCATTGTATCAATATGCCATTTAATATTTCATGCTATTTGCATAAATAAGCCATCATACATTTTTATTTATACCAATGTCGGTTTATCGCAAGTTGTCCTATTTATCAACATGTCATAAATACATATAATGCAATCACTCATATCACATATATAATAAATAAGTAAAAATGCACTCACCTGGGCCATGCATGATATTAGCCTCACTAAGCTATTTCGATACTTTTTTCTTGTTTTTCTTTGATCCGGTACCCTTAGCCTTGTTAATTGCTGTACAATACCATTTGAACATACATAACAATATTCATGTTAGATTTTTAATCTATCATTTCTTAACTATAGTATACTAGTATAATTATCCGAATATAAAATATTTCCAAAAATTTTCACTTTTTCCTTTAATAATGCCGAATTGTTCATTATGGTCCCTAGTAACCATTTTGCACATTTTACAATTTATTTAAGCTCGAATCACAGTTATTCAATAATTCCATCATTTTCACAAACTTTTATTCAATACCCTTCATCCACTAACTTTTACCAAAGTGAAATTTTAGTCACTAATTTTACACATAAACTTGCAAACTTGTATCGAATAATTAATTCAACATTTCTATAATTTTTCTCACATTTTCCCCTACTTTTAGACCCAAACTGAATTGGTCCTTAAACTAACCAGGGCTGTTGAAATGGTCCCTTGCCATTTCCTTTCTTGTCAATTTAGTCCCTTGGATTATAATTTCAATTTTAACTTCATACAACATATTCGAATCATAAAATCTTATAATCATAATTTTCATAAAATTTTCCCATTATTCTTCCATGTGGCCGAATTGGTCACTTAGCTTCTCTAGGCTCATTTTTCATCCAAACAACATTCTAACATGCTCAAATTAATTTTTTATAACATATATTCATCATTTCCAAGAATTAACACTTAAAACCCCAATTTCTTTCTTCAAGCCGAATTGGGTGTCTAAACTTTTCAAGGACTTTATTTTAGTCCAAAAGCCATAATCAAGCTTCTAAGTTCACAATCTCTTCAAACCCATCACTAGGATAATTTTCACAATATTTCTCCAAATTTCCTCATGTATGCCGAAATGGTCACTTAAAGGACTAGTTGAGGATTTTTTATTATAACATCAAAATCAAGCTTCTAATATCATCAATCTTTCATTTTTATCATCAAATTCAAAACCCTAAATAAAACCCCAAATTCTAGGGTTAGGGTTTTTAACCTTAACCATGAAATTAATCACAATCTAAGCTTGATTTCATCTCTTCAACACTAGATTTGCATAAATCAAGCTTCAATCTAAACATGGAACATGAAACCCTATTTTCTCTCTCTTCAAGAACATAATCAAATCTTCATAACTCTTGATAAAATTACTATCAAATGAAAGAGAATTGAAAATAGATCAACTTTCTACCAAAAACATACCTTGAACCTTGTTCGGGAGCCTTCAAAATTGTCTAGGAAAATTTTGTAAAATTTCCCCTTTCTCCCATGGTGTTTTCGAAAATGAAAGAGAAAAGATGAACATATATTTGTTCATCTTTTATTAATTAATGCCATGTGTGTTGATAAATTGAATTTTGTATTCAATTTAAACCTTATTCCAAAATTAACCTCCAACTGAATCATAATTTACAAGTTGCAATTCTAGTTCAATTCCAACCAAATTCCATTCAACTCTAACCAAGCTAGAGTTATGTTTTCACATGGGAAATTACCATACTGCCCATGGTACTTTCAAAATATTTAGAAATTGCTATTGTGATCAAATTACCAAATTAGCAAAACTAGTCACTTAAATCACTAATTTTGCCATTTTGTAAAAATCTAACTATTCTAGTTAGATCAAAATCAACCAATTAATAATTAATTCATAAAATAATATTTTATAAATTTTCTGTGACTTATGGAACAACCTCTGAAATTTCGATTTGATCCGATTTCTCGCCTTCACCGGGCTATCAAATAAATTCTAAAAATTCCTTATTTCCATATCTGAAAAATAAATAATATTATCAAATAAAATATTCCAAATTTATGAAATCAAACTTAAAATTTTGACTTAGTCCAAATATACTGATAATTACCCAAAATCTTTATCGGACACAATTTCTCTTAATATTTCTTAATCGGCTATCCATATGAATAATATTAACTCAGATTGATTCCTTTTTATCAACCTAAAGTACTGACATGGGACATTCCCTTCCACAATGGATTGTATCTTTTTAGGGTCGATGTGGATCCCTTTGGTTAAAACAATGTGACCCGAGAAAACCACTTCCAATACCAAACTCACATTTCGAGATAATTTCATAATTTTTTAGCTCGATCCGGGTATCCGTATTCCACTTAAACTTTGACTGTGATTTCCCAATATTCGAAATATCGGATCAAACCAGTAATTCCACATTCGGTCCACGCCAATAGGTGCTCTATCTATTTATGAAATAAAACATCTAACTTTTAGAAAATTACAACTCTGGTCCTTCAACTTTTCATATTTCAACTTGTACCATACATGTTTTGAAAACTTATCATTTTGGTCACTAAACTTTAACCTTGAACTCCCATTCCAATTTTCCTTGGATTATTACCAAACTTTGCGAGTACCCTAATTTGCTTATCCTCTATCTCGTGGTACTCTTAATTCTCAGAAATATTTTCTCTATAATCCACAATTAAAGAAAATCCTAACTTTTGCATTTTTGTCATTTTAGTCACTAAGTTAGCTTTTAAGCCCTTATCTTAGTACTAAATGACCCTTAAACAGTACTGTAATTTTGTGGTATTACACGAAATTTACTTGACAAAAAAGATAAGGAAACTGCATCTTCATTTCCTTCTTTTTTTCCCATGTGGCTTCCTCGACACTTCGATGTCGCCACAACACTTTTACCGGCTCAACAGTCTTTCCATGAAGAACCTTATTACTGGAATCCAAAATCCTCACCGGCTCTTCTTCATAGGTCAAATCTAGATTCAACTCAATCTCTTCAACATGCATCACATGCGATGGGTCCGGTCTGTACCTCTGAAACATCGATACATGGAAAACATCATCCATCATTTCCAACTTCGTGGATAACCTTAACATATAAGCAATTGGAAAAACATGCTCTAACACCTCATAAGGCCCGATGAACCTCAAACTCAACTTACCCTTTCATCCAAACCTCATCGCCTTCTTCCAAGGCTAAAATTTTAGAAACACTTTATCACCAACCGTAAACTCAATCTCCCTACACTTCAAATCAGATGATTTTTGCCTATCTGAAGCCATTTTCAACCGATCACTGATAAGCTTCACCTTCTCATTGGTGAATTTCAATACATCAGGCAGAGAAACGTACTTCTCACCTACCTCAACCCAACAAAGTGGCGTACGGAACCTCCTACCATACAAAGCTTCATATGGAGCCATTTGAATGCTTGCTTGATAACTATTGTTATAAGCAAACTCTACCAATGGTAATTGCTTCTCCCACGTTTCTTAGAAATCAATGATGCAACACCGCAATATATCCTCTATCACTTGGATAACACGTTTGAAGTACTAAAATTCAACAGTGTACCCAAAGCTCTATGCAAACACTCTCAAAACCTTGATGTAAAACACGGATCCTTATCCGACACGATATACTTAAGTACCTCATGCAACCTCACAATCTCAGCAATATACATATCCACCAACTTATCCAACGTATACGTTGTATGCACTGCCAGAAAAGGTGTACACTTCGTAAACCAATCCATAATTACCCAGATAGAATTCTTCCTTAACAGCGTTAAAGGCAAACCCATCACAAAATCTATGGTAATTCTCTCCCACTTCCATTTTGGAATCCTCAATTATTGTAACAATCCGGAAGGAAACTGATGCTCAGCCTTATCATGCTGATACACCATACATCGGGCAATAAACTCTGCTACATCCTTCTTCAAACCAACCAATAATACTCCTCTTTTAAATCTTGATAAATCTTTGTACTACCTGAATGCATAGCAGAAGGACTAGAATAAGCCTCAATCAAAATAATGTGCCTCAAATCAACATTTTCTGGCATAACTATTCAACCCTTAAAACACAAGACACCATCATTAAAATAAAAATCCGTCTGAATACCGTCCATTATATACTTAACATGTGGTACCAACGAATCATCATACGGTTGCTTCTCCTTGATCGATTGTAACAATGATGATTTCACTTGCAACTCAGCCAATAACCCACTGTCTCGCGTCACACTTAATCGCGTAAACATTGCTCTCAACTCCATCGCAACCTTCCTACTCAGGGCATCGGCTACCACATTAGCCTTACCTAGATGATACTCAATCACCAAATTGTAATCTTTAAGCAACTTCAACCATCGACGTTGCCTAAGATTCAACTCCTTTTGTGACATTAAATACTTCAAACTCTAGTAATCCATGTACACAATACACTTCTCACCGTACGGATAATGTCTCCGAATCTTTAACGGAAATGCTACTGCTGCTATAATACCCCAATTTTTGGTTAGTGACTATTTTGCAAAGAATCAAAAGTTGGTGGTTTTAGTTCAGTGACTAAAATGTAGAATGTTAAAGTTTGGAAACCAAAGTAAAAATTTGAGAAAAATTTAGGGACCAACATGGTAATTTTACCAATAATTATTTTTATTCTATAAATAAATAGATCACATAAGGGTGTGAATCGAATATAAAATTGTTGGTTCGATCCGATGTTTCTATTATTGGGAAATTACAGTTAAAGTTTAAAATGGAATTCGGGTAGTCGTATGAGCTCAGATTGTGATAAAATTTTGAAGGTAGTTGTAAGAGGAATTGAAGAACATGGCATTTCATTTTTGAATCGTTTTTAATCGATTTAGATTCGATTGAAGACAATATTTTGAAATAGTGCACAAATGACATTTTTGTGAATACATGGATTCATTAATGGTATTTTAGTCATTTTGCCCCTAATATTTTTTATTAAAGATGATTATGGAAAAGTGAATTTAATAGGTGTCAACACCTAATTGGTTATAATTAAAGGGTGAAATGGTAATTTTACTATTAAAGAAGATTTTTATATTAGATTTAAAGAATTAAAATGCCATTTGTCATGTTAATTAAATGAGGAAAAAAACTTGAATTTCTCTCATCTTTTTCCTCCAATTTTGAAACCACCATAGCCAAGGTAAGAAGATTTTTTATTCAATTTTTAGCTTGATTCGATAGGTTTTTGGTTTAAGACATGAAATAGAGAATTAATCTCAATTGAATTCTCTTTCATTTGGTATAATTTTTGCATAGTTTCCATGCTTATATGTTGAGATTGGAGATTAGGGTTTATGAAGAAGAAGTTAAGAATTAATGTTTTATGGGTTGTTTAAGTTGGATTTGAGGTTGTAAGGTTGTTTTTATGCTTAGTTTGATGAAAACAACATGATTCTTATTTTAGGTATTATTTGGGAAAATTTAAAAATTAGGGGAAACTATTACAAAAATTTAATTTGAATTGGAAGTGATCTTAGAAGCTTGAATATGTTGTTAGGAGGTTGAAATTATGTTTGAATCAAGTTGGAGAAATTTTGGAGAGTGACCCTTGATATTCGGTTAGTAGGGAAAATAAGTGAAAATTTTTGAAAATTTTTCCTAAGGCTAGAAATGGTGTAAGGATGATTTTGTAAGCTTTGAAATGTTGTTTTGACTAACACGGAAGTTTGTAAAGTGTTGAGGACTAAAGTGTAAAATTGGGAAAATATGTGATTAAAGTGGAAAGTTGTTTTGAATTTAAAGTTGTGTGATAAAGGATTATTTTGAAAGGTTTGGAAGTATAAGGGTTAACATTGTTGTTGTGAGATAAGATTAGTAATTAAAGAATTTGTAGGAGTAATTGTTATTATTCCTAATATGGTTTTACATTAGAATGATACTAACATATACTTAAATTTTATATGTTGGTGAATTTTTTGTAGATCATAATCGTAATACAAACCGAGAGCCGAGCAACTCTAAAGGCAAAGAAACAATGCAAAAGTGAAGTTGTGTATAAGGGTAAAGCAAACTAGTGAGGCAACAGGTGAGTGCATTTCTACTATTTTATTTGATATGAGAAAGACTTACGATGAGTCTATCTCAAACGTTGATTTACAAATGATATCTTTTCAATGATTTTTGAGAATAACTATGAATGATTTATAGGTATGAAATGCCCAATGCATTTTTATATGATACTGTGAAATGTTTATATCTTTTGATATTTTAAATAAGTGAATGATATATGATAGTGAATGTTAAAGCCTATTGTTTGAATTATGAGATTTCTTGGTATAATTGGCATGCCAATGAGGTGGGAGTATAATGATACAGTGATGTTGTATAAATATACAACAGTTACTAAGTGAAACAGTGATGCTGTGTTCTACAGCTATGACCTAGTGATACAGTGATGTTGTAAAAGTTTACAGTAGTTATAAAGTGATAAAGTGATACAGTGTTTTATTTTGGCACAACAAATTAGTTGATGCCGCTCATGTGCATACTCAATGGTGACTCGTATACCATGCATTCTCATTTATCTTACATTAGGCTATGATTTAAATAATAGTGACAAGTGCAATTGAAATGATTGAATGAAAGTGATATTAATTTTTGAACAGGGGTTTTTGATGTGAACTGCCTTATTTACATAAACTATTATTTTCAATGTTTTTATTGAATTGTTTTATTTCAAAGTTTTAAATTGAATTATTAGTTACCTCACTAAGATTATTCTTAGCGTGTGAATGTTTTACGCATAGGTAAAGATCGTAAGGAGTAAAGAGCTGTGATAGGAGACATCATCTATTTTGGAAGAGGTACATCATTATTAGTAAGACATCCCCGATGTCCCTTTTTGATATTATTAGTTAGCATGTATCTTATAAATGTTTTGGTTACTTTGATATGAAAATATTGGAAATAGTTGTAATGTTATAAACATGAATATGAATACTTTTAATGAATATTATTTATTAAATATGTTGAAATCGTATTTTATTAGATAATCGAATGATTTTTAAATTACGCAGTTTTTAAGCAGTTTTATTATTTATATAAAGGAGAATCGAACTGCCAAGTTGTTGCCTGAATCTAGGTTCAGATCGAACCTAGAAATATTAGTTTTAAATTTTACGCGATTAAATATTATTGCAGGTATATTCTATCTTTTTGATAAGCCTATATTAGTTCTGATTGATCCTGGTTCTACGCACTCGTATCTTTTAAAGAATTCGAAGTGATATTAGACATGGATTGGTTATCTTTCTACCATGCCATTGTGGATTGTAGTATTGGGGGAAAGGATGAATCCTTTATCTAATGTGATTTCAACTGTTTCTGCTAAGAAACTGTTGTTACAAGGTTGTCAAGCTTTCTTAGCGAATATGGTGGATACCAGAATTGCTGAAATTAAATTGGAAGATATTCCTACAGTTTGGGAATATCTAGATGTATTTTCTGATGAATTACCGGGATTACCCCCTGATCGGGAAGTAGAATTTAAGATAGAGGTGCTACCTAGTATGACACCCATATCAATGGCCCCGTATAGAATGGCGCCAGCTGAGCTTCGAGAATTAAATGAGCAATTACAAGAATTGTTAGATCGGGGTTTTATAAGACCAAGTGTGTCACATTGGGGCGCGCTGGTATTATTTGTGAAAAAGAAAGACGGGTCTATGCGACTATGCATAGATTATCGTCAGTTAAATAAGGTGACAGTGAAGAATAAGTATCCTCTTCCGAGGATTAATGATCTTCTTGATTAGTTAAAAGGTGCAGCTGTGTTTTCTAAAATTGATTTTTGATCTGGATAACATCAGTTGAAGATTAAGGAATAAGATATTTCAAAGACAACTTTTCAAACTCGATATGGGCAATATGAGTTTGTAGTGATGCCGTTCGGATTGACTAATGCTCATGCGGCATTCATGGATTTGATGAATCGAATATTCCATCCATATTTGGATCAATTTGTGGTGGTATTTATTGATGATATTTTGGTTTATTCAAAAACAAAAGAGGAACATCATGCTCATCTCTGAATTGTTCTTCAGATTCTTCAGGAAAAGAAATTGTATGCCAAACTATCAAAGTGTGAATTTTAGCTATCGAAAGTTACTTTTCTTGGTCATGTAGTTTCGGCAGAAGGAATAAGAGTAGATCCCAAGAAAGTACAAGCTATAGTTGAATGGAGAGTACCAAAGAATATTTCAGAAGTTCAAAGTTTCTTGGGACTGGCTCGTTATTATCGAAGGTTTGTAAAGAACTTTTCGATAATTGCTACTCAATTGACCAAGTTATTAAGAAAGGATACACCATTTATGTGGACAGATAAATACCAAGTTATTAAGAAATGATGCACCATTTATGTGTACTTATGCAAGAAGGAAAGGTAGTGGCTTATACATCTAGACAGCTTAAGACGCATGAGAGAAACTATCCCACCCACGATTTAGGGTTGACAGCGGTTGTTTTTGCCTTAAAGATATGGCGTCATTATTTGTACGGAGAACGATGATATATCTATACTGATCATAAAAGTTTAAAGTATCTGTTAACTCAAAAGGAGTTAAATTTAAGGCAGAGAAGGTGGATTGAACTCCTAAAATATTATGATGTAGTTATTGACTACCATCTAGGAAAAGTGAACGTGGTAGCTGATGCCCTCAGTGGAAAGACCTTTGTTGCCTTAAGAGCTATAAATGCAAGGCTAGCTTTGAAATAAAATGGTGCTTTGATTTTTGAATTAAGTTTAAGGCCTGCTTTAGTAGATCGGATAAATGAGCTTCAGAATTGCTATTCCTAAAGATTTTGACTAATACTCATGCGACATTCATGGATTTGATGAATCGAATATTCCAACCATATTTGGATCAATTTGTGGTGGCATTTATTGATGATATTTTGGTTTATTCAAAAACAAAAGAGGAACATCATGCTTATCTCTGAATTGTTTTTAGATTCATCGGGAAAAGAAATTGTATGCCAAACTGTCAAAGTGTGAATTTTGGCTATCGAAAGTTACTTTTCTTGGTCATGTGGTTTCGGTATAAGGAATAAGAGTAGATCCCAAGAAAGTACAAGCTATAGTTGAATGGAGGGTACCAAAGAATATTTCAGAAGTTCAAAGTTTCTTGGGACTGGCTGGTTATTATCGAAGGTTTGTAAAGAACTTTTCGATAATTGCTTCTCCGTTGACCAAGTTATTAAGAAAGGATACACCATTTATGTGGACAGATAAATACCAAGTTTTTAAGAAATGATACACCATTTATGTGTACTTATGCAAGAAGGAAAGGTAGTAGCTTATACATCTAGACAGCTTAAGACGCATGAGAGAAACTATCCCACCCATGATCTAGAGTTGGCAGCGGCTGTTTTTGCCTTAAATATATGGTGTCATTATTTGTACGGAGAACGATGCTATATCTATACTGATCATAAAAGTTTAAAGTATCTGTTAACTCAAAAGGAGTTAAATTTAAGGCAGAGAAGGTGGATTGAGCTCTTAAAAGATTATGATGTAGTTATTGACTACCATCCAGGAAAAACGAACGTGGTAGCTGATGCCCTCAGTAGAAAGACCTTTGTTGCTTTAAGAGCTATAAATGCAAGGCTAACTTTGAAAGAAAATGGTGCTTTGATTGTTGAATTAAGTTTAAAATATCTTTTGATATTTTAAATAAGTGAATGATATATGATAGTGAATGTTAAAGCCCATTTTTTGAATTATGAGATTTCTTGGTATAATTGGCATGCCAATGAGGTGTGAGTTTAATGATACAGTGATGTTGCCTTAAGAGCTTTGAAAAAATGGAGCTTTGATTGTTGAATGTTTGTCAAGATTCAAACAAGTTGAAAATGGTGAGACCAAAAATTTTGAAGTTAAGTCTGATGGATGCTTATATTACCGAGGAAGAATTGCTATTCCTAAAGATGAAGATTTAAAGAAAGAACATCTCTTTGAAACTCATTATAATCCTTTGACTATGCATCCAGGAGGAAACAAGATGTATCAAGATTTAAAGAGTCGATATTGGTGGCCAGGAATGAAAAGAGCTATAACTGAGTTTGTTTCAAAATGCCTGACATGTCAACAAGTAAAAGCAGAGCATCAGGTGCCTTCTGGTTTATTGCAGCCAATTTCCATTCCTCAGTGGAAATGGGAATGAGTAACCATGGAATTTGTAACAGAGCTACCCTTGACTCCAACCAAAATGGATTCAATTTGAGTGATTGTTAATAGATTGACTAAGTCGGCACATTTCATTCATGTCTAAACTGATTTTTCTATGGATAAGTATGCTGAATTATATATTAAGGAGATAGTTCGATTACATGGAGTACCAATTTCAATAATACCTAATAGAGATCCAAGGTTTACTTCCAGATTTTGGAAGTCTTTGCATAAAGCTTTGGGTACTCGACTTAATTTTAGCACAACCTTTCATCCTCAAACAGATGGACAATCAAAGCAAACTATTTAGATTTTGGAGGATATGTTGAGGGCTTGTGTGATTTAATTCCAAGGATCAGGGGAGAAGTACTTGCCGTTGGCAGAATTTTCTTACAATAACAGCTATCAGACAAGTATCAAAATGGCACCTTATGAAGCCTTATATGAAAGAAAGTGCATGACTCATTTGAATTGGTATGAGTTGTACGATCGGGACGTATTGGGACCTGATCTAATTAGAGAAGCCGAGTACAAGGTAAAGATCATACAAGATAACCTCAAGATAGCCGCTGATCGACAGAAAGCTTATGCAGATTTGAAAAGAAAAGAAATTGAATTTCAAGTAGGTGATAAAGTGTTTCTCACAGTATCACTTTGGAAAAAGATATTGTGATTTGGACGAAAGGGAAAGCTGTGTCCGAGATTTATTGGACCGTATGAGATTGTGAAGAGAGTTGGTCCAGTGGCTTATCAACTGGCTCTACCCCAGGAAATGGATAAGATTCATAATGCGTTCCATGTATCGATGCTCAGAAAGTATCGATCAGATCCTTCCCATATCATTACTCTAGAGGAAGTCGAGATTCAACCAGATTTGAGGTATTAAGGGTAACCGATCAAAATTTTAGCACGTGAGGTCAAGGAACTGAGGAAAAAGTTGATTCCACTTGTTAAAGTTCTTTGGCAAAACCACAAAGTGGAAGAAGTAACGTGGAAAAGAGAGAAAGATATGGAAAAACGATTTCCTCATCTTTTCAAATTAGGTACGTTCTAAAAATTCAAGGAAGAATTTTCTTAAGGGGAGAATTGTAATACCCCAAATTTTGGTTAGTGACTATTTTGCAAAGAATCAAAAGTTGGTGGTTTTAGTTCAGTGACTAAAATGTAGAATGTTAAAGTTTGGTGACCAAAGTGAAAAGTTGAGAAAAGTTTAGGGACCAACATGGTAATTTTCCAAATAATTATTTTTATTCTATAAATAAATAGATAACATAAGAGTGTGAATCGAATATAAAATTGTTGGTTCGGTCCGATGTTTCTATTATTGGGAAATTACAGTTAAAGTTTAAAATGGAATTCGGGTAGTCGTATGAGCTCGGATTGTGATGAAATTTTGAAGGGAATTGTAAGAGGACTTGAAGGACATGACATTTCATTTTGGAATCATTTTTAATCGATTTAGATTCGATTGAAGACAGTATTTTGAAATAGTGCACAAATGGCATTTTTGTGAATACATGGATTCATTAATGGTATTTTAGTCATTTTGCCCCTAATTTTTTATTAAAGATGATTATGGAAAAGTGAATTTAATAGGTGTCAACACCTAATTGGTTATAATTAAAGGGTGAAATGGTAATTTTACTATTAAAGAAGATTTTTATATTAGATTTAAAGAATTAAAATGCCATTTGTCATGTTAATTAAATGAAGAAAAAAACTAGAATTTCTCATCTTTTTCCTCCAATTTTGAAACAACCATAGCCAAGGTAAGAAGATTTTTTATTCAATTTTTATCTTGATTCGATAGGTTTTTGGTTTAATACATGAAATAGAGAATTAATATACATTGAATTCTCTTTCATTTTGTATAATTTTTGCATAGTTTCCATGCTTATATGTTGAGATTAGAGATTAGGGTTTATGAAGAACAAGTTGAGAATTCATGTTTTATGGTTTGTTTAAGTTGGATTTAAGGTTGTAAGGTTGTTTTTATGCTTAGTTTGATGAAAACAACATGATTCTTGTTTTAGGTATTAGTTGGGAAAATTTAAAAATTAGGGGAAACTATTGCAAAAATTTTACTTGAATTGGAAGTGATGTGAGAAGCTTGAATATGTTGTTGGGAGGTTGAAATTATGTTTGAATCAAGTTGGAGAAATTTTGGAGAGTGACCCTTGGTATTCAGTTAGTAGGGAAAATAAGGGAAAATTTTGGAAAATTTTTCCTAAGGCTAGAAATGGTGTAAGGATGATTTCGTAAGCTTTGAAGTGTTATTTTGACTAATATGGAAGTTTGTAAAGTGTTGAGGACTAAAGTGTAAAGTTGGGAAAATAAGTAATTAAAGTGGAAAGTTGTTTTGAATTTAAAGTTTTGTGATAAAGGATTACTTTGAAAGGTTTGGAAGTATAAGGGTTAACATTGTTGTTGTGAGATAAGATTAGTAATGAAAAAATTTGTAGGAGTAATTGTTATTATTCCTAATATGGTTTTATATTAGAATGATACTAACATATACTTAAATTATATATGTTGGTGATTTTTTTATAGATCATAATCGTAATACAAACCGAGAGCCGAGCAACTCTAACGGCAAAGAAACAATGCAAAAGTGAAGTTGTGTATAAGGGTAAAGCAAACTAGTGAGGCAACATGTGAGTGCATTTCTACTATTTTATTTGATATGAGAAAGACTTGCATTGAGTCTATCTCGAATGTTGATTTACAAATGATATCTTTTCAATGACTTTTGAGAAGTACTATGAATGATTTTCAGGTATGAAATACCCAACGCATTTTTATATAATACTGTGAAATGTTTATATCTTTTGATATTTTAAATAAGTGAATGATATATGATAATGAATGTTAAAGCCTATTGTTTGCATTATGAGATTTCTTGGTATAATTGACATGCCAATGAGGTGGGAGTATAATGATACAGTGATGTTGTATAAATATACAACAGTTACTAAAGTGAAACAGTGATGTTGTATAAGTTTACAGCAGTTATAATGTGATACAGTGTTTTATTTTGGCCCAACAAATTAGTTGATGCCGCACATGTGCCTACTCAATAGTGACTCACATACCATGCATTCTCATTTATCTTACATTGGGCTATGATTTAAATAATAGTGACAAGTGCAATTGAAATGATTGAATGAAAGTGATATTAATTTTTGAAATTGGGTTTTTGATGTGAACTGCCTTATTTTCATAAACTATTATTTTCAATGTTTTTATTGAATTATTTTATTTCAAAGTTCTAAATTGAATTATTAGTTGCCTCACTAAGATTATTCTTAGTGTGTGAATGTTTCACGCATAGGTAAAGATCGTAAGGAGTAAGGAGCTGTGATAGGAGACACCATCTATTTTGGAAGAGGTACATCATTATCAGTAAGACATCCCCGATGTCCCTTTTTGATATTATTAGTTGGCATGTATCTTATAAATGTATTGGTTACTCTGATATGAAAATATTGGAAATGGTTGTAATGTTATAAACATGAATATGAATACTTTTAATGGATATTATTAATTAAATATGTTGAAATCGTATTTTATTAGCTAATCAAATGAGTTTTAAACTAGGCATTTTTATTATTTATATAAAGGAGAATCGAACTGTTAAGTTGTTGCCTGAATCTAGGTTCAGATCGAACTTAGAAATATTAGTTTTAAATTTTACACAATTAAATATTACTTCAGTTAAAAAGTTCATTGATTATATTTTAAAGAAACAAAATTTTACCGATTTTGAAATATGAACTATTGTAAGAGTGTCATGTGATATCTCTAACTCGTATTCAATGATGGATACGGGTGAGGGTGTTACATTTAATGGTATCAGAGCTGCAGGTTTAGCCGATTCTCGGTTGAACTTAAAGTTGTTTTGAGTTGAAAAGTGTATATATGCCACTACAATATCAATATTACTGATATGATGTTTATGAAATTGATGGATGTCGCTCCTTACTAATGTAGTTATGTGGTTATAGATGTCTGAATCAGGGAGCTCTAGACAACCTATGGAACGGGGAATGTCAGAAGGAGTCGGTAGTGATAGTAATGAGATTAATAATAATCTCCCGGCTCAATCGGGACATGGAGGAGCACAAACATAGCAAGGGATGCCTGTGCAAGATCAGGGGACTTTTCATCAGTCGTTGGAAGCGATCCTGACACGTTTCCAACCTCCAGCTCCCCCTACTCCCCGTATGACAATTGCTAAGGAATTGAAAAGTTTGGGAGCACCGGAATTTAAAGGAGATTCAGATGAAGGTCCAGTAGCTGCTGATGTATGGTTAGATGATTTAAAGATCGCGCTTGATGGATTCTGTTGTTTTGAGATGGATAAATTAGATGGAGCTGTCTCATTACTGCGAGGTCAAGCTAGGTTTTGGTGGACTAATGCCACGATGCACGTTCCGTTCGAGCAAGTGACCTGGCAATTCTTTCTGGAGGAATTCAAAAATAAGTATATCAAAGACCAGTTTATCAGAGAAATGAAGCAGCAATTCCTCAGCTTGAAGCAAGGAAATCAGACTATTTATGAATATGAATGTGAATTTAATAAGTTGAGCCGGTTTGCTGCAGAGTTAATCCCTACGGAGAAAGATCGATGTGATTGGTTTATTGAGGGATTAACTACGAAGTTAAAAGAAATGTTGGTGGCATTGAATTTATCAAACTTTGAGGGAGTTGTGAATCGAGCTAAGGCAATTGAACGACTGCAGTCGGAAAAGACAATAGAACCAAAATGGCAGTCAAACAAGAGATCGAGAACATCTTCATATTCCTTTTTATCAAAGCGGGGAAAGGGTTTCGGTTCTTGATATCATAATAGATCTGGATCAACTGGAAATTCTCATAAAGGATCGGGTGCTGGAAAAGGCAAGCAATTATAGACAACAAATTCTGAGACTGATTCAGCTCCCCATCTATGTGATGTTTGTGGCAGACGTCACCTTGGCCAATGTCGAATGATGACATGAGCTTGTTTCAAATTAGGAGAAATAGGTCATTTTGTGAGAGACTGTCCACTGGTATCTAGGGAGAGACCTGCTCAAACAGAAAGATCTACAATGATACCACCGAGAGGCAGAGAAAAAGGTGGACTAGGAAAACCATCTGAGTCAGCTTTATAAGCGGAAAGGCGCACACCAGCTCGAGTTTATAATATATAAACTAATGAGGACCGGGATGACTCGGAAATTATTGCAGGTACATTATATCTTTTTGATAAGCCTGTATTAGTTTTGATTGATCCTAGTTCTACGCACTCGTATGTTAGTACCAAGTTAGTTGGAAAGAGAAATATTCCATTAGAGTCTATCTCTAGTGATATAGTGGCAACAAATCCATTGGGTCAGAGTGCGAGAGTAAATAGAATATGTAGAAATTGTCCGATAAAGGTGCAAGGAACTGAGTTTCCAGTAAACCTAATGGAGTTCCTTTTGAAGAATTTGAAGTGATATTAGGCATGGATTGGTTATCTTTCTACCATGTCATTGTGGATTATCGCTTAAAGCAATTAATTTTAGAGAATCTGGAAGGTGAAGAGATAATAGTAGTAGGGGAAAGGATGAATCCTTTATCTAATGTGATTTCAACTATTTATGCTAAGAAACTGTTGTTACAAGGTTGTCAAGCTTTCTTAGTAAATGTGGTGGATACCAGAAATGCTGAAATTAAATTAAAAGATATTCCTACAGTTCGGGAATATCCATATGTATTTCCTAATGAATTACCGGGATTACCCACTGATCGGGAAGTAGAATTTAAGATAGAGGTACTACCTGGTACGACACCCATATCAATGGCCACGTATAGAATGGCACCAGCTGAGCTTCGATAATTAAAGGAAAAATTACAAGAATTGTTAGATTGGGGTTTTATAAGACCAAGTGTGTCACCTTGGGGTGCGCCGGTATTATTTGTGAAAAAGAAAGATTGGTCTATACGACTATGTATAGATTATCGTTAGTTAAATAAGGTGACAGTGAAAAATAAGTATCCTCTTCCGAGGATTGATGATCTTTTTGATCAGTTAAAAGGTGCAACTGTGTTTTCTAAAATTGACCTTCGATCTGGATATCATCAGTTAAAGATTAAGGAATAAGATATTTCAAAGACAACTTTTCAAACTCGGTATGGGAACTATGAGTTTGTAGTGAAGCCGTTCGGATTGACTAATGCTCATGTGGCATTCATGGATTTGATGAATCAAATATTCTATCCATATTTGGATCAATTTGTGGTGGTATTTATTGTTGATATTTTGGTTTATTCAAAAACAAAAGAGGAACATGATGCTCATCTCCAAATTGTTCTTCAGATTCTTCGGGAAAAGAAATTGTATGCCAAACTATCAAAGTGTGAATTTTGGCTATCGAAAGTTACTTTTCTTGGTCATATGGTTTTGGCAGAAGGAATAAGAGTAGATCCCAAGAAAGTACAAGGTATAGTTGAATGGAGATTACCAAAGAATATTTTGGAAGTTCGAAGTTTCTTAGGACTAGCTGGTTATTATCGAAGGTTTGTAAAGAACTTTTCGATAATTGCTTCTCCATTGACCAAGTTATTAAGAATTGATACACCATTTATGTGGACAGATAAATGCCAAGAAAATTTCGAAACCTTGAAGAAAATTTTAACGGAAGCTTCGGTATTAGTACAACCTGAGTCAGGAAAAGATTATGAAGTTTATAGTGATGCTTATCGTAATGGCTTGAGATGTGTACTTATGCAAGAAGGAAAGGTAGTGGCTTATGTATCTAGACAGCTTAAGACGCATGAGAGAAACTATCCCACCCGTGATTTAGAGTTGGCAGCGGTTGTTTTTGCCTTAAAGATAGGCGTCATTATTTATACGGAGAACGATGCTATATCTATACGGATCATAAAAGTTTAAATTTTCTGTTAACTCAAAATGAGTTAAATTTAAGGCAAAGAAGATGGATTGAGCTCCTAAAAGATTAGGGTGTAGTTATTGACTACCATCCAGGAAAAGCGAACGTGGTAGCTGATGCCCTCAGTAGAAAGACCTTTGTTGCCTTAAGAGCTATAAATGCAAGGCTAGCTTTGAAAGAAAATGGTGCTTTGATTGTTTAATTAAGTTTAAGGCCTGCTTTAGTAGATCGGAGAAAGAAGCTTTAGAAAAGAGATATGGAATTTTTGTTAGGATTCAAACAAGTTGAAAATGGTGAGACCAAAGATTTTAAAGTTAAGTCTGATGGATGCTTATATTACTGAGGAAGAATTGATATTCCTGAAGATGAAGATTTAAAGAAAGAACTTCTCTTTGAAGCAGATTATAGTCCTTTGACTATGCATCCAGGAGGAAACAAGATGTATCAAGTTTAAAGAGTTGATATTGGTGGCCATGAATGAAAAGAGCTATAACTGAGTTTGTTTCAAAATGCCTAACATGTCAACAAGTAAAAGCAGAGCATCAGGTGCCTTCTGGTTTATTGCAGCCAATTTCCATTCCTCAGTGGAAATGGGAACGAGTAACCATGGACTTTGTAACAGTGATACCCTTGACTCCAAGCAAAAAGGATTCAATTTGGGTGATTGTTGATAAATTGACTAAGTCAGCATATTTCATTCCTGTCCGAATTGATTTTTCATGGATAAGTTTGCTAAATTATATATTAAGGAGATAGTTCGGTTACATGGAGTACCAGTTTCAATAGTATCTGATAGAGATCCAAGGTTTACTTCCAAATTTTGGAAGTCTTTGCATAAAGCTTTGGGTACTCGACTTAATTTTAGCACAGTGTTTCATCCTCAAATAGGTGGACAATCAGAGCGAACTATTCAGATTTTGGAGGATATGTTGAGGGCTTGTGTGATTGAATTCCAAGGATCATGGGAGAAGTACTTGCCATTGGCAGAATTTTCTTACAATAACAAGTATCAAAATTGCACCTTATGAAGCCTTGTATGGAAGAAAGTGCAGGACTCCTTTGAATTGGTACGAGTTGAAAGATTAGGACGTATTGGGACCCGATCTAATTAGAGAAGCCGAAGACAAGGTAAAGATCATACAAGATAACCTTAAGATAGCCGCCGATCGACTAAAAGCTTATGCAGATTTGAAATGAAACGAAATTGAATTTCAAGTAGGTGATAAAGTGGTTCTCAAAGTATCACTTTGGAAAAAGATATTGTGATTTGGACGAAAGGGAAAGGTGAGTCTGAGATTTATTAGACCGTACGAGATTGTGAAGAGAGTTGGTTCAGTGGCTTATCAACTTGCCCTACCCCAGGAAATAGATAAGATTCATAATGTGTTCCATGTATCGATGCTCTGAAAGTATCGATCAGATCCTTCCCACATCATTACTCCAGAGGAAGTCGAGATTCAACCAGATTTGACGTATGAAGAGAAGCCGATCAAAATTTTAGCATGTGAGGTCAAAGAACTGAGGAACAAGTCTATTCCACTTGTTAAAGTTCTTTGGCGAAACCACAAAGTGGAAGAAGCAACGTGGGAAAGAGAGAAAGATATGGAGAAACGATTTCCACATCCTTTCAAAATAGGTACATTCTAAAAATTCGAGGACAAATTTTCTTAAGGGGAGAATTGTAATACCCCAATTTTTGGTTAGTGACTATTTTGCAAAGAATCAAAAGTTGGTGGTTTTAGTTCAATGACTAAAATGTAGAATGTTAAAGTTTAGTGATCAAAATGAAAAGTTGAGAAAAGTTCTGGGACCAACATGGTAATTTTCCCAATAATTATTTTTATTCTATAAATAAATAGATCACATAAGGGTGTGAATCAAATATAAAATTGTTGGTTCGATCCGATGTTTCTATTATTGGGAAATTATAGTTAAAGGTTAAAATCGAATTCAGGTAGTCGTATGACCTCAGATTGTGATGAAATTTTGAAGGGAGTTGTAAGAGGACTTGAAGGACATGACATTTCGTTTTGGAATCGTTTTTAATCGATTTAGATTCGATTGAAGATAGTATTTTGAAATAGTGCACAAATGGCATTTTTGTGAATACTTGGATTCATTAATGGTATTTTAGTCATTTTGCCCCTACTTTTTTATTAAAGATGATTATGGAAAAGTGAATTTAATAGGTGTCAACACCTAATTGGTTATAATTAAAGGGCAAAATGGTAAGTTTACTATTAAAGAAGATTTTTATATTAGATTTAAAGAATTAAAATGCCATTTGTCATGTTAATTAAATGAAGAAAAAACTAGAATTTCTCTCATCTTTTTCCTCCAATTTTGAAACCACCATAGCCAAGGTAAGAAGATTTTTTATTCAACTTTTAGCTTGATTCGATTGGTTTTTGGTTTAAGACATGAAATTGAGAATTAATCTCCATTGAATTCTCTTTCATTTGGTATAATTTTTGCATAGTTTCCATGCTTATGTTGAGATTGGAGATTAGGGTTTATGAAGAACAAGTTGAGAATTCATGTTTTATGGGTTGTTTAAGTTGTATTTGATGTTGTAAGGTTGTTTTTATACTTAGTTTGATGAAAACAACATGATTCTTGTTTTATGTATTATTTGGGAAAACTTAAAAATTAGGGGAAACTGTTGCAAAAATTTTATTTGAAATGGAAGTGATCTGAGAAGCTTGAATATGTTGTTAGGAGGTTGAAATTATGCTTGAATCAAGTTGGAGAAATTTTGGAGAGTGTCCCTTGGTATTCGATTAGTAAGGAAAATAAGGGAAATTTTTGGAAAATTTTTCCTAAGGCTAGAAATGGTGTAAGGATGATTTTGTAAGCTTTGAAATGTTATTTTGACTAATATGGAAGTTTGTAAAGTGTTGAGGACTAAAGTGTAAAGTTGGGAAAATATGTGATTAACTACAAAGTTTTTTTGAATTTAAAGTTGCGTGATAAAGGATTATTTTGAAAGGTTTGGAAGTATAAGGGTTAACATTGTTGTTGTGAGATAAGATTAGTAATGAAAGAATTTGTAGGAGTAATTGTTATTATTCCTAATATGCTTTTATATTAGAATGATACTAACATATACTTAAATTGTATATGTTGGTGAATTTGTTGTAGATCATAATCGTAATACAAACGGAGAGCCGAGCAACTCTAAAGGCAAAGAAACAGTGCAAAAGTGAAGTTGTGTATAAGGGCAAAGCAAACTAGTGAGGCAACAGGTGAGTGCATTTCTACTGTTTTGTTTGATATAAGAAAGACTTGCGATGAGTCTATCTTGAATGTTGATTTACAAATGATATCTTTTCAATGATTTTTGAGAAGAACTATGAATGATTTTCAGGTATGAAATGCCCAATGCATTTTTATATGATACTGTGAAATGTTTATATCTTTTGATATTTTAAATAAGTGAATGATATATGATAGTGAATGTTAAAGCCCATTGTTTGCATTATGAGTTTTCTTGGTATAATTTGCATGCCAAAGAGGTGGGAGTATAATGATACAGTGATGTTGTATAAATATACAACAGTTACTAAGTGAAACAGTAATGATGTGTTCTACAGCTATGACCTAGTGATACAGTGACGCTGTATAAGTTTACAGTAGTTATAAAGTGATAAAATGATACAGTGTTTTATTTTGGCACAACAAATTAGTTGATGATGCACATGTGCATACTCAATAGTGACTCGTATACCATGCATTCTCATTTATCTTACATTGGGATATGGTTTAAATAATAGTGACAAGTGCAATTGAAATGATTGAATGAAAGTGATATTAATTTTTGAACTTGGGTTTTTGATGTGAACTGCCTTATTTACATAAACTATTATTTTCAATGTTTTTATTGAATTATTTTATTTCAAAGTTTTAAATTGAATTATTAGTTGCCTCACTAAGATTATTCTTAGCGTGAGAATGTTTCACGCGTAGGTAAAGATCGTAAGGAGTAAGGAGCTGTGATATGAGACATCATCTATTTTTGAAGAGGTACATCATTATCAGTAAGACATCCCCAATGTCCCTTTTTGATATTATTAGTTGGCATGTAACTTATAAATGTTTTGGTTACTCTGATATGAAAATATTGGAAATGGTTGTAATGTTATAAACATGAATATGAATACTTTTAATGGATATTATTAATTAAATATGTTGAAATCGTATTTTATTAGCTAATCGAATGATTTTTAAATTATGCAGTTTTTAGGCAGTTTTATTATTTATATAAAGGAGAATCGAACTGCCAAGTTGCTGCCTGAATCTAGGTTCAGATCGAACTTAGAAATATTAGTTTTAAATTTCACGCGATTAAATATTATTTTAGTTAAGAAAGTTCATTGATTATATTTTAAAGAAACAAAATTTTACCAATTTTGAAATAAGAACTACTGTAAGAGTGTCATGTGATATCTCTAACTCGTATTCAATGATGGATACGGGTGACGGGTGTTACAGCGGCAAGCTCTCAATCATGTGTAGGATAATTGCGCTTGTGCACCTTCAAATGTCTAGATGCATAAGCCACAACTTTCCCATCTTGCATTAGCATACACCCCAAACCAACATAGGATGCATCACTATAAACAACAAACTCTTTACCCTATTTAGGTTGAATCAAAATCAGAGCTTGCGTCAAAGCCTCCTTCAACCTCTTAAAAGCTTGTTGTCTACTCTCCGTCCACTTGGCATACAACCGATTATCCAGCAAGGCTTGCAACATAATCTGCAAATGCTGATCATGTTCTTCCACGATATGAGAGTACACAAGGATATCATTAATGAACACAACCACAAATTGATCTAAATATTCATGAAACACCTGATTCATCATATCCATGAAAGTAGCAAGTGCATTAGTCAACCCAAAAGGCATCATCAAAAACTCATAATGCCCATAACGTGTGCGAAAAGCAATTTTTAGCATATCCTTATCCTTTACCATCAACAAATAATAACCAAACCTCAGATCATCCTTGGAAAACATTGTAGCACCTTGGAATTGATCGAGCAAATCATTAATTCATGGCAAAGGATACTTATTCTTAATCGACAACTTGTTCAGTTGTCGATAATCAATGCATATTCTCATAGTGCCATCCTTCTTTTTCACGAACAACACTGGTGCTCCCCACGGCAACACACTTGATGAAACCATGATCCAACAACTCATGAAGTTGTATCTTCAAATCCTTAGGTGCCATATGATACGAAGCAATTGACACCAAAGTCATATCCGCATATGTCTTGATACAAAACTCTATTTCCCTATTCGGTGGTAACCCAGACAACTCCTCTAGCAACACTACCAGAAAATTACAAATGGTATGAATATCCTGAACACATACCTCCTTTATATTTGGGTTCATAACATAATCCATATAAGCTTGACACCCAAGCTCCAACAACTTTTGCACTTCTAAAGCCAATACCACATTGGACAAGAATTTAACATTCTCACCCATAGCCACCACCTCATAATCATCAGCAAGTTTCAATGAAACTTTCTTGGTTTCGAAATCATCCACAACCCTATAGTCGGTCAACCAATCTATACCCAAGATTACATTAAAACCATGAAACAACAAATCCATCAAATCAACCTCAAACACATGACCTTGAACCATCAAAAGACATCTCCTAAACAACCTTCTAGCAACTAATACTTCTACAAAAGAACTAGTTACTCGTATACCCACATCTAACACTTTTACAGGTATGTCAAGTAAGTGCGCATGATTGCGGCAAGATATATGAATATGTAGAACCAGAATCTATCAAAGTAATGACATGGACTTCAAAGTAAAAGTACCTGCAATCACATCTGTGTCATTTCTTCCCTCGCGATGCACATAGATCTTTGCAGGTCCACCACCTTCAAGTTGAATAGTCACTGTATGAGCAACAGTCCTCTAACCTTCCTTTCAATGTTGGAAATTACCTCAACTACGAACACAGCCTCTCTATGGTGCAACAACAGGTGTAGAAGCCTGTCTATCCTTAGCCATCTGTAGACAATTACGTCTCAAATGGTCCTGCAAACCATAACTCTAACATGTATTATGTGTAGCCCAACACTCTCCCAAATGACATTTCATACAGTGCCTACACTCGGGTATTCTAGCATAGGTGTTCTGACCCTATTGTCTACGCCCAACATTACCTCTACCACATCTCTAATTAGGGAAATACTTTCTATCTCGATTCTTCTTGAATCGACCACCACCAACATCCGAATTAGCAACTTTTTTGCTAGAACTCGAGCATCTAAAATGAGAAGACAAACCCAAATTTTGCTCAATATCCTTGGCGTGGCTAACCAAGGCATCAAAATCAGTGTAGTCTGAAGCCAACATATATATCTTAACCTTCTTTACCAAACCATATCAAAAACAATTACAGCGTTGTCGATCATCAGGAACCAACTTAGGTGCATACTGGCTCAATTGAACAAATTGAACCTCATACTCTAAAATGGATATATTGTCTTGGAACAAATACATGAACTCACGCTTCTTTTCATCCTAGTACTGAGTACCCAAATACTTCCTTCGAAAGCCAGTACCGAAGAATTCCCAAGTTACATCCTGATGTGTCATTCTCGCTATAGTGGTAGTCCACCAACTATAGTCATCTCCCTAAAGCAGGGATACAATGCAACCCAACTTACATACTTTCGTACACTCCATATGACCAAGAATCCTCTCGATACTCATAAACCACTCCTTAGCTGCATCAAGATCTAACCCTCTAAACTAGGTACCTCCCAAACTACATAAATGCTCCAACGAAAGTCCTAGATTAACAGTTATTGCCAGTGTCGATGCATAAACATGTACTCCAGCCATAGCTGCTTGAAAAGCTCCAGTTACAGCTTAAATCAACAGCGTCATATCCCCAAAGATTGAACCAGCTGGATTTGGCGGTGATTGCCCAACATCCACTCTAGTTGGCGAATTAAGTGGAGGAGGAGGCAACCCATTAGGATGTAATATCTCAGCCTCAACTCATTGCCCACCGACAGCATTATTCGCATTCGACCTAATCTTTCGTCTCGGTGGCATACTCAAAATATGTATCTATAGCATGAAAATATGACCAAAAACATAATTAGGCTAGCTTCAAGCAAGGATCCAAGATGTTCACGTTTTAAAAACAAAATCCTTTTACACTTGTAGTAATAAGGCACTATGTCCCGAAGGTTTTACCCCAATATATCACACTTCAGTCATAAACTCATATAATCAAACACCGTACATATCTTACAACATCGCAGATAGCCATAACTTACCTCCAAACTTTCGTAAACCTGGCTCTAATACAACCAAATGTAACCCCCTTGACCCGACCTAGCCACCAAGACCGAATTAAAGACGTTACATTAGGTTTGCTAAAGCAAACCTGAACTGATAACCTAAACTGGTCTCTTTTTTTCATCTTGCCTAGATGCTTATTTAACCCTAAGGTGTGGCGTACAACAACAGAAGACAAAATAAGCATTCAATTCGCAAGACTTATCACTTTAAGGACCAAAAAGTAAGTTCTATAAATTAAAGGAGCAAAGCAAAAATTAATGTTACCAACCTTCAATTAGATTCATTACATGCCTCTGTGCGAAATTGCAGCAAAATTGGGTCACAAGATCATCATTAATTGAGCAATACAAAAACAATGACCATTTTACAAAGAATCCAGAATACAACATGAAAATACCAGAATTAACTAACCTCGTACCAATACAGGCTTATACCGTATTGCTACAAGTCCACGTGACATACACATATTGGTATTTTGGTCGAGTAGCGATACCCATTGCTATATTTCAAAATAGAGGATTTCAGTGGCTAAAACTCGTACCGATATGGTACCTCGTGTACCAATCCTTATATAAATTTTTGCAACAGTGTACCGATACGGTGGCTACTCATATCGATACCCCTTTGTTATTTTCCCCAAATTGAGCCGTATCAGACCCTGCATACCGATCTTAAGGGACCAGTATCGGTACGATTGGTCTTGTAATGACCTCTTGGCCAAACTTATAAAACCTTGTCTCAAACTAACATGCTTAAAACATCATACAAACAACATATAATATGTTTAACATTATTTCCACAACCAACCAAACATGCTAGGTAAATATTCAATCTATAGCAAATCAATCAAGAGAACCTATAGGCATGGTCTGTACCCAAGCATGCAGTTCTCATCTCATCCCATAATCAAACCAAATAACCTCATACAAGTCCAAAATACCAAATATAACATGTCCAAAATATGGAGTAAGCAAACAACCCTCCCAATTACAACTTGGTTACATTGCCCTTTATTACTACAAGATCATTTATTAAAACTATACTTGAAGTAATTTGAATCTTGGATTCTTCCTTGATTCCTTGCTGACTCGAAAGCTCATTTCCCTGTAATGATGAGAAAAGAGAGCGTAAGCATATAATGCCTAGTGAGGGACACTCTAAAAACACTCATCAATGCTTTTAAAGCCATTAGAGTCAAACCACATTTTCAACTTCATGCTAACAAATCTCATGCCCTTTTTACCTTTCCAAAACATGCATATTAAACCATATGCAAAACATGTATTATGGATCTCATGCATAATCCCATATGCAAAACCTCAATTTAAGCCTTCACATGCTTATTCATCCAATAGCAAAGCTTAAAGAGCAAAACATGTATAAATCATATTATACAAAACATAAATCCTCCATCATGATATATTAGTTCATATATTGGCATTAAAGTGACCCAAAAAAATCTTTCCTTTATCAAAACACATCGGATACACGGATTTCACAAGTAGTTCATTAGACCAATTAAACATACATTTAACCAGAGCAAACGGTACAATAAACCCCTCGACAGTTATAATGTATAATACCCATCAGCGAGAGAAAATGGTACAATCACAACCCCTCGACCGCTGAGGTACCCATGGTAGAGAATATGGTACAATCACAAATCCTCGACACACATGAGGTGACTTACTATAGTGCGCTTTAAACCCTATGGCATGCCAACTATATCCGATATCATTTAATCATTGTCACTTGGCCAATACATTCTATATTAAACATGATACCTCACTATTTTTTAATATGCATCGTTTAAACCAATTTTTAATGCAACAAACCATGTATTTCATATCATCGAAATACTTTTCATAAATCATTTACCATACTCAAATATCATCAATATACGATCATTTGCATCATAATCCATTTCTAAAACATGCATATAACAGTAGGTATCAAATCATAAACATAGGCATGAGAAAATCAACTTTGTTAAACTAAAATTGAGAGCGAAATCATCTAATACTTACTTCCAAGCTTAGAAAAACGTTTCAAGCTTAATCTAAACTCCCAAACCACTTTCAAACCTTTACAAGGTTGTAAATCTCGTTTCCAGTCACCGACAACACAAAGCTTCACTTGCTGATGTGAAACTACGCGTTCGACGTCTCCAAACCTTCGCCAGTCGTTGTAGGGTCACTCTACCCTATTTTATTCAAATAGAAATAGAGGATTAATGCATCATTATGCATCTAAAATCCCGTCAATCATAATCGTTAACATCACATCATCAAACACCACCATAAGCCTTTCGAAAACAACCGAGAACCACTTCGATTCCAATCTAAACAAAGCCCAATCATAACCTAATGATTCTATCAACTTTACAACATCTAAAAACATCCATAACCCCACCTTATATCTCCAGAAACAACATAACACCACAAACACTTCAAAAACTAACTATTCACAACCTAGAAAATTAGCAATTCAACTAGTTTCGGGTTTGCTTTTATAAATCCCATTAAATATCATCAAAATAAACTTTAAACATTATCTAAACCAATCAAGATCGTAATGATTCATATCAATAACCAAACTCAATAAATTTCTTAACAAAATTAACATTAAATCATCAAATCTTGATTTAATCTTTAAAACATAATATAAATCGATTCCAAAGGATCAATAACTTGGGAATTTCAATAAAGAACCTTTTATTAGAGGATAGAAATGAAAATCACCTCTAATGGTAGACTCCTTCCTCAATTGGCTTGATTTTGATGAGATCTCCAAAGTAGAAGTAGAAGATCCAAAGTAGAACAATGGAACCAAGTGTTAAAATCAAAAGTAAGATTGAAGAGATTGATTCCTAAGATTTTTAGTAAAGAAAAGGTAGTTTGGCTTCTTAGAATTTGAGAGAAAAGATTGGGAGAAAAAATAGTTACGTGAGAAAATGATTTGGCTAATTAAAACAAACCAATCAAAACTCTTTTAATATCTTTTATTAAACCCTTTTAAAATCATTTTAAAATAGCCAAATTAACCAATTGGCTTAATAGTTCCCTAAATATTCTAATTTTTGACCCTTTTACGATTTAGTCACCAAAAATAGTTTTCAAACTTTACATTTTAGTCACTAGGACAAAATGTCCATAAATCAAACCTTATTTTATCAAATTGAGTTTTCCAAAACCCTCAATATATTAATTAAACATTGCCAAACATTTCTCTATATATTTAACTCACACTAAAACATTTATTGTGAATTAATTCCTAAAACTAGTTCGAACCGACTAATCTGGTTCACCCGAACTGTCTAACCTACCTAGCTAACTTCTAGGCCCAAATTTGGGGCGCTACATAAAATCTCCATAAATGTTCAGGATCGTGTTTATGGGTTGCAAGTCACTCTTAAGGCGTTGAGTAAGCTCTTTTATCAAACTCCTAGTTGGTGGCATATGAACTAAGCATTTGCATTAAGATGAATATTATTTTGGATTGATATTATGATATAAATAGGTGATATGGAATAAATATGATATGTTATCTAAGAAAGAGTAGCTTAAGTTATGTTTATATGTTTGACATTATCACTCAATGAAGTAAGGTATGAACTCAGTCAGTAACTCAATAGGTTTAGCATGTGTTTTTGAGTTATGATGTAAGTTATAAGATATGAATAAAGATGTATGTGTAATTCATGAAATGGTAGATTTATACTGTGTCTTGTATGATTGGGTTGTGAACTTATATGATGATAAGTAAGTACTTATATAGTAAACTTGAACATGGTAAAGCTTAGTGGTACTAAAGATGTTTGTGATTAAGCATGATTATATGCATAGGTGACCAATAATGTTATGTTGCACTTGTAAGCTTTATAATAAGCTTGTGCATGTATGATCGTAAGTAATGAATCTTAGGCAAGGGCGGATTGAGGTGTAGTTTAGTGAGGTCAATTGACCCCACTTAGGTTTATAAAATTCTTGTAAAAAGCATGAAAGTTTGGGAGAGAACATTTTTTTAATGTACTTGAACCCACTTGATCCACCACATGGAAATTAAAGTGGTCAAACTCAAGCAAAAATTAAAAATAATATCTACAAAAATAGAGTAAAAGATGGTTGTGGGTTCCTAATTAAATTCTTTAGTATTTCAAATTATTTTGGTTTAATAAATAATATTTCAAAATTCAAATTATTTTAAAGTTTTATTTTTTATAATAGGCAAATTCATTAATTGTCAAAAAATTTAGTTCGTTTGACTTTGATTTTCTTGAACCCATTTGATACGAAGTCTAGATCCGCCACTGATCTTAGGTAAGAATTTGGTTATGATAAACCTTATTTTATGCTTTGGTAAATAAGATTTTAAGAACTTGAAACTTGTTAAATGAACTTGTTGATGCTTAAGACTATGTATTGAAGTAACCTAATGATAAAAGGGATCATTAGGGGTTAGAAATGGCTTAAAATGTCATATTTGGTGAAACATGACAAAAGGTTTTGAAACCATACTAAGAGGTATCGAAACCTTCATTCCAGAATGTCAAAATTTTGAATATGTGACAAAGGTTTCAAAAGCTTTCTCAAAGGTTTCGAAACCATCCCTAAAAGTTTGAAATTTTACGTTTTGGTCATTATTTCATAACTTTTTCAATTGAATTTCGATTCAGTTGCCATGTTTTTTTGAAATTCAAGTTTTTTGATGAACATGAGATTAAGAATAAAACCTATACCTATTAATGAAGTGAACAGAACTTTGTTCCTTGAAACTTTTAGAAATTTACAAATAGGTCCCTAATGTTTTGAAACTTCAATGTTTAGTCCCTAAATGATAAAGATTGATCTATGTGATGATAATTTTCTTCATGTATAAGCCATAACAGGGCTTAAATCTATAATAGCAAGAATTGTTAAAAGTTTTCAGCTAAGTCTCTAAGCTTTGATAAATTTACACTTTTGTCCCTTAACTTTGAAAACTTTGCAATCTAGTCCCAATGGCATGAAATCAGAACTTATTTAAATTATGATCTCTGATGAAGGAAAATTTTCTTTGGTGTTATGAAAATTTAGTATTTTTTTGACCTTAATTTAAGAGTTGATTGTTCGGATTTGAATTTCGGTGACACTTCTGATTCAGTTTTCTTTCAGACCAGGTAGGAGCGTTACATGTGTAATTTTTGTTATACAGCTTATGTATCAAAATATAACCCTTAATTTATATAGTGCAATTTGTAACGAAAAATAAAGTAAATATATATGTACTTCACGAAAGGAAAATTCATAGCTCAAATTTGAACCAAAAAAATCTTAAGTACCAAAATAATAATGAGATGTAATTTTATGGGATAAAATATTATTTAAAATATTAAATTATAAATAGAATAAATATTTTTAATAATAATTAAAATAACATGGGAGGACTAAAAACGAACTAAGGTTAGTCATTTATAAATATAAATTGGTTTGTAAGGGTGAGAAAAACTTGCCTCACTTCAAAAAATTCAATTTTTTACTTGACTTGATGCAAAAAAAATTAATTCGACTTGACTTGAATCCTAGATTCGTAAACTCAATTCGATTTAAAAAAATAAAATAAAATTTGACTTATAAAATGAGACTATGAATAACTCACAATTTTTAGTGATTAGTTGATCAATTTTCAAGTAAGAGTCGAGTCCCTCAATTTTAAGTTTTTAACTGATATGTGTATATCGCATATAAAAAATGAAGAAATATATGTGTATATCACATATGAAAAAATAAAGAAATACATGTATGTATATATCGTATATAATTGTAGAAAGTCGTTTAAATTTGAACCAATTAGTATCATGGCATTATAAATATTTACAATTAAATTTGAACAGAAACTTCAACAACTCGACTAACTCGAACTTTTTTTACTCGACTAGATCAATTTCTCACTCCTACTAGCTATTGATCAATTTATTGATCGGTCCAAAATCTATTGATCAATTTTGCATGTATGTATATATCGTATATAATTGTAGAAAGTCGTTTAAATTTGAACCAATTAGTATCATGGCATTATAAATATTTACAATTAAATTTGAACAGAAACTTCAACAACTTGACTAACTCGAACTTTTTTTACTCGACTAGATCAATTTCTCACTCCTACTAGCTATTGATCAATTTATTGATCGGTCCAAAATCTATTGATCAATTTTGCTTGAATGGTCCCAATTTTAACATGAAGATTATCCAACCATACCAGTTACCATGGTCACCCAAACCAAACCAAACGGATTGTACATGAAACTCATAGATCAGTTTCATTTTAGAAACACTAGAATTGTAGTTGGAAATGCCATTAATACAATACAAGCTGTTGTGCTTGTTGATGACCACAATAATTACTAAGCAATATTTTCAGTAAACAGATCCGATGAGCTTTCTTTCATACCTTGCAACAACTGCAATTAAATGTACGTTTTAGAAGGAAATAGAAGGGCAGCATAAGGCATAAGGTCCACACAACCAAATCATTTACACAGATTGCATCTGCATTGGAGAGAGATGGACATGGACTCCCCCAACTCACCTCCAAACTCCTCATCTTTTGCAATAAGAGAAACAACAACTCATCACACAAAGATGGCCTCATTGGACCCTTCAAATTCACCCCCCAACCACTCCTTTTCACTCAGGGACTCCACAGCTCAATGCTTCTTGAGAAGCCTATCCACCAAAGAAACCTCCTTCAAAGGCTTCCGTTGCTCCCCTCCTCGGTACAGCACCCCTTCTCTCCACACTTCTCCTCTATCCTCTCCTCCCCGCACTCTTAACCCCAATCCTTCGAACCACACCGTCGGCCTCGACGCTTCCTATAAATGCCTCTCTTCGGTCCTTAAAAAGGATGGTCAGATTTTATCCATAGCCATCTCTAATGGGATCATTTATACCGGCTCCGATACCAACTTGATACGTATTTGGAAGTTGCCGGAGTTTTCCGAGTGTGGAGTGCTGAAGACTAAAGCATCAACTGTTGTTGCTCTTGCAGTGTCCCATGAAAGGGTTTTTGCAGCCTATGGTGATACCAAGATTCGGGTATGGCGAACAACATGGGATGGTACATTGAAGCACATCAAGTTGGCGACAATCCCCCGGACCAGCGGCTATGTCCGGAGCTACATTTCCGGAAAAGACAAAATGGTAATGTCCTATTCATTTGCTCTGTGTATTTATGATAATTATTTGTTTTAGCAGTTTTAAGCTACTAGGGTGGTTTTACTTTTTCATTTTTCTTGTAGTATCCGTTTTCGACATCATGAGTATAAAAATATTATTCTTCAAAATACTATATATTAGCGTCGGTCACATACGATGCATCCTAATTCCGAGTAACCTAAATTTATGCAACATTGTTAGGGGGCAAGTGACTGGTGAAATAAGGCTGAAAATGTATAAAATGATTAATGACATTGAAGGGTTGATAGGTAGAGTGAATCCATAGCAATCATAGTGAGATCAAAGGAAGTAAATGGGGTTCTTTTTCTTTGAGAAAAAATGGGGCCCATTTTAAATTCAACTCTCAACTACTATCTACCTAAGATTATTACAGAAAATGTGGTGAACTGAAACTTCCAATCTGAAGTTTCTTTCTTTTCTTACTATAAACATGTAATGTGATGGCATACAATTGATAATGGATTGGAAAAGAGAGTTCCTTAAATTGAAGTTACAATCATTTCAATTGTCCGAGACAGTCACTTTACAGTTCACTCCTTTGACACAGAAATTTATTATGTCTATAGATTTTGGTAATCTTCTTTATGACCTTAAATTGCATTAACTTCTGAAAATTTTGGTTTAAGTTATAGTATTAGGTTAGGCATTTTAATGTTTAATAACTGATGAAAGTTTAGTCACCATCCTCTTATTTATACTGCACAAAGACATTACTTCACTTCTCTCTGTATATTAATGTGCAGACTGATATATGGTTGGAATTGCTCCATTTTTAAAAAGAAAATGCTCCTACTAGACCCTCCTGTTCAGACATAATGATTCATGTGATATTTCGAATATATGAAGAAAATAAAATGAAATTAAATATATTCATTTTGGACACATCCTATTTTCCACTTAACAGATTACTTAAACTTGGCATGCATTGATCAATTGAATTGCAGTTGAGGCATATGGGGCCAATAACATCGCTAGCAATCAACATATCAGATAACATTCTCTACTCAGCTTCCGTTGATAAAACTGTGAAAGTTTGGAGAATATCAGACCTCAAATGCATCGAGAACATCCCGGCACATTCCGAACCCATCAATGCCATTGTTGTGGCCGATGACGGAATACTCTACACCGCCTCCGACGATGCCACCGTCAGGGTTTGGCGACGCAACTTCTGCCGAGGAGAATGGCCACATTCGCTCACGGTGACCTTACCGGCCAAATGCTCGCCTGTCAAAACTCTAACACTAACAGCAGACGGAGGAGTCTTGTACGGCGGCTGCACCGATGGATATGTGCATTACTGGCTGAAAGGCTGGTTATCGGGCCAACTACAATACGGCGGTGCACTCCGAGGTCACACTCATGCAGTCATGTGTATAGCCAGTGTGTCCAACTATGTGGTCAGTGGCTCCGCTGACTCGTCTTGCAGGGTCTGGACCAGGGAACATGATGGCCAACATGTATGTCTAGCCGTTTTGGTTGGGCACAGAGGACCCGTCAGATGTGTGACTGCATTTTTGGGACATTCAGGGGACGAGGTTGAAGATGGTTGCACCATCTGCAGTGGGAGCCTTGATGGGGTTTTGAAGATTTGGCGCGTAAATCGTACGAAAAGTGCAAGTGGACGCTTTGTAAAAAATGATTATTTTGAGTTAGACGAGGGAGCTTAAGTCTTTTGGTTGGGTTGGATTGGGTTCCCAGGAATGTACAGTCTAATTTGTTAACATTTGATTTCTGCAGTTTTGTCCGTCTAGTTTATACCCGTAATCAAAACAAATTTAGTTATTTACAACTCAGATTCGAATGAATGTCGGATATATATATATATAGTATATTGTTGTACGATTAACTTAGTGAAAGTATTGAAGTGTAGGGATGGTAATGTCATGAACCTCGAAGGCAAATTGAAAAAATTAGGGTTCAAGAAAGATGAATTGGATGGTAAAAAATAATTTTTAATTTAATTTACGGTAAATATAAGTAAAGATTCACTTGGTAAAAAAGATGAAATGAAAAAATTTAATGAAATGAATATTTTTTATTTGTTGAGACAATAGATAACGTGACGAACCAGGCCTATGATATAATTTCTCGATGAATTGTGGAATTCAGGCAGAGAAGGGGGAAAGCTGGTTCGAATTGGGGAAAAACTCGAGTTAATCAAGAGCTCTTTTGAAGGTAACGTCATTAAAAGGAACGATAGCGTTTTAAGAGCTGGATTGACTATACATGACCATATGGATGTGGATTGTAGTCAAAGGGTTGAGGTGGGCCCGAGCTCAAGAACATCTACTGATCAAGTGAAACTGGAAGAAGAGCTTGTGAGCTGGAATGAGCTCCAGGATGATAATTCGAGAGACACGGAGCTGGCATCTGGCTGGCATAACGGCTTGTACTGAAGCAAGGACGAGAGACGTTAAATTGCACCACCTGTAAACAAATAATGGGTTGGGTAGCATGTATTAGGGTAATATAAAAAGAAAAAAAAATGTACCGAGCATGTTATGAATAAACTGACTGAAAATCTTATCTCCTTATTTTCTCTCAATTCTCTTTTGAAATCTCATTTTCTTTATAATTTTCATTAGGTTCGAGGCACAGTCCTGACAATTGAAAATTAGAGCCAGGTTATCGAATCCGCAACAAGCTGAAGAAACTTAAAAAAACAAAGACAGAAACTTAAAACAAAGACAGAAATCACCGGACTTAAAAAAACAAGCTGAAGAATATCTGAGATGAAAACAAAGCTGAATAATATGCAGAAGATGATAGATAATGCAATAGATGAGAATGTCACCTCAAAATGGTGGAAAAAAACAGAATACAAAATAGGAAACCAGACTGAGCAATCTGGAAAGCAGAATGGATGTTCACCACGGCTACATGAAACAGATACTGGCTGCAATTAAAGGGAAGAACGGGAAAGATGACTTGAAATCCCTAGAGGGCCAAAAGGTAACTCTTGAAACCCTGAAAAGACTTGTTCTGATTACAGTCATAGATAGTAAAGAAAGGTATTCTTACAATTTAGAGGAATCAGGGATATTAGCTGCCAAGTCAAGTAGTTCTGATTTACATGCTAAGTTGAACATAAACATGAATGAGAAACCCATAATGAAAGAAGAACCAAAGTACACTAAAGAAATTCAACAAACACTTACAACAGGAAACTTTGGGCAGAAACCCAGGATTGAACTTCAGACGTTTGATGGAGTTAATCCAAGGGGTTGGGTCAAGAAGTGTCGGAAGTATTTTTTATTTTTCATACTCCAAAAGATCAGAAACTAGAATTAGCCACTAAGTACCTTAGTGGGAGGGTTGAAACTTGGTTTGATGTATATCATGCAGAAACATAGAGTAACATGGCATGAATTTACTGCTGACCTTTGCCACAAGTTTAGTGATCGGACTTTCAGTGATATAATTGAAGAATTTAATAAGTTGCAACAGAAAAAATTCAGTGAAAGAATATCAAGATAAGTTTGAGGAACTTAAACCCTACATGCTTATGCATAATTACAAACTGGGAGAGTATTACTCTGTGTCAAGCTTTATGAGTGGGTTGAAGGATGAGTTGAAGCACAGAGTCATGGTACATTTTCCTAAGTCATTGGTAGAAGCCTACAGGCAAGCCAAACTTTATGAATTGTCCATGAAAATAGAGACTAGAAGGCAGAAGTATATAGTAAGGAGCACACTCAAGCAAATTTGGGAGCTGGACAAAGGCTTGCAAGTTCAAATCCTATTATCAAACCTGTTCCAAACACTTAAAACAACAAACAGCTCCTGATTCAGTACATGAAGGCTCACAACTTATACTTCAGATGTGGTGAGAAATTCATCCCAAGACATCAATATAAATTCAAATAGTTGAATTCAATGAAAGATGAAGAACTTCAAGAGGAGGAAAAATGAAGAAAAAAAAGACTTGGCAGCAAGGAAAACAGAACTTAATTTTGACAGAAAGGTAGTGAGGGAGAGTTAGAAATCTCAATTGATGCCTTGAATGGGAATGCAGGGTTTACCACATTGAGAATATATGGATCTATAAAGAGAAAGCCAATCAACATCTTAGTGGATAGTGGCAGTACGCATAACTTCATCACTCCTCCTTGGGCCAAGGAAGGGATTGAAGTGGAGCAGACTCATCCTTTAGCAATCACAGTAGCAAATGGTGAGAAATTGTACAGCACTGCTAAAAGTAACCACCTCTCGTGAAAAATGTAAAAGAATACATTCAAGCATAACTCTAAGTTCTTCACTTGGGAGAGAGTGACATGGTGCTTAGGGTAGATTGGATGAGCTTGTACAGCCCTATGGTGATGGACTTTAAGAAGATGACTATGAATTTTAAAATGGAAAAGCATAATGTGTTTTTACAAGAGGGACAAAGTCTATCTTCAATTAAGATGATTTCTAGAAGGAAAATGAAGAAACTGGCATAGAAGGATCCCTACTTACAAGGAGAAGTGTATCTACTTAGTGCTGAAGCCACTGAAACTGAGACCCCTTAGAACTCCAACCATTATTGAAGGATTTTCAAGATGTTTTTGAAGAAGCAAAAGGATTACCCTAGTGAGGTCCCATGACCATTCCATTACCTTAAAACCAGGAATTAACCTTATAAACCTGAGGCCCTATAGGTTCCCATATCATCAGAAAATTAAAATTGAGAAGCAGGTGACTGAAATGCTATCTTCCTCTGTGATACATACTAGTAAGAGCCCTTTCGCTGCTCCTTATTTAATGGTGAAAAAAAAGATGACACTTGGAGATTTTATGTAGACTACAGACAACTAAATGAAGTGGCAGAGAAGAACAAATTCCCTATTCCAGTGGTGGAAGACCTTCTAGATGAACTAAGCGGAGCTAGGTACTTTTTAAAAATAGACCTCAGGTTTGGATATTGGCAAATAAGAGTTAAACCATAAGGCATTCCTAAAACGGCCTTCAGAACCCATCATGATCATTTTGAGTTCAAAGTGATGCCCTTTGGCCTTACCAATGTCCCAGCTACCTTTCAAGCCTTGATGAATGAATTGTTTGGACCCTACCTTATAAGGTTTGTGTTAGTCTTCTTTGATGACATCCTAGTCTACAATGCCAGCATGAGGGATCATGAAACTTATCTCAAAAGAGTTTTGCAAGTATTGAGAGACCATCAGTTGTTTGTCAAAAGAAGTAAGTGCTTCTTTGGACAAACCCAAGTGGAGTACTTGGGACACATCATCTCTTCCAATGGAGTAGCTACTGACCCAGAAAAAATTAAAGCCATGAGAGTCTGGCCTTTACCTAAGTCCTTAAGGTCATTGAGGGGATTTCTAGGTTACACAGTATACTACAGGAAATTTGTAAAAGGATATGGGGAGATCAGTAAGCCACTGACCAACATGCTCAAGAAAGCATGCTTTGTTTGTAGCAGTCAAGGTAAGGAAGCTTTTGATTATCTCAAGGAGGCCATGTGTAAGGCTTTTGTGTAGACTCTTCTTAATTTTAACAAGAAATTATGTTTGGAGACAAATGTCAGTGCCAAAGGGTTGTGTTGTGTGTTTTGAGTGTTACGCAATTGGTGCAAGCGAACTCGTCACAAGTAATAAAGTGATGAATAAAAGAGTATCGTCTCCAAAGGACTGGGCTAAAGGACTTGTGTTTTTGATTCCTTGCACTGAAATAAGAAGGAAATTATAGTGATAGAGAGTGATAAAGAGGTATATAAAACAAAGTAAATAAAGATTAAAGACAAATAAGGGAATCAATGAGATAGTAGGTTGGCTTATTAGGATTAAAAGTATGTCGGATGAGTTGCTTTGGCAGGTTGAATGCTGAAGGCAAGTAAGTTGCTTTGGCAAGTGGATTGTCGTGGCAAGTAATTGCCCAGACAAGTAGTTTGCTGGAAGTAGGACTCTTTGTGACCAGTGAAATGCAATAGCAAGTGGTTGAGTCAGAGTATGACTCTTCTCGGCAAGTGATTGCCCTGGAAAGTTAATTGTTACAGTAAGTGTAATGCCTTGTCAAGTCAGTTGTGTCTCCAATGCTCGACAGAGTGTTCTTCACTGCCTTTATGTTATTTCTAACTTGCAGGGCTGACGCTTGTGCAAACCTTTGCGGTACATCTGTCACTGGTTGCTTTACCAAGGATGAACACTGTCTTTCCTTGAACTCTTGTTAGCCGCTTGAAATCTACTCCTTCTCCCACCTTCCTTTACTATGTCACATTTCGAAAACTTGGTTCATGAAGGGGTTGATTTCCTTCAGCTCTCGCAATGTTAGGAAACCTAGATTCAATTCAGTCCATCAATCTCCATTAATTCTCGTAATTTTTAGAAATCAACTCGATTGAGGAACCTCCAATGGCTGTCACTTCATTAGAGTGATTCCTTCCCATGAATCACCATTAATCTCATTCCCCTTTGTGTTGTCACCGATTTAGGGATTTGAGTTTGAACAAATGATTCTCCACTCAAGCATTAAACTACTTGAATTACAAGAATAGGAATTGAACCAACATTGTGCATTTAAACTTAAACCAAAATCAAATTACCCATACAAAAACCTCTCAAAGCCTAATAACCCAAACCATCTAAGTTTAGTTCATGGTCGGGTAAAAAAATACAAAGAAATATTTCCCCAACATGAAGGGTGATGTGCAGTTCCAAAAATAAAAGAAGAGAGGATATGAGCTCGTCAATCCGATCACTCATCCCACAATTAGCCTTTCCCTTTTAATCTCTCTCACAAATCGATCCCCAAATTCCCTCATATTGCTTCATGTGTTTCGATCCCTTTAAATATGTGTGGTGGTGAGTTGTTGCGTGAAAATTTGGAGGAAAGTAGGCTTTCATTTTGAATTTCAAATATGGAGATAATGTAGATGATTTAAAATAAATACAATGGGGATAATATCATCCTACACCACAAAAGATCAACATTTTTTCTACAAAAAGTAATAAAATGCATGGCCAAGCCTATTGAACTAAGAAACTACAAACTTATGCATGAGTGACTACAAATGCAACTAAAATGAGCTTAAGTCTAACAATAATATGAGTAAAAAGGGTAGGAAAAACAATACTTTTCAACACCTAGCTCACCCTCAAACTTGAACTATTCCTTGTCCTCAAGCAATGCAAAACTAACAAACACTTGCCAAAACATTAAACACAAACAAGTTGCATACCTGACTTCAATCCTCAAAACCATGGCAACTAGCATTAATTACCTTTGTGACTTTAGGCAAAATATAGAAAAATTACTCAAAATTCAGTATGATGTAAGTGAAGTGTGTGCATAGTCATGTACAAGCTAATCATAGGAGTTCCAAGAAAAACCTTAGTTTTATAAACTTGTCGAGGCAAGCGATCTAACTAGAGCCAATTTTGGGCACCTCTAGCGATTCCTTTTTTGTACTAGAGCCAGATAGATACCTCTAGCATTTTCAAAATCCCTAAGACTAGAGCCAGTTTTGGGCACCTCTAGCAAAGGTTCATTCATCGTTCATTTTTTTGCTAGAGCTAGTTGGGCACCTCTAGCATTTTTCTAATATTTACTTACCTAAGGTTCACTAGGTTCTCCTAAATTAGCAAGTCACAATAGTGTTTATTAAAGCTGCATCATAACAAAATCCTAAGCAACATTCCATGCTAAGCCTAGAGTCAAAAGTTTTCTTAACCTAATGCTGAGGTAAATAAATCATCATTAGATATCACAACAGGTTATTAACAAGTTTCAGTCAGGCAAACTGTTATGGCAAATGACACAAACTATCATGAGAATTGCATGCTAACATGAAAAACATCAGCTGAAAAGCAAATGAATGCAAATGCAACTAAACATGAAACAACCAAGACAATCTCTCCCAAACTCGGGGAAAGCATTGTCCTCAATGCATGAAAACAAAATGAAAACAAGAAGAAGAAGAAAATAAAAATGCTAGTCAGAGAGGTCATTACCTCTATCTTGGTGGCCATATGCTTAACACACTTTCGGTACGTGCTGGTTGTTGTCTTGTTGGTGGTGTAGGGGTTGGAGCTTTAGTTTATTCTACCTCATCCTCCGGCTCACACATCGTATCAGCTTTCTTAAGTGACGAAGCTTTACATTTTGTGGGTTTGGTGGTTGTGCATCAAATGATAGGGACATCAACGGAGAGGACGTGGTGTCTTTAGAATCTGCAGGATCAACTGTCACTTCAGTGCGTGTCAGTTCAATCATTGGTTTCTTACCTTTATCCTTGGCAGCAATTGCTGCGGCAGTTTCTTTTTCAGCTGGGCTAGACTTGCTAGCCCCAATTGCCATGGCAAGTAACTCTACCGGGAACACAAGGAATGGTACGTTGCAATTGGGGTACTTCTCCAGAATGATTCGTGCTAATGCAGCATCACGATCCTTGATATACCGTAGAAGCTTTATTTCTCGCTCCACCATGAGTTCTAACTTTTCCAAAAAAGGGCGTACTAGGTCGATCATCCCTTGAGAACTTGCCGCGGCATGTGCACTTGTCGGGATAACTGGTATAGTTGGTTTCGGTCGTGGCATTCTTTCTTGCATTACTAGCATGTACTGCGCCTTTGTCCACCCACTCCTATTTGGCAGTCATTCATTCGTTGGCTCGGTTGGTACCATTTTTTTCTCACACAAAATAGATATTAAGTTGGGAAAATATAAGGTTCCTACGTCCTTTTACTGCATGCATAAATTTTATTCACAATTATTTGCCCAACATTAATAACACGCTTATGAATAATTGAGTGCAATAATAACAACGAGACAATGAAACAGTGGTGTTGTGTGTGGTAGGCATTAAACGAGTCTTATTAAAATTAATCCACAACTTAGCTTCAGGTTTTAGCATGATGCGATTTATCGTTCCCTTGAGCTCTCTCTTGTTCCATTCCGTTCCTTCCAAGGTAAGATCTTTCAAAACTTGGTCCATCTTCTTTCAAGTCATGTTCTCTACGAACTTAGCATGTTTGTCTTCTTCGAAGAACAAACAATAATAGGCGTTGGTGGTGGTGGCATCGAGAAGAATGGCCCTGCCATGTACAAATACAACCGGGTTATCAGGACTAGAAATATGAGAATAAAATTCTCTTACCCATGAGATGTTTACTTTGGTCGGTTGTTCACAGAATATTGGCCATTTATGACTCTAAATTGTGGCATATATGGACTCCTCAAGACCAAAACATGGGTGAGGCATTTCATAGGCAAAGCCTTGCTCCTCCCAAGCTCGTCTTGTCGTGAACTTCTCTTCGAAGCACTTATTCACTATCGTCGTGGTAAACTTACGGTATGATGGTTGTGGCATACTCAGGGACAAATTTCGTCCATGTTTTTTAGGTTTGTAAACATGATTTCGGTTCAAGAAGAAGAAGGAAATAAAAACTCAAGATTTCAACAATAGAGAAAAGAAAGTGTGAATAAGATAAAGTGGATATGGGAGAATAAATTAATGGGAAAGATGGAGGGTTGGTGTTATAATGGTGAAGTGATGGAGTGTGATGCAAAAGTGAAAGGTTGAATAAAGTCTCACCAATGGATGAAAAAGAAAATAATGATGAAAGGGGAAGAAAGTGGTGCGGCTAGGGTTAAGGAAAAAATGGATGAAATATTACTAGGGCTTGAAAATAATTAGGTATTTAAACCTACATTAACCGCCGACCCTTGATCTCCCTTGGGAAAAATTCCCAACAAATTCTTCAATCCTTCTCCACTTTGAACTCTTGACCTAAAATAAATAAAAGAAAGAGATTAAAATAAAATAAAAGTAAGGGATAAATGAAAAAAGAAAAATTAAAATTCAAAAATAAAATAAAAGAGATAAAAGAAAGATAAATAACAAAATTTAAAATTTAAAAATAATTTAAAATAAACAACTTAACTAACCGAAAATAACAACTTGAAAATTTAAACTAAAAATAACCAAAAAACTAATTATGTGAAAATCCAAATAAATAAAGAGATAAATAAAAATCCCAAAATAAAATAATAAAAATCCAAAAATGCAAGTCCCATAAAAATAAACTGAAAAATACAATAAAAAATCCTTAGCGAGAGCATTTTCATGCATCTCCTAAGGAGATTGTGAGCTTGTCTCTTTCAACATGGCTTCCAACATAGTGCTTTAGGCATAACAATTGCTCATCTAGGAACGTGTCATGAATCTCCAACTGGCCATCATCCTTGTTGCTTCCTTCAAGTCTGGATAAATGATCGGCAACCTGATTTTATGTTCTTTTCCTGTCCTTAACTTGTACATCAAACTCTTGTAAAAGCAAAATCATCAAATTTAATGAGGTTTAGCATCTTTTTTAGAAATTAAGTACTTAATTTTTGAATGATCAGTGTGAACAATTACCTTAGTGCCAATCAGATAAGGCCAAAATTTGTCAAATGCGAATATAACTGCTAACAGTTCTTTTTCTGTAGTGGTGTAGTTCAATTGAGCACCATTAAGTGTTTTTCTAGCATAATATATCACATGGAAAGTTTTACCTTTTCGTTGACCTAAGACAGCTTCCACTGTGTAGTCACTTGCGTCACACATTAGGTCGAAAGGTAGGGTCCAATCTGGTGGAACAACTATAGGTGTCGTGGCAAGTTTTTGCTTTATCTCCTCAAATGTTGTGGCACAAGATTCACCAAACTTGAAAACTCTATATTGTTCAAGCAAATTACATAGAGGTTTAGAATTATTAGAAAAATTATGAATGAACCTTCTATAAAAACCTGCGTGATCGAGAAAACTTTGAATTCCTTTGATTGAATTTGGTGGCGGCAATTTTTCAATCACGTCCACCTTTGCCTTGTCCACTTCTATGCCCTTGTGTGAGATCTTGTAGCCTAACACAATGCCTTCATTCACCATGAAATGACACTTCTCCCAGTTTAACACTAGGTCAGATTCTTCACATCGTGTCAACACTTTATCCAAATTGCCAAGGCAATTATCAAAGCTATCCCCAAAAATTGAGAAGTCGTCCATTAAAAGGAAATCCTCCACCATATCTTAGAAAAATACCATCATACACCTTTAAAAGGTTACTGGTGCATTGCAAAGTCTAAATGAAATTCTCCTAAATGTGTATGTGTCAAATGGGCATGTGAATGTGGTTTTCTCCTTGTCTTCTGTTGCTATGGCAATTTGGTTATAACCTGAGTGTCCATCAAGAAAACAATAGAAATGTTTTCCTACAAGATGCTTAAGCATCTAATCAATAAAGGGTAAAGGAAAATGATCTTTCCTAGCAGCCTTATTTAACTTATTATAGTCCATGCAAACTCTTCAACCTGTGACAGTCCTAGGAGGAATAAGTTCATTGTTTTCATTACTTACCACAGTCATACCTCTCTTTTTCATAACACATTGTACCGAACTTACCTAGGAGCTGTTAGAGATAGGGTATATGATACCGACGTCTAGCCAATTTATGATTTCCTTCATCACGACTTGCTTTATAGCTGGGTTGAGTCTTCTTTGAGCTTCAACAGAATTACTATGGCCCTCCTCTAATAGGATCTTGTGTGTGCATACTGCTGGGCTGCTCCCCTTCAGATCTGTTATTGCCCAACCTATTGCCTTTTTGTACAACACCAATATATCGATCAGTTTATGTTCCTGTTCAAGCTGCAACTATTACAAGCAAGGTACTGCCCTCTCATAGATAAACATACTTTAATTGCTCTAGAAAATGTTTTAAATCTAAAATAGGGGGTTGCTCAGTGGAAGGTTTCTCAGGTTTAAACTCTGTATTTGAAAATCAAGGTATTCCAAACTCTTACCTGGTTGATTCACAACCCAATTTACCTCATGTTGCTCCATAGTGTTTAGCTCTGTCTCATCTATTTCTTCTATCTCGAAGTTAGCAAGAGAATTGCCGAGGCAATAGTCCTCTACATCAAATTTGAACTTTGTCGTGGCCTTAATTGCTTGGTATTCCTCTAGATCATCGGCATCCTTGAGTGTTTTGAACACTCTGAGTGTGACTTGTTGCTCGTTTACCCTCATAGTGAGTTCTCCTCTTTCAATGTCGATCAAGGTCCTCCCCGTTGCTAAGAATGGTCTCCCAAGAATGATGGGTGCAAACTCATCTGCTTCATAATCCAAAACAATAAAATTAGCAAGAAAAATAAACTTATCAACTCTTAATAGAATATCTTTGATTTTCCCTCAGGATGCACATATAATCTATCGGCAAGCTGCAACATGACTGTAATGGGCCTCCCCTTGCCTATGCCTAATCATTGAAAATAGATTTGGGCATAAGATTTATGCTTGCTCTAAGGTCACATAGAGCTTTTTCGATGTAATGCTCACCAATGGAACATGGTATTGTGAAACTAACTGGATCTTTAAGCTTAGGGGGCAATTGGTTGTGTAACATAGCCATGCTTCTCTATGCCAAGGAAACTATCTCAAACTTGCTCAACCTCTTATGCTTAGATACTATTTCTTTAAGGAACTTGGCATAATTCGGTATATGCTCGATTGCCTCAACCAGTGGTAAGTTGATATGGACTTGTTTAAGAATGTCAAGGAACTTCTTAAATTGGTACTCATTCTTTTGCTTCTTTAGCCTCTGTAGAAATGGTGGTGGCGGTCTGTTCTCTTTATCGTTACTCATCTCGAATGGATTGGCTATAGTAGATGGACTTGTCGCGGCATGTGGAATTGTCGTGGCATTCGCTTTTGGAGACTCTTCTTCATCAACCAATACATGCTCATCTTCTTCGGGTTGGATAGGATCTTTGCCCACCTTTGCTTCACTTCTGGTAGTGAATACTTTACACTGCTCATGGCCTGAACCTCGTGCAACCTCAGTATTGCTAGGCAAGGTTCCCTGTGGCCTCGTGCTTAGGGCATGGGTGAACTATCCAACCTGAGTTTCCAAATACTTGATTGTTGCTTCTTGATTCTGCATCCAAATTTTTGTCATGTTCATAAAAGAGTTGGTTTTTCATGAAATTACTAGTTTCGGCCATATAAGATTCAGTTTTAAGCATAAAAGCATTTAAATTGGTTTCCATAGAACTAGCTGTTGACTGTTGCTGCGATAATTGATTCTGTTGTCGTAGCATGTTCTATCGAAATCTTAGTGTTTGGGCACTCTGTCGAGATGTATTATTGTAGCCATTCTGATTATTCCATAAAAAGTTTGGATGCTGCTTCCTTCTTAGATTGTATGTGTTGGAATATGGATTGTTGTTTTTGTTGTAGTTTCCAATGTAAAAACTAGATTCTGGGTTTTATGGACACTCAAAAGAATCATGGTTATCATTACAAGAATCACAAGATGAATATACTAACTTTATCTCCTGTGTGTTGCTGAGATGCTGCAGATTCTTAACCATATTGGTTAATGCAGCCAATCGTGCTGAGATGGCATCAGTTGAATCAAGCCCAATTGCCGTGGCATGTCGACCTGCCTATCCCCTCCTAGCGGTTGGGAACTAATAGTCATTGTTGGTAAGACGATCAAGAATCTCAAATGCTTCCTTCGGAGACTTATCTAGAAGTGTTCCATTCGTCGAGACATCTAACATCATCCTAGTTGGTGCGTTGACTCCATTGTAGAACATCACTACTTGCGTCCATTATCAGAATCCGTGCATGGTGTTAAGTGTTCAAAAGTACTATTTTTATTACCCTTTTTATTCATATTATTGCTAGACTTGGGCTCATATTAGTTGCATTATTAGCCATCCATGCATATTTGCATTGTTTCCTTGGTGGACAAGCTTGATTTCATATTTTGCTTAATTTTGTGGAAAAGATACTGCTTAGGTGTGTTTTTGTGTGTGTGCAAAATCACTTGCCAAAACAAGGCTGGAACTAGTTGCCAGGGCAATGCATGAAGGAGATGCCGAGCTAGTTGCCAGGGCAATGCATGAAGGAGATGTAGAGCTAGTTGCCAGGGCAATTTTCGATAAGGGATAATATGATATGGTAGTCGAAATTGATGACTAGATAAGCCCAAGATGACGTGGAGCAAAGTTAAATCCCAAAGGAGTTTGATTTCCATGAAAAGTTTAAAGAGAAATTAAATCCCAAAAAGATAGGAGAAGATCTAGAAGGAATTTAAATATAATAAAGAATTATATTCTTTTAAAGTATTGTTGCGCGTAATAAGTGCTACGCAAATGTGCAAGTATACACGTTTCAAGTTATAGTATAAAAGATATCGTCTCCACAGGGATTGGTGCTGCTTCAAGAATCTAGTCTCTTGCACTGTAAAAAGTAAAAACACAAGTAAAGGATTATAGGAGTTTAACTAATGACTAATCTAGAAAGCAATAAAGTAAAAGAAAAGAGGAATTCAAATGAGAGAGAGATAGGCCAGGTTATCGTGAGTTGAGGTGTGATAGCTGATTGGATCGTCTTGGTAAAAGAGTGCAAGGGCAACTCAGTTGCCGTGGCAACTTGCACAACGGGGTTGCCTTGGCAACTAATAGATGGTTGCCTGGGCAACTAGTTGGGCAACTACTTGGGCGTCTGGGCAGCAATCTTCAAGGTTCGGCAGAGCGTTCTTCAATGGTTTCTTCTTATCCCTAAGTCGAAACTCTAGCTACTTGTGAATGCCTTGATAATACATCCCTGCGTGAATCAAGGGTGAACAACAACCAATCTTGCGCTCCTCTTAGCTGTTGAAATCCTTAACTTATTCCTAAGCCGGATTAATCTTCACCATCATTGGATTGAATAAAGATCATATTCATTCGTTTCTTGAATCTAACTCTCCCGATATTAGATAAATAGATGAAATCACGAGATCCTCTCCCAATTCACTCGCAAACAAGAATAAGAACCAAGAATGAATAAACCTTGAAATAGAAAAGTGCAAACTCTTATTACCTAAACAAAAACCAATAGTTTCTCACAACCATAAAACACAATAACCATAGCCAAGTAGATTTAGTTCATGGCTAGGTTCCAAAGAAACACAAGATAAACAATCCCTAGCATGAACCCAATCGAACAAGGAAGAAAAGATGAAGCTTGTCGAAAATCCCTTGCCCTAGATGCTTGTCGAAAATTCCCCTTGCTTTCTCCCTTGGACTTGTCAAAATTTCCCCTCATGCTCTCTCTCCTGGATTGTCGAAATCTCCTTGCTATTTATAGGGCTAGGCCAAAGTCCTTCTTTGAGGAGGAGTTTAAGTTGGAATTAAATTATCTTTAAAGAATATAATTCTTTATTATAATTGTATTCCTACTAGAACTTCTCCTATCTTCTTGGAATTTAATTCTTCTTTAATCTCTGCATGGCAATCAAATTCCTTTGGGTTTGGGCTTTGCTCCACGTCATCTTGGGCTTGTTTAGTCATCAATTTCACCTACCATATCACCTTTACTATTGTCGAAAATTGCCATGGCAACTGGCTCGGCGTCTCCTTCATGTATTGCCCTGGCAACTAGCTCGGCATCTCCTTCATGCATTGCCCTGACAACTAGCTCGGCATTGCTTTGGCAAGTGATCCTGCACATACACACACAAAGCACACTAAAGCAGCATCTTTTCCACAAAAACTACCAAGTTATGTAATCAAGCTCAACGATTGAAGGAAACATAGATTAATGCATGAATGGCTAACTATGCAACTAATATGAGCCTAAGTCTGACAATAATATGAGTAAAAAGGGTAAGAAAAATAGTACTTTTGAACACTTATCAAGTATTTAATTCCAACTTAACCTCTTCCTCAAGAAGGATTTTGACCTAGCCATCTCCTATTTAAAGGAGACCAAACCGTCAAACTCAAGGAGAGCAAGGAGAGATTTCGACAAGAGCAAGGGAGAGATTTCGACAAAGAGGCTTCAACCATTCTTCATCTTTTTCTTCTTTGTTCGATTAGGTTTATGTTAGGAATTCTTTGTTTTGTGTTTCTTTGGAACCTAGCCATGAACTAAATCTATTTTTCTAAGGTTATTGTGTTTTGTGGTTGTGAGAAACAATTAGATTTTGTTTAGGTAATAAGAGTTTGCACTTTGAATTCAAGGTTTACTCATTCTTGGTTCTTATTCTTGTTTGTGAGTGAATTGGGAGAGGATCTCGTAACTTCATCTATTTATCTAATATCAGGAGAGTTAGATTCAAGAAACGAATAAGTATGGTCTTTATTCAATCTATTGATGGTGAAGATTAATCCAGCTTAGGAATAAGTTAAGGATTCAACGGCTAAGAGGAGCGCAAGATTGGTTGTTGTTCACCCTTGATTCACGCAGGGATGTATTGTCATGGCATGCACAATTAGCTAGAGTTTCAACTTAGGGATAAGAAGAAACCATTGAAGAACACTCTGCCGAACCTTGAAGTTGCTGTCCAGCCGCCCAAGTAGTTGCCCAGGCAACCATCAATTAGTTGCCAAGGCAACCCCGCTGCGCAAGTTGCCATGGCAACTGAGTTGCCCTTGCACTCTTTTACCAAGATGATACAATCGGCTATCACTCCTCAACTCACGATAACCTGGCCTATTCTCTCTCATTTGATTACATCTTCTTTTACTTATTTGCTTTCTAGTCTAGTTGTTAGTTAAACTCCTACAATCTTCTACTTGTGTTCTTTTACTTTTTACAGTGCAAGAGATTAGATTCTTGAAGTGGCACCAATCCCTGTGGAGACGATATCTTTTATACTATAACTTGCGACGTGTACACTTGCACAATTGCGGAGCACTTATTAAACGCAACAAGTTTTTGGCGCCGTTGTCGGGGATTGGCAATAGCAACTTTATTTTTATTTTCTTGCACATTTTATTTTTCTTGTTTAAGATTCAAAGGGCTAACAAACTTTGGTTTGCATTGGAATATGACCAGGGCGAGACCGATTACACCAGAATATCCCTTTGATCCAGAAATGGAACGAACCTTGCAAAGACTCAGATGAAGGTTAAGAGTAGCAATGGCTAATCAAGACGACAATATGAATCAAGATGTTCCATCAGGAGGAGGAGTGATTCTTGCACGAAACATAACTGTTCGAGACTATCTTGAAGAAGATCTTGAAGGACTCAATCCAGGAGTTGTCACACCTAAAATTGAAGTCGACCACTTTGAGTTGAAACCGGTGATGTTCAATATGATCAACACAATTGGTCAATTTGGCGGCTCAGAAACTGAAGATGCACGACAACATCTTAAATCTTTCCTCGAGATTTGCAACTCATTTAAAATACAAGGAGTCACCCTCAATGTTTTACGACTAAGATTATTCCCCTATTCACTGAGGGATAGGGCGAAAGCATGGTTGAATAGTATTCCTGTCGGATCAATAGATCTTGGACCGATCTTTGTCGTGATTTCCTTGCTCGATTTAATCCTACAAATTTGACTGATAAGCTTTGTAACGAATTACTTCTTTTCGACAGGTAGATGATGAATCCATGTATGAGGCTTGGGAGCGATATAGAGAACTTCTACGCAAATGCCCCCTACACGGATTCCCAGTGTGGACACAAGTAACAATGTTTTACAACGCTGTGAATACACCAACAAGGATGATGCTAGATGCCCCGACAAACGGCATACTTCTAGATAAGTCACCAGAGGAAGCAATGCAAATTCTAAACTGGCTTGCCAAGAATGATTATCAATTCTCCTCTCCTAGAAGAGGAGGAGTTAGACGCCAAGACACAATACATGAACTGGGATCATCAGACTCAATTTCGGAACAATTGGCCGCTCTAACCAAGATGGTCCAGAATATGAAGAAACCAAACAACACACGGGAGGTCAAGGTAAAGGATTCCTTTTGTGCGTTATGTGGTGGTAACCATGATTCTTCTGAATGTATGCATAATCCGGAATCCAGCTTTTATGTGGGAAATTACAACCGGAACAACAATGTGATGTCCAATACATACAATCCAGCTTGGAAGAAGCACCCGAATTTATCATGGAGTAATCCCAACAATGCTCTAAACCAGAACAATCAGAATGCACAAGCATCGGGATTCCAACAGAATATACCACGACAACAGTTGCCGCAGCGACAACCGACAACATCTAGTTCTTTGGAAAATTCTCTCAATGCTTTTATGTTGAAAACTGAATCTTATATGGCTGAGAATAGTAACTTCATAAAAAGAACTGATGCTTTTATTAACAGGCCGAGATGAGATTGCAAAACCAAGAGGCGGCAATCAAATCATTGGAAAATCAAGTCAAACAATTTGCTTAAAACCTGAATACTAGACCGCAAGGAAGTTTACCTAGCGATACTGAAGTCGCAAGAGGAACTGGCCATGAGCAATGTAAGGCGATCAACACTAGAAGTGGCCAACAACTTAAAGAGGCTCAAGCTCGCTCATCAAACAAAACTCCACAAAAAGCACAAGACGAACTCAGCGGCAAAGCCTCATATGCTGAACCAGGAATTGCCGCGGCAGCCAGTGATAAGCATGCCTCGACAACCAGCGATAAGCATGCCTCGGCAACCAACGATAGGCACGCCACGACAACCTAGTTGACAATGCCTCGACAACTCCAGTTGCCTCGGCAATGGCGTCAATCAGGTTCCAGACCAATGAAAGGATCGAAGATATCTGACTTCCACCACCATTCCCACAAAGGTTGAAGCAACAAAAGCAAGAATATCAATTCAAGAAGTTTCTTGATATCCTAAAACAAGTCCACATCAACTTGCCGTTGGTTGAGACGATTGAACAAATGCCGAACTATGCCAAGTTTCTTAAAGACATTGTGTCCAAGAGAACAAGGCTAGGAGAGTTTGAAATAGTTGCCGCAACAGAGGGATGCATGGCCATGTTGCACAATCGCATTCCACCTAAGTTGAAGGATCCCAGAAGTTTCACAATACCATGTTCCATTGGAAACCACTATGTTAGGAAAGCATTATGTGACCTTGGAGCAAGAATAAACTTGATGCCTAAATCGGTTTTCCATATACTAGGAATCGGGAAGGCAAGACCTACAACAGTTATGCTACAGCTAGCCGACAGATCCTATGTGCATCCAGATGGAAAAATCGAAGACATACTGGTAAAAGTTGATAAATTTATTTTTCCTGGTGACTTTATTGTTTTGGATTGTGAAGCAGATGAACATGCACCTATCATTCTCGGGAGACCCTTCCTAGCAACAAGGAGAACCTTGATTGATGTTGAAAAGAGAGAACTCACAATGAGGGTGAATGACCAGCAAGTTAAACTAAATGTGTTCCAAACACTAAGGCATGCCGATGATCCGAAAGAATGTCAACTTCTTCATTCCATGACAGAGTTTGAATTTGACGAGGAATTTAGTTGCCTCGGTAACTACATTGCCGATCAAGAGGAACCTGAGGAGTATGAAGAACCGATCGATGAGGAACAACAAGAAGAGGCAAATTGGTTAGTAGTCGACCAGGTACATACTTTGAACCACTAGATTACTCAGGTAAGGAAGGTAAACTCGAAAAGCCTTCTATTGAACAACCACCGATTCTTGAGTTGAAACAATTGCCAGGACAATTAAAATATGCTTACTTGGGAATCGATAATACATTGCCTATAATTATTTCCTCTAATTTAAAGCTTGAGCAGGAAAAGAAGCTGATCAAAATGTTGATGCTACACAAGAAGGCAATAGGGTGGACATTTGCTGACTTGAATGGAATTAGCCCGACAGTGTGCATGCACAAGATTTTGTTAGAAGATAATCACAAACCTTCGATTGAGGCCCAGAAGAGACTGAATCCTGCCATGAAAGGGGTTGTAATGAAAGAAATCATCAAGTGGCTTGACGTCGACATCATATACCCTATCTCTGATAGTACATGGGTAAGTTCGGTACAATGTGTACCGAAAAAGGGAGGTATAACGGTGGTATTAATGAAAACAATGAACTCATTCCAACCAGGACTGTGACTGGTTGGAGGGTTTGTATGGATTATCGAAAGCTAAACAAACCCACTAGGAAAGATCACTTCTCATTACCCTTTATTGATCAAATGCTTGACCGTCTTGCAGGTAAATTTTTTTATTGTTTTCTTGATGGTTATTCAGGTTACAATCAAATTACCATAGCACCAGAAGATCAAGAAAAGACATCCTTCACATGCCCATACGGTACTTATGCTTTCCGAAGGATGCCGTTCGGATTGTGTAATGCCCCGACGACCTTCCAAAGATGCATGATGGCACTCTTTTCAGACATGGTCAAAGAATTCCTTGAGATTTTCATGGATGATTTTTCCATTTTTGGTAATGACTTCGATAGTTGCCTCGACAATTTAGAGAAAATGTTGGCAAGATGTGAAGAATCTGATTTAGTCCTTAATTGGGAGAAGTGTCATTTTATGGTAAATGAAGAATTGTTCTCGGCCACAAGATTTCATCTAAGGGAATTGAATTAGACAAAGCCAAGGTGGACGTGATCAAGAGATTACCCCCACCAAGTTCGGTTAAAGGAATCTGAAGCTTTCTTGGACATGTAGGTTTTTACAGGAAGTTCATTCATAATTTTTCTAAAATTAATAAACCCTTGTGCAATTTGCTTGAACAGGATAAAGTCTTCAATTTTGATGATTCTTGTGCCCAAGCATTCGAAACCCTAAAGGAAAAGCTTGCCTCGGCACCCATTGTCGTTCCACCAAATTGGACGCTACCTTTTGAGCTCATGTATGATGCAAGTGACTTTGTGGTAGGAGTAGTCCTAGGCCAACGCATAGGTAAGACCTTTCATGTGATATACTACGTTAGTAAAACTCTTAATAGTGCTCAAGTGAATTACACAACAATGGAGAAAGAGTTACTAGCCGTAGTTTTCGCATTTGACAAGTTCCGATCCTAATTGATTGGTACAAAGGTAAATGTCCATACGGACCATTCGACAATTAAGTTTCTATTTGCTAAAAAGGATGCCAAACCTCGTTTGATTCGTTGGATATTGCTTTTACAAGAGTTTGACATTGAAATTAAGGACATGAAAGGAACAGAAAATCAAGTGGCCGATCACTTATCACGCTTAGAACACAATAGAGAGGAGGACGCAAATTTAGAGATATGTGATGCATTCCCGGATGAGCAACTGTTAGTTGCCTCGGAAACCAAGGATGCGCATTCCTCGACAACCCTTGACACATATGCCTCGGCAACCCTTGAGGCGCACGCCTCGGTAACTCCAGATGCGTATGACTCGACAACCACTGATGTGCACGCCTTGGCAACCCCAGACGCGTATGCCTCGACAACCCTTGACGCACATGCCTCAGCAACCCTTGACGTGCACGCTGCAGCAACTCTAGACGCTCACGCCTCGGCAAACATGGAAGTAGTTGCCATGACAACACATGCCTCGGCAATACCCTGGTACGTAGATTTAGTTAATTTCCTTGTTTGTGGTATTTTACCTTATGGCCTTACTCACCAAGGAAAGAAGCGGTTTCGCCATGATGCTAAGCATTACTTTTGGGACGAGCCTCTTTTGTTTAAACAATGTGCATATCAGGTTATACGCCGATGTGTCCCTGAAGAGGAGCAGCAGAATGTACTCCGACAATGCCATTCTTCACCCTATGGAGGACATTTTAGAGGAACTCGTACCGCGGCCAAAGATTTGCAATCCGATTTGTATTGGCCAACACTGTACAAAGATGCCCAAGAGTTTTACAAGCAATGTGATCGTTGCCAGAGGACGGGCAACATCTCTAGACGACATGAGATACCGCTCCAAAACATCATCGAGGTGGAATTGTTCAATGTATGGGGGATTGATTTTATGGGACCTTTCCCATCTTCATTCGGCAACCTCTACATCCTACTTGCCATCGACTACGTGTCTAAATGGGTTGAGGCAGCTGCAGTTCCCACCAACTATTCTAAAATCGTGTAACGATTCTTGCAGAAAAACATATTTACACGGTTTGGGATGCCGAGAACAATTATTAGGGATGAAGGCAGGCACTTTGACAAAAAATTCATCGCCAAGATGTTACAACGCTTTGGAGTATCTCACAAGATTGCCACGGCATATCACCCACAAACCAATGGGCAAGCAGAAATTTCCAACCAAGAATTGAAGGGTATACTCGAGAAAGTTGTAAATCCCTCTATGAAGGATTGGTCAGTAAGACTAGATGACGCACTTTGGGCATATCGCACTGCATTCAAAACACCTTTAGGTATGTCTCCCTTCCGACTTGTCTATGGAAAAACATGCCATCTACCGGTGGAAATCGAACACAAGGCATACTGGACCTCAACGAGATAGAAGAATTTCGTACACTCGCCTATAACAATGCACGAATCTATAAGGAGAAAACAAAGCAATGGCATGACAAGAAACTATTGCCGCTGTAATTCATGCCAAGGCAACTAGTTCTCTTATTCAATTCTCGGCTAAAACTTTTCCCGGGAAAACTGAAATCAAGATGGTCGGGACCATTCGATGTTGTCAAACCATTCTCCCATGGTGCCGTGATAATCAAGTCCATCACTGACGAACATGATTTCAAAGTCAACGGACAAAGATTGAAGCAGTACAACGGTCCCATATGGAACGTATCAAGTCCTTTCGATATTTTCTTTTTCTTTTTATTTTTCTTTTTCTTTTTTATTTTTTTTCAAATTATTTAATTTCTTTTTATTAATTTCGTTTTTTTTATTTTTAGGATAGATTTATTTATTTTCTTTAAGATTAAGACTACATTTTTCTTTCATATTTATCTAATTGTTTTTAAATTTTAAGTTTAAGAATTTCTTTGCACATCTTTATTTATTTTCTTTTATTAGTTTATCTTTAATTTTAATCCTTATTTTATTTGTTTTTGAATTGTAGGAAAAGAGTTCAAGATAAAGAGGAATTTGATTCAAGAAAGAAACTTCCTAAACAAGGAAATTAATGGGCTAAATCTAAGGCTTATATTAAGCCTCCAACTTACCCTAAATAAACCCTACATAGCCGGCCAAACACTTCCCCTTTCCCAAATCCACTAGCCGTCACCTTCCCCCAATCAAAACCCTTGTTTTCTTTCTTTCCAATTAATCTCACCCACCATATTTACTACCTATCTTTTCTATTTAACCCATCACCCTTAACTTCCAAGAAACCTATTCCTACTTTTCATATTGCAACTCTTTAGTTTCTTTTACTTTCTTTTCTTTGTTTTTACCAAACTCAAAACCAAGATCATCCATGGCATCCAAAATCGAATTTTTGGTTCATCCAAGTTCCTCCAAAGAACCAAGATACAAGAAGTTTGCTACACCGGTGGTTCAAGAAATATTTCACACCAAGTTTAAAAGCTGGAAGATTTGTGAAGAACAGGGCTTTGAATACTCCAACTCTCATCAAGATTTCAGACTTGAACCATTCATCTTCGAAAGGATTGCACATCAAAAGTGGCAAATCTTTTGCCATCAATCGAAACCGGGTAACATCTCATGGGTAAGAGAATTCTATGCTCACTCACCTAACCCGGATAATCCTTATGTTTTTGTTCGTGACAAGGCTATACTCATAAGCCCCGAAAACATCAACACCTTTTACGGGCTCTACATTGAGAAGGACGAGCATCAAGCCTTTGTTGATCAACTCACGCCCAAGCAACTCGACAAGGTGCTTCAAGAACTCACTCTACCAGGAACTCATTGGAATGACGGTAAATACAAGGGCACGGTAAATCACCTTCGGCTTAAACCCGAGGCAAAATTATGGAATAAGTTTGTTAAAACTTCTTTAATGCCCACAACACACAATACCATCGTTGATACACCTCGTCTTTTGCTCATACATTCTATCTTGCATAATCGCATCATTAACATTGGAAAAATTATTTGTGATGAGATTTTTGTATGTAGCACAAAAGACAAGGGTTCTCTTTTCTTCCCTTGCTTAATTTCCAATCTCTGCAAGGAGATGCACGTCCCAAGTGAGTCCACTGATGAAAAGGCCCTACCAAAGTCCGGTTAGAATCGAGCACAAATCCAAAAGCTAATGGAAGAGCCACCGATAAAATCCCCAATGCCTTCAGTTGCCACGACAACTCCTGCCGCCTTGACAACTCCTAATGCTCAAGCAACTAATGCCCGGGAAACTCAGACAACAACCCTGGGACAACTTGAAGCACTCTTACAACCGTTGGTGAACCGCCTTAGGCAAATTGAAGACCGACAACTAATGTTCATACGGTACATGAAGGATCGCAACAATGCCATCACCCAAGTCATCCAGGAGTTGTCGCACCTGAAATTGAAGCCGACCACTTTGAGTTAAAACCGGTAATGTTTAATATGATCAACACAATTGGTCAATTTGGAGGCTCAGCAACTGAAGATGCACGGCAACATCTGAAATATTTCCTCGAGATTTGCAACTCTTTCAAAATACACGGAGTCACCCCCGATGTCTTACGATTAAGATTATTCCCCTATTCACTGAGGGATAGAGCGAAAGCATGGTTGAATAGCATTCCTGCCGGATCAATAGCATCTTGGACTGATCTTTGTCGTGATTTCCTTGCTCGGTTTAATCCTACAAATTTGACTGACAAGCTTCGTAACGACATTACTTCTTTTCGGCAGGCAGATGATGAATCCATGTACGAGGCTTGGGAGCGATATAGAGAACTTCTACACAAATGCCCCCTACACGGATTCCCGGTGTGGACTCAAGTAACAATGTTTTACAACGCCATGAATACACCAACAAGGATGATGCTAGATGCCTCGGCAAACGACATACTTCTAGATAAGTCGCCGAAGGAAGCAATGCAAATTTTAAACAGGCTGGCCAAGAATGATTATCAATTCCCCTCTACTAGAAGAGGAGGAGTTAGACGCCAAGCCACAATACATGAACTAGGATCATCAGATTCAATTTCGGCACAATTGGCCACTTTAACCAAGATGGTCCAGAACATGCAAAAACCAAACAACACACATGAACTCAAGGTAATGGATTCTTTTTCTGAGTTATGTGGTGATAACCATGATTCTTCTGAATGTATGCAGAATCCGAAATCCAGCTTCTATGTGGGGAATTACAATCAGAACAACAATGTGATGTCCAATACATACAATCCGCTTGGAAGAAGCACCCAAATTTTTCATGGAGTAATCCCAACAATGCTCTAAACCAGAACAATCAGAATGCACAAGCATCGGGATTCCATCAGAATATGCCACGGCAACAGTTACCGCAGCAACAACCGATAACATCTAGTTCTTTGGAAAATTCTCTAAATGTTTTTATAATGAAAACTGAATCTTATATGGCTGAGAATAGTAACTTCATAAAAAGAACTGATGCTTTTATTAACAGGACCGAGATGAGATTGCAAAACCAAGAGGCGGCAATCAAATCATTGGAAAATCAAGTCGGACAGTTTGCTCAAAATCTGAATACTAGACTGCAAAGAGGTTTACCTAGCGATACTGAAGTCGCAAGAGGAACTGGCCATGAGCAATGTAAGGCAATCACAACTAGAAGTGGCCAACAACTTAGAGAGGCTCAAACCCGCTCATCAAACAAAACTCCACAAAAAGATCAAGACGAACCTAGCGGCAAAGCCTCAGATGCTGAACCAGGAATTGCCTCGGCAATCGGCAATAAGCATGCCTCGGAAACCGACGATAAGGATGCTTCGGTAACTTGTGATTAGCATGCCTCGGCAACCCCAATTGATAATGCCTCGACAACTCCAGTTGTCCCGACAATGCCGTTAATCAGGTTCCAAACCAATGAAAGGATCAAAGATATCCGACTTCCGCCACCATTCCCACAAAAGCAAGAATACCAATTCAAGAAGTTTCTAGATATCCTAAAGCAAGTCCACTTCAACTTTCCATTGGTGGAAGCAATTGAACAAATACCAAACTATGCCAAGTTTCTTAAAGACATTGTGTCCAAGAGAACAAGGCTAGGAGAGATTGAAACAGTTGCCGCAACAGAGGGATGCATGGCAATGTTGCACAATCATATGCCACCCAAGTTGAAGGATCCGGAAGTTTCACAATACCCTGTTCTATTGGAAATCACTATGTCGAGAAAGCATTATGCGACCTTGGGGCTAGCATAAACTTGATGCCTAAATTGGTTTTCCAGAAACTAGGAATCAGGAAGGCAAGACCTACAACAGTTATGCTACAGCTAGCCGACATATCCTATGTGCTACAACAGTTGATAAATTTATTTTTCCCGCTGACTTTATTTTTTTGGATTGTGAAGCAGATGAGCATGCACCCATCATTCTCGGGAGATCATTCCTAGCAACAGGGAGAACCTTGATCGATGTTGAAAAGGGAGAACTCACAATGAGGGTGAATGACCAGCAAGTTAAACTAAATGTGTTCCAAACACTAAGGCATGTCGATGATCCAGAAGAATGCCAACTTCTTCATGCCACGACAGAGTTTAAGTTCGACGAGGAATTTAGTTGCCTCAGCAACTACATTGCCGATCAAAAGGAACCTGAGGAGTATGAAGAACCGGTTGATGAGGAACAACAAGAAGAGGCAAATTGGCTAGTCAATCGACCAGGTACATACTTTGAACCACTGGATTACTCAAGTAAGGAAGGTAAACTCGAAAAACCCTCTATTGAACAACCACCGATTCTTGAGTTGAAACAATTGCCAGAGCAACTAAAATATGCATACTTAGGAACCGATAATTCATTGCCTGTAATTATTTCTTCTAAGTTACAGCCTGAGCAGGAAAAGAAGTTGATCAAGATGTTGAAGCTACACGAAAAGACAATAGGGTGGACAATTGCGGACTTGAAGGGAATTAGCCCGGCAGTGTGCATGCACAAGATTTTGTTGGAAGATGATCACAAACCTTAAATTGAGGCCCAGAGGAGACTGAATCATGCCATGAAAGGGGTTGTAATGAAAGAAATCATCAAGTGGCTTGACGCCGACATTATATACCCTATCTCTGATAGTACATGGGTAAGCCCGGTACAATGTGTTCTGAAAAAGGGAGGCATAATGGTGGTAAGTAATGAAAACAATTAACTCATTCCAGCCAGGACTATGACCGGTTAGAGGGTTTGTATGGATTATCGAAAGCTAAACAAAGCCACTAGGAAAGATCACTTCCCATTACCCTTTATTGATCAAATGCTTGACCGTCTTGCAGGTAAACCCTTTTATTGTTTTCTTGATGGTTATTCAGGTTACAACCAAATTGCCATAGCACCAGAAGATCAAGAAAAAACAACCTTCACATGCCCATACGGTACTTATGCCTTTTGAAGGATGTCGTTCAGATTGTGTAACAACCCGGCAACCTTCCAAAGATGCATGATGGCACTCTTTTCAGACGTGGTCGAAGACTTCCTTGAGATCTTCATGGATGATTTTTCTGTTTTTGGTAATGACTTTGACAACTATCTCGGCAATTTAGAGAGGGTGTTGGCAAGATATGAAGAAACTAATTTAGTCCTCAATTGGGAGAAATGCCATTTTATGGTAGATGAAGGAATAGTGCTCGGCCACAAAATTTCATCCAAGGGAATTGAAGCAGAAAAAGCCAAGGTGGACGTGATCGAGAGATTACCCCCACCAAGTTTGGTTAAAGGAATTCGAAGTTTTCTTGGACATGCATGTTTTACAGGAGGTTCATTCATAATTTTTCTAAATTACTAAACCCTTGTGCAATTTGCTTGAACAGGATAAAGTCTTCGATTTTGATGATTCTTGCACCCAAGCATTCGAAACCCTAAAGAAAAAGCTTACCTCGGCACCCATTGTCGTTCCACCAGATTGGACGCTACCTTTTGAGCTCATGTGTGATGCAAGTGATTTCGCGGTAGGAGCAGTCCTAGGCCAACGCACAAGTAAGACCTTCCATGTGATATACTACACTAGTAAAACTCTTAATAGTGCTCAAGTGAATTACACAACAACAGAGAAAGAGTTATTAGCTGTAGTTATCGCATTTGACAAGTTCCAATCCTATTTGATTGGTACAAAGGTAATTGTTCATACGGACCATTCGGCAATCAAATATCTATTTGCTAAAAAGGATGCCAAACCTCGTTTGATTCGTTGGATATTACTTTTACAAGAATTTGATATTGAAATTAAGGACAGGAAATGAACAGAAAATCAAGTGGCCGATCACTTATCACGTTTAGAACGCAACAGGGAGGAGGACGCGGATCTAGAGATATGCGATGCATTCTCGGATGAAAAAATTTTAGTTGCCTTGGCAACCATGGACGCGCACGCCTCTGCAACTCTCGACGCCACAGCAGCCCTTGACGCGCACGCCTCAGCAATTTTGGGAGCAGTCGCCACGGCAGCACATGCCTCGGCAATACCCTGGTACGTGGATTTAGTTAATTTCCTTGTTTGTGGTATTTTACCTTTTGGCATTACTCACCAAGGGAAGAAGCGGTTCCGCCATGATGCTAAGCATTACTTTTGGGACGAGCCTCTTTTGTTTAAACAATATGCAGATCAGGTTATACGCCGATGTGTCCCTGAAGAAGAGCAACAGAATGTACTCCGGCAATGCCATTCTTCACCCTATGGAGGACATTTTGGAGGAACTCGTACCGCGGCCAAAGTTTTGCAATCCGGTTTGTATTGGCCAACATTGTACAAAGATGCCCAAAACTTTTACAAGCAATGTGATCGTTGCCAGAGGACGGGCGATATCTCTAGAAAACATGAGATGCCACTCCAGAACATCATCGAGGTGGAACTGTTCGATGTATGGGGGATCGATTTTATGGGACCTTTCCCATCTTCATTCGGCAACCTCTACATTCTACTTGCCATCGACTATGTGTCTAAATGGGTTGAGGCAGCTGCAGTTCCCAACAATGATTCCAAGACCGTGCAACGATTCATGCAGAACAACATATTTACACGGTTTGGGATGCCGAGAGCAATTATCAGTGACGAAGGCAAGCATTTTGACAACAGACTAATTGCCAAGATGTTGCAACGCTTCGGCATATCACACAAGATCGCCACGGCATATCACCCACAAACCAACGGGCAAGCAGATATTTCCAACCGGGAATTGAAGGGTATACTCGAGAAAGTTGTAAATCCCTCTAGGAAGGATTGGTCATTAAGACTAGATGACGCACTTTGGGCTTATCACACTGCATTCAAAACACCTTTAGGTATGCCCCCCTTCCGACTTGTCTATGGCAAAACATGCCATCTACCGGTGGAAATCGAACAAAAGGCCTACTGGGCAATCAAGACCGTGAATATGGATTGGGAAAGTGCCGGACAAAAGCGTTTGTTGGACCTCAACGAGATAGAAGAATTTCGAGCACTCGCCTATAACAATGCACGAATCTACAAGGAGAAAACAAAGCGATGGCATGACAAAAAACTATTGTAGCGGCAATTCACGCCAGGGTAACTAGTTCTCTTATTCAGTTCTCGGCTAAAACTTTTCCCGGGAAAGCTGAAATCAAGATGGTCGGGACCATTCGAAGTTGTCAAACCATTCTCCCATGGTGCCGTGATAATCAAGTCCATCACTGACAAACATGAATTCAAAGTTAATGGACAAAGATCGAAACACTACAATGGTGCCCATGTGGAACGTAACAAAGAAGTGGTCAACTTAGGAGATGCATGAGCATGCTCTCCCTTTGATATTTTATTTTTATTTTATTTTTTTATTTTCGAATAATTTTTTTTTATTTTATTTTTTCGAACTTTTTTTTAATTTTTTTATTATTTCCGATTATTATTATTTTTTAGGATAGATTTTCTTTTTTATCTTTCTAAGTTTAAGAATCCCTTTATACATCTTTATTTATTTTCTTTATTAGTTTATCTTTAATTTTGATCCTTATTTGATTTGTCTTTGAATTGTAGGAAAAGAGTTCAAGAAACAGAGGAATTTTAATCCAAGAAGGAAAACATCTTCAACAAGGAAACTAATGGGCTGAATCGAAGGCTTATATAAGCCTCCAATTTACCCTAACCAAACCCCCATTGCCGTCACCCTCTCCCTAAACCAAAACCCTTTTTTTTGTTTTCCCCTAATCCCACCCACCATATTTACCACCTATCTTTTCTATAAAACCCATCAACCTTAACCTATTCCTACTTTTTATCTTGCAACTTTTTAGTTTCTTTTCTTTTATTTGTTTTTACAAAACTCACAACCAAGATCATCCATGGCATCCAAAATTAAATTTTTAGCTCATCCAAGTTCCTCCAAAGAACCAAGATACAAGAAGTTTGCTACACCGGTGGTTCAAGAAAGATTTCAATCCAAGTTTGAAAGCTGGAAGATTCATGAAGAACAAGGCTTTGAATACTCCAACTCTCATCAAGATTTCGGCCTTGAACCATTCATCTTCGAGAGGATTGCACATCAAAAGTGGCAAATCTTTTGCCATCAACCGGAACTGGGTAACATCTCATGGGTAAGAGAATTCTATGCTCACTCACCTAACCCGGATAATCCTTATGTTTTTGTTCGTGACAAGGCCATACTCATAAGTCCCGAAAACGTCAACACCTTTTACGGGCTTTACATTGAGAAGGACGAGCATCAAGCCTTCGTTGATCAAATCACGCCCAAGCAACTCGACAAGGTTCTTCAAGAACTCACTCAACCGAGAACTCATTGGAACGACGGTAAATACAAGGGCACGGTAAACCGCCTTCGGCTTAAACTCGAGGCAAAACTATAGAATAAGTTTGTTAAAACTTCTTTAATGCCCACCACACACAATACTACCGTTGATATACCACGTTGATAAGTGTTCAAAAGTACTATTTTTCTTACCCTTTTTACTCATATTATTGTTAGACTTAGGCTCATATTAGTTGCATAATTAGCCATTCATGCATTGATCCATGTTTCCTTCCAACGTTGAGCTTGATTACATAACTTGGTAGTTTTTGTGGGAAAAGATGTTGCTTTGGTGTGTTTTGTGTGTATGTACAGGATCATTTGCCAAATCAAGGCTAGAGCTAGTTGCCAGGGCAGTACATGAAGGAGATGCCGAGCTAGTTGCCAGGGCAATGCATGAAGAAGACGTCGAGCCAGTTGCCAGGGCAATTGTTGACAAGAGCAAAGGTGATATGGTAGTCGAAATTGATGACTAGACAAGCCCAAGATGACATGGAGCAAAGCCCAATCTCAAAGGAATTTGATTTCCATGAAGAGATTAAAGAAGAATTAAATTCCAAGAAGATAGGAGAAGTTCTAATAGGAATATAACTATAATAAAGAATTATATTCTTTAAAGATAATTTAATTCCAACTTAATTTCCTCCTCAAAGAAGGACTTTGACCTAGCCCTATAAATAAGAGGGAGATTTCGACAATCCATAGAGAGCAAGAGAGGGGAATTTCGACAAGTCCAAGGAGGGCAAGCGGAGAGAATTTTCGACAAGCATCTAGGGCAAGGAGGATTTTGACAAGCCTCCTTCTTCATCCTTTTCTTTCTTGTTCGATTGGGTTCATGCTAGGGATTATTTATCTTGTGTTTCTTTGGAACCTAGACATGAACTAAATCTATTTGGCTATGGTTATTGTGTTTTGTGGTTGTGAGAAACTATTGGATTTTGTTTAGGTAATAAGATTTTGCACTCTTCCATTCAAGGTTTATTCATTCTTGGTTCTTATTCTTTTTTGCGAGTGAATTGGGAGAAGATCTCGTGATTTCATCTATTTATCTAATATCGGGAGAGTTAGATTCAAGAAACGAATGAATATGATCTTTATTCAATCTATTGATGGTGAAGATTAATCCGGCTTAGGAATAAGTTAAGGATTTCAACGGCTAAGAGGAGCGCAAGATTGGTTGTTGTTCACCCTTGATTCACGCAGGGATGTATTATCAAGGCATGCACAAGTAGCTAGAGTTTCGACTTAGGGATAAGAAGAAACCATTGAAGAACGCTCTGCCGAACCTTGAAGATTGCTGCCCAGACACCCAAGTAGTTGCCCAGGCAACCATCGATTAGTTGCCAAGGCAACCCCGTTGTGCAAGTTGCCACGGCAACTGAGTTGCCCGTGCACTCTTTTACCAAGACGATTCAATCGGCTATCACACCTCAACTCACGATAACCTGGCCTATCTCTCGTTCAGTTGACCTCATCTTTTCTTTTACTTTATTGCTTTCTAGATTAGTTATTAGTTAAACTCCTATAATCCTTTATTTGTGTTTTTACTTTTTACAGTGCAAGAGATTAGATTCTTGAAGTGGCACCAATCCCTGTGGAGACAATATCTTTTATACTATAACTTGCAACGTGTATACTTGCACAATTGCGTAGCACTTATTATGCGCAACAAGTTTTTTGCGCCGTTGCCGGGGATTGGCAATAGCGACTTTGTTTTTATTTTCTTGCACTTTCTTTTTACTTTTCTTGTTTAAGATTCAAAGGGCTAACAAACTTTGGTTTTGCATTGGTATATGACCAGGGCGAGACCGACTACACCAGAATATCCCTTTGATCCAGAAATCGAACGAACCTTACAAAGACTTAGACGAAGGATAAGAGTAGCAATGGCTAATCAAGACGGCAATATGAATCAAGATGTTCCAGGAGGAGGAGGAGTGATTCGTGCACGAAACAGAACTATTCGAGGCTATCTTGAAGAAGATTTTGATGGACTTAATCCAGGAGTTGTCGCACCTAAAATTGAAGCCGACCACTTTGAGTTAAAACCGGTAATGTTTAATATGATCAACACAATACGTCAATTTGGCGGCTCAGCAACTGAAGATGCACGGCAACATCTGAAATCTTTTCTCGAGATTTGCAACTCGTTCAAAATACACGGAGTCACCCCCGATGTCTTACGATTAAGATTATTCACCTATTCACTGAGGGATAGGGCGAAAGCATGGTTGAATAGCATTCCTGCCAGATCAATAGCATCTTGGACCGATTTTTGATGTGATTTCCTTGCTCGATTTAATCCTACAAATTTGACTAATAAGCTTCGTAACGATATTACTTCTTTTCGGCAGAAAGATGATGAATCCATGTACGAGGCTTGGGAGCGATATAGAGAACTTCTACACAAATGCCCCCTACACGGATTCCCGGTGTGGACAACTCTGTGAATACACCAACAAGGATGATGCTAGATGCCTCGGCAAACGGCATACTCCTAGATAAGTCGCCGGAGGAAGCAATGCAAATTTTAAACAGGCTGGCCAAGAATGATTATCAATTCCCATCTACTAGAAGAGGAGGAGTTAGACGCCAAGCCACAATACATGAACTAGGATCATCAGATTCAATTTCGGCACAATTGGCCACTTTAACCAAGATGGTCCAGAACATGCAAAAACCAAACAACACACATGAAGTCAAGGTAATGGATTCTTTTGTGAGTTATGTGGTGATAACCATAATTCTTCTGAATGTATGCAGAATCCGGAATCCAGCTTCTATTTGGGGAATTACAATCGGAACAACAATGTGATGTCCAATACAGACAATCCAGCTTGGAAGAAGCACCCAAATTTTTCATGTAGTAATCCCAACAATGCTCTAAACCAGAACAATCAGAATGCACAAGCATCGGGATTTCAGCAGAATATGCCACGGCAACAGTTGCCGCAGCAACAACCGATAACATCTACTTCTTTGGAAAATTCTCTAAATGCTTTTATGATGAAAACTGAATCTTATATGGCTGAGAATTGTAATTTCATAAAAAGAACTGATGCTTTTATTAACAGGGCCGAGATGAGATTGCAAAACCAAGAGGCGGCAATCAAATCATTGGAAAATCAAGTCGGACAGTTTGCTCAAAATCTGAATACTAGACCGCAAGGAGGTTTACCTAGCGATACTGAAGTCGCAAGAGGAACTGGCTATGAGCAATGTAAGGCGATCACCACTAGAAGTGGCCAACAACTTAGAGAGGTTCAAACCCGCTCATCAAACAAAACTCCATAAAAAGATCAAGATGAACCTAGCGGCAAAGCCTCAGATGCTAAACCACGAATTGCCGCGGCAACTGGCAATAAGCATGCCTTGGCAATCGACGATAAAGACACCTCGGCAACCCTAGTTGATAACACCTCGGCAACTCCAGTTGTCCCGGCAATGCCATCAATCAGGTTTCAAACCAATGAAAGGATCGAAGATATCCGACTTCCACCACCATTCCCAAAAAGGTTGAATCGACAAAACCATGAATACCAATTCAAGAAGTTTATTGATATCCTAAAGCAAGTCCACATCAACTTGCCATTAGTGGAAGCAATTGAACAAATGCCAAACTATACCAAGTTTCTTAAAGACATTGTGTCCAAGAGAACAAGGCTAGGAGAGTTTGAAACAGTTGCCGCAACAGAGGGATGCATGGAATTGTTGCACAATCGTATGCCACCCAAGTTGAAGGATCTCGGAAGTTTCACAATACCCTGTTCCATTAGAAATCACTATGTCAGGAAAGCATTATGCGACCTTGGGGCTAGCATAAACTTGATTCCTAAATCGGTTTTCCAGAAACTAGGAATCGGGAAGGCAAGACCTACAACAGTTATGCTACAGCTAGCCGACAGATCCTATGTACATCTAGAGGGAAAAATCGAGGACATACTGGTAAAAGTTGATAAATTTATTTTTCCCGCTGACTTTATTGTTTTGGATTGTGAAGCAGATGAGCATGTACCCATCATTCTCGGGAGACCATTCCTAGCAATAGGGAGAACCTTGATCGATGTTGAAAAGGGAGAACTCACAATGAGGGTGAATGGCCAACAAGTTAAACTAAATGTGCTCCAAACACTAAGGCATGCCGATGATCCAGAAGAATGCCAACTTCTTCATGCCACGGCAGAGTTTAACTTCGACGAGGAATTTAGTTGCCTCGGCAACTACATTGGCGATCAAGAGGAACCTGAGGAGTATGAAGAACCAGTCGATGAGGAACAACAAGAAGAGGAAAATTGGCTAGTCAATCGACCAGGTACATACTTTGAACCACTGGATTACTTAGGTAAGGAAGGTAAGCTCGAAAAACCCTCTATTGAACAACCATCGATTCTTGAATTGAAACAATTGCCAAAGCAACTAAAATATGCATACTTAGGAAGCGATAATACATTGCCTGTAATTATTTCTTCTAAGTTACAGCCTGAGCAGGAAAATAAGCTGATCAAGATGTTGAAGCTACACAAAAAGGCAATAGGGTGGACAATTGCTGACTTGAAGGGAATTAGCCCGGCAGTGTGCATGCACAAGATTTTGTTGGAAGATGATCACAAACCTTCAATTGAGGCCCAGAGGAGACTGAATCATGCCATGAAAGGGGTTGTAATGAAAGAAATCATCAAGTGGCTTGACGCCGGCATTATATACCCTATCTCTGATAGTACGTGGGTAAGTCCGGTACAATGTGTACCGAAAAATGGAGGTATAATGGTGGTAAGTAATGAAAACAATGAACTCATTCCAACCAGGACTGTGACCGGTTGGAGGGTTTGTATGGATTATCGAAAGCTAAACAAAGCCACCATGAAAGATCACTTCCCATTACCCTTTATTGATCAAATGCTTGACCGTCTTGCAGGTAAACCCTTTTACTGTTTTCTTGATGGCTATTCAGGTTACAATCAAATTGCCATAGCACCAGAAGATCAAGAAAAGACAACCTTCACATGCCCATACGGTACTTATGCCTTTCGAAGGATACCGTTCGGATTGTGTAACGCCCCGACAACCTTCCAAAGATGCATGATGGCACTCTTTTCAGACATGGTCGAAGACTTCCTTGAGATCTACATGGATGATTTTTCTATTTTTGGTAATGACTTCGACAGTTGTCTCGAAAATTTAGAGAAGGTGTTGGCAAGATGTGAAGAAACTGATTTAGTCCTCAATTGGGAGAAATGCCATTTTATGGTAGATGAAGGAATAGTGCTCGGCCACAAGATTTCATCCAAGGGAATTGAAGTAGACCAAGCCAAGGTGGACGTGATCGAGAGATTACCCCCACCAAGTTCGGTTAAAGGAATTCGAAACTTTCATGGACATGCAGGTTTTTACAGGAGGTTCATTCATAATTTTTCTAAAATCACTAAACCCTTGTGCAATTTGCTTGAACAGGATAAAGTCTTCGATTTTGATGATTCTTGCACCCAAGCATTCGAAACCCTAAAGGAAAAGCTTGCCTCGGCACCCATTGTCGTTCCACCAGATTGGACGCTACCTTTTGAGCTCTTGTGTGATGCAAGTGATTTCGCGATAGGAGCATTCCTAGGCCAACGCACAGGTAAGACCCTCCATGTGATATACTACGCTAGTAAAACTCTTAATAGTGCTCAAGTGAATTACACAACAACGGAGAAAGAGTTACTAGTTGTAGTTTTCGCATTTGACAAGTTCCGATCCTATTTGATTGGTACAAAGGTAATTGTTCATACGGACCATTCGGCAATCAAATATCTATTTGCTAAAAAGGATACCAAACCTCGTTTGATTTGTTAGATATTACTTTTACAAGAATTTGATATTGAAATTAAAGACAGGAAAGGAACAGAAAATCAAGTGGCCGATCACTTATCACGTTTAGAACGTAATTGGGAGGAGGACGCGGATCTAGAGATACGCGATGCATTCCTGGATAAACAAGTTTTAGTTACCTCGGCAACCCTCGACGCCTTGGCAACCATGGATGCACACGCCTCGACAACCCTCAACGCCGCAACAGTCCTTGACGCGCATGCCACGACAATTCTAGGAGCAGTCGCAATGACAGCACATGTCTCAGCAATACCCTGGTACGTGGATTTAGTTACTTTCCTTGTTTGTGGTATTTTACCTTATGGCATTACTCACCAAGGGAAGAAGCGGTTCCACCATGATGCTAAGCATTACTTTTGGGACGAGCCTCTTTTGTTTAAACAATATGCAGATCAGGTTATACGGCGATGTGTCCCTAAAGAAGAGCAAAAGAATGTACTCTGGCAATGCCATTCTTCACCCTATGGAGGACATTTTGGAGGAACTCGTACCGCGGCCAAAGTTTTGCAATCCGGTTTGTATTGGCCAACATTGTACAAAGATGCCCAAGACTTTTACAAGCAATGTGATCGTTGCCAAAGGACGGACAATATCTCTAGACGACATGAGATGCCGCTCCAGAACATCATCGAGGTGGAATTGTTTGATGTATGGGGGATCGACTTTATGGGACCTTTCCCATTTTCATTCGGCAACCTCTACATTCTACTTGCCGTCGACTAAGTGTCTAAATGGGTTGAGGCAGCTGCAGTTTCCAACAATGATTCCAAGACCGTGCAACGATTTTTACAGAAAAACATATTTACACGATTTGGGATGCCAAGAGCAATTATCAGTGACGAAGGCAAGCATTTTGACAACAGACTAATTGCCAAGATGTTGCAACGCTTCGGCATATCACACAAGATCGCCACGGCATATCACCCACAAACCAACGGGCAAGCAAAAATTTCCAACCGGGAATTGAAGGGTATACTCGAGAAAGTTGTAAATCCCTCTAGAAAGGATTGATCATTAAGACTAAATGACACACTTTGGGCATGTCGCACTGCATTCAAAACACCCTTAGGCATGTCCCCCTTCCGACTTGTCTATGGCAAAACATGCCATCTACCGGTGGAAATCGAACACAAGGCATAATGGGCAATCAAGACCGTGAATATGGACTGGGAAAGTGCCAGACAAAAGCGTTTGTTGGACCTCAATGAGATAGAAGAGTTCCGTGCACTCGCCTATAACAATGCACGAATCTACAAGAAGAAAACAAAGCAATGGCATGACAAGAAACTATTGCCGCGACAATTCCCGCCAGGGCAACTAGTTCTCTTATTCAATTCTCGGCTAAAACTTTTCCCGGGAAAGCTGAAATCATGATGGTCGGACCATTCGAAGTTGTCAAACCATTCTCTTATGGTGCTATGATAATCAAGTCCATCTCTGACAACCATGAATTCAAAGTTAATGGACAAAGATTGAAACACTACAATGGTACCCATGTGGAACGTAACAAAGAAGTGGTCAACTTAGGAGATGCATGAGCATGCTCTCCCTTTTGATATTTTATTTTTATTTTTATTTTTATTTATTTATTTATTTTTATTTTTCGATTAATTTTTATTTTATTTTTTTCGAATTTTTATTTTTTTATTATTTCCGATTATTATTAATTTTCTTTAGGATAGATTTTTTTATCTTTTTAAGTTTAAGAATCCCATTACACATTTTTATTTATTTTCTTTATTAATTTATCTTTAATTTTAATCCTTATTTGATTTGTCTTTGAATTGTAGGAAAAAAGTTCAAGATAAAGAGGAATTCTAATCCAAGAAGGCAAACAACTTCAACAAGGAAACTAATGGGCTGAATCTAAGGCTTATATAAAGCCTCCAATTTACCCTAATCACTCCCAATTTGCCGTCACCCTCTCCCTAAACCCTTTTTCATTTTCCCCTAATCTCACCCACCATATTCACCACCTATCTTTTTTATAAAACCCATCACCCTTAACCTATTCCTACTTTTTATCTTGCAACTTTTTAGTTTCTTTTCTTTTCTTTGTTTTTACAAAACTCACAACCAAGATCATCCATGGCATCCAGGATTAAATTTTTAGTTCATCCAAGTTCCTCCAAAGAACCAAGATACAAGAAGTTTGCTACACCGGTGGTTCAAGAAAGATTTCAATCCAAGTTTGAAAGCCGGAAGATTCATGAAGAACAAGGCTTTGAATACTCCAACTCTCATCAAGATTTCGGCCTTGAACCATTCATCTTCGAGAGGATTGCACATCAAAAGTGGCAAATCTTTTGCCATCAACCGGAACCGAGTAACATCTCATGCGTAAGAGAATTCTATGCTCACTCACCTAACCCGGATAATCCTTATGTTTTTGTTCGTGACAAGGCCATACTCATAAGTCCCGAAAATGTCAACACCTTTTACGGGCTTTACATTAAGAATGACGAGCATCAAGCCTTCGTTGATCAAATCACTCCCAAGCAACTCGACAAGGTGCTTCAAGAACTCACTCAACCGGGAACTCATTGGAACGACGGAAAATACAAGGGCACGGTAAATCGCCTTCGACATAAACCTGAGGCAAAACTATGGAATAAGTTTATTAAAACTTCTTTAATGCCCACCACACACAATACTACCGTTGATATACCACGTCTTTTGCTCATACATTCTATTTTGCATAATCGCATCATTAACATTGGAAAATTATTTGTGATGAGATTTTTGTGTGCAGCTCAAAAGATAAGGGTTCTCTTTTCTTCCCTTGCTTAATTTCTAATCTTTGCAAGGAGATGCATGTCCCAAGTGAGTCCACCGATGAAAAGGCCCTACCAAAGTCCGGTTGGAATCAAGCACTAATCTGAAAGCTAATGGGAGAGGCACCGGGAAATTCTTCAAGGCCTCCAATTGCCGCGGCAACTCGGCCAATAACATCGGGTCACTTTGAAGCACTCTTGCACCCATTGGCAAGCCACCTAAGGCAAATTGAAGACCGGAAACTAATGTTCATGTGGTACATGAAGGAGCACAACAACGCCATCACCCAAGTCATCCTAGAAAAGTACCCAGACAATTGCGTGCCATTCCCAATCTTTCCTGCCGAGATCCTTGCCCCGACACCCAATGAAGCAGTCGCCACGGCAACCGCAAAAGATGATGCCACGGCAACCTACATCGAGCCTGCACAAGCTGATGCCACGGCAACCAACCCTGAAAATGCCACGGCAAACAAAGCTAAAGACATCCCGGCAACCACTGCAAAAGCCAAAGCACCTATGCCCGAATCAACTCCTACGGAATCATTTTCTAATTTTTCAGATTCGGATGAGTCCTCCATTGAACCAACAAAGACCGCACCAATTGAATCCTCCAAGCGAAAAGCCAATGACACTGATGAAGAGGACGAGGAAGACAACCCCGTACGAGGATCGATTCCACCCCCGGCAACAAGAAAACAACCATCGCGTTCAAGCAAGAGAATCAAGACACCGACCAAAAGGAAACTAATCATCTACGATGACGAACTCTCAGAGTAAGTCCTCGTATGAATTTTATTTTTCGTTAGTTTTATTTTTCTTTAAAGCATGCATTGAGGACAATGCCTCACTCGAGTTTGGGGGGGATTGTTATTAGTAGTTACCATGTTTAGTTACATTCATCTTAAGTTTTACATTTAGGATACATAAATGGCTTGCCATGCCTTTAATTGGAACAAGAATTGCTTAGATTTGATGAATATCCGATGATGACTTTGCCAATGCACTTAATTGATAGAATTTTTAATCTAGGATAACCATGGAAAAACTTAGAATTGTACTATGATGCTAAATTTGATGAAACACTAATGTGGTTTGATTGATTTAAGGAATTCTAGTAAACTTAGGTTGATAATTAACAAATTTGGGGATTAGAATAAAAATTGGATGAATGCTAGAGGTGCCCAAATTGGCTCTAGCATGTGCTAAAAATTTATCACTAGAGGTGCCCAAAACTGGCTCTAGTATGTGTTAAAAAAATCGCTAGAGGTGCCCGAAACCGGCTCTAGTCGAATAAATTAACTTAAGGAAACTAAAAACAAAACACTAGAGGTGCCCAAAACTGGCTCTAGTTAAAACATGTTAAAAAGAACCCAATGAAGTAATTTGAAAACCTCTTGTTTGCATAGAATCCGAAAAATCAACTTGCACACAACTCCACACACACTCACAAGCATTATAGTTTGATTCCGAGTAACTCCTATGTTTTCCGAAAAGTGAAAAGCCAATCATACTTTATGCCCTAGTTCAGAGAATTGAAATCAAGTTGAAAGCTAAGTTTGTGAAAATTGAAGTCTTGGCAGGTGATTGTTAGCTTGTATTGCTTGGGGACAAGCAATATTTCGAGTTTGGGGGTGTGATAAGTGTTCAAAAGTACTATTTTTCTTACCCTTTGTACTCATATTATTGTTAGACTTAGGCTCATATTAGTTGCATAATTAGCCATTCATGCATTGATCCATGTTTCCTTCCAACGTTGAGCTTGATTACATAACTTGGTAGTTTTTGTGGGAAAAGATGCTGCTTTGGTGTGTTTTGTGTGTATGTACAGGATCATTTGCCAAAGCAAGGCTAGAGCTAGTTGCCGCCGGGCAATACATGAAGGAGATGCCGAGCTAGTTGCCGTGGCAATGCATGAAGGAGATGCTGAGCCAATGCATGAAGGAGACGCTTGGCAATTGTCGACAAAGAGCAAATGTGATATGGTAGTCGAAATTGATGACTAGACAAGCCCAAGATGACGTGGAGCAAAGCCCAATCTCAAAGGAATTTGATTTCCATGAAGAGATTAAAGAAGAATTAAATTCCAAGAAGATAGGAGAAGTTCTAGTAGGAATATAATTATAATAAAGAATCATATTCTTTAAAGATAATTTAATTCCAACTTAACTTCCTCCTCAAAGAAGGACTTTGACCTAGCCCTATAAATAAGAGGGAGATTTCGACAATCCATAGAGAGCAAAATAGGGGAATTTCGACAAGTCCAAGGAGGGCAAGAGGAGAGAATTTTCGACAAGCATCTAGGGCAAGGAGGATTTCGACAAGCCTCCTTCTTCATCCTTTTCTTTCTTGTTCGATTGGGTTCATGCTAGGATTATTTATCTTGTGTTTCTTTGGAACCTAGCCATGAACTAAATCTATTTGGCTATAGTTATTGTGTTTTGTGGTTGTGAGAAACTATTGGTTTTGTTTAGGTAATAAGAGTTTGCACTTTTCTATTCAAGGTTTATTCATTCTTGGTTCTTATTCTTGTTTATGAGTGAATTGGGAGAGGATCTCATGATTAGTTGCCCGTGCACTCTTTTACCAAGACGATCTAATCGGCTATCACACCTCAACTCACAATAACCTGGCCTATCTCTCTCATTTTGATCTCATCTTTTCTTTTACTTTATTGCTTTCTAGATTAGTTATTAGTTAAACTCCTATAATCCTTTATTTGTGTTTTTACTTTTTAGAGTGCAAGAGATTAGATTCTTGAAGTGGCACCAATCCATGTGGAAACGATATCTTTTATACTATAACTTGCAACGTGTATACTTGCACAATTGCGTAGCACTTATTACACGCAACACACGTCTTTTGCTCATACATTCTATTTTGCATAATCACATCATTAACATTGGAAAAATTATTTGTGATGAGATTTTTGTATGTAGCTCAAAATATAAGGGTTCTCTTTTCTTCCCTTGCTTAATTTCTAATCTTTGCAAGGAGATGCATGTCCCAAGTGAGTCAACCGATGAAAAGGACCTACCAAAGACCAATTGGAATCAAGCATAGATTCGAAAGCTAATGGGAGAGACACCGGGAAAATCTTCAAGGCATCCAATTGTCGCGGCAACTCCTGTCACCCCTAGCGGTCCCTAATGCCCAAGCACCTAACGCTTGGGAAACTCGGCCATCAACCCCGGGACAATGAAGGAGCACAACAATGCCCGGGCAACTCGGCCAGCAACTCGGCAAATTGAAGACCGAAAACTAATATTCATGTGGTACATGAAGGAGCACAACAATGCCATCACCCAAGTCATCCTAGAAAAGTACCCGGAAAATCGCGTGTCATTCCCAATCTTTCCTGCCGAGATCCTTGCCCCATCAACCAATGAAGCAGTCGTCACGACAACCGCAATAGATGATGCCACTGCAACCTACATCGTGCCTGCACAAGCTGATGCCACGGCAACCAACCCTGAAGATGCCACGACAACCAAAGCTAAAGACATCCCGCAACCACTACAAAAAGCCAAAGGTAAAGCACCTATGCCCGAATCAAATCCTACGAATCATTTTCTAATTTTTCAGATTCGGATGAGTCCTCCATTGAACCAACAAAGACCGCACCAATTGAATCCTCCAAGCGAAAAAGCCAATGACATTGATGAAGAGGACGAGAAGACAACCCCGCATTTAGGATCGATTCCACCACCGACAACAAGAAAACAACCATCGCGTTCAAGCAAAAGAGAATCAAGACACCGACCAAAAGGAAACTAATCATCTACGATGACGAACTCTCGAGTAAGTCCTCGTATGAATTTTATTTTTCGTTATTTTTATTTTTCTTTAAAGCATGCATTGAGGACAATGCCTCACTCGAGTTTGGGGGGGATTGTTATTAGTAGTTACCATGTTTAGTTACATTCATCTTAAGTTTTACATTTAGGATACATAAATGGCTTGCCATGCCTTTAATTGGAACAAGAATTGCTTAGATTTGATGAATATCCGATGATGACTTTGCCAATGCACTTAATTGATAGAATTTTTAATCTAGGATAACCATGGAAAAACTTAGAATTGTACTATGATGCTAAATTTGATGAAACACTAATGTGGTTTGATTGATTTAAGGAATTCTAGTAAACTTAGGTTGATAATTAACAAATTTGGGGATTAGAATAAAAATTGGATGAATGCTAGAGGTGCCCGAAATTGGCTCTAGCATGTGCTAAAAATTTATCACTAGAGGTGCCCAAAACTGGCTCTAGTATGTGTTAAAAAAATCGCTAGAGGTGCCCGAAACCGGCTCTAGTCGAATAAATTAACTTAAGGAAACTAAAAACAAAACACTAGAGGTGCCCAAAACTGGCTCTAGTTAAAACATGTTAAAAAGAACCCAATGAAGTAATTTGAAAACCTCTTGTTTGCATAGAATCCGAAAAATCAACTTGCACACAACTCCACACACACTCACAAGCATTATAGTTTGATTCCGAGTAACTCCTATGTTTTCCGAAAAGTGAAAAGCCAATCATACTTTATGCCCTAGTTCAGAGAATTGAAATCAAGTTGAAAGCTAAGTTTGTGAAAATTGAAGTCTTGGCAGGTGATTGTTAGCTTGTATTGCTTGGGGACAAGCAATATTTCGAGTTTGGGGGTGTGATAAGTGTTCAAAAGTACTATTTTTCTTACCCTTTGTACTCATATTATTGTTAGACTTAGGCTCATATTAGTTGCATAATTAGCCATTCATGCATTGATCCATGTTTCCTTCCAACGTTGAGCTTGATTACATAACTTGGTAGTTTTTGTGGGAAAAGATGCTGCTTTGGTGTGTTTTGTGTGTATGTACAGGATCATTTGCCAAAGCAAGGCTAGAGCTAGTTGCCAGGGCAATACATGAAGGAGATGCCGAGCTAGTTGCCAGGGTAATGCATGAAGGAGATGCCGAGCCAGTTGCCAGGGCAATTGTCGACAAGAGCAAATGTGATATGGTAGTCGAAATTGATGACTAGACAAGCCCAAGATGACGTGGAGCAAAGCCCAATCTCAAAGGAATTTGATTTCCATGAAGAGATTAAAGAAGAATTAAATTCCAAGAAGATAGGAGAAGTTCTAGTAGGAATATAATTATAATAAAGAATCATATTCTTTAAAGATAATTTAATTCCAACTTAACTTCCTCCTCAAAGAAGGACTTTGACCTAGCCCTATAAATAAGAGGGAGATTTCGACAATCCATAGAGAGCAAAATAGGGGAATTTCGACAAGTCCAAGGAGGGCAAGAGGAGAGAATTTTCGACAAGCATCTAGGGCAAGGAGGATTTCGACAAGCCTCCTTCTTCATCCTTTTCTTTCTTGTTCGATTGGGTTCATGCTAGGGATTATTTATCTTGTGTTTCTTTGGAACCTAGCCATGAACTAAATCTATTTGGCTATAGTTATTGTGTTTTGTGGTTGTGAGAAACTATTGGATTTTGTTTAGGTAATAAGAGTTTGCACTCTTCCATTCAAGGTTTATTCATTCTTGGTTCTTATTCTTGTTTGCGAGTGAATTGGGAGAGGATCTCATGATTTCATCTATTTATCTAATATCGGTAGAGTTAGATTCAAGAAACGAATGAATATGATCTTTATTCAATCTATTGATGGTGAAGATTAATCCGGCTTAGGAATAAGTTAAGGATTTCAACGGCTAAGAGGAGCGCAAGATTGGTTGTTGTTCACCCTTGATTCACGCAGGGATGTATTATCAAGGCATGCACAAGTAGCTAGAGTTTCGACTTAGGGATAAGAAAAAACCATTGAAGAACGCTCTACCGAACCTTGAAGATTGCTGCCCAAACACCCAAGTAGTTGCCCAGGCAACCATCGATTAGTTGCCAAGGCAACCCCGTTGTGCAAGTTGCCACGACAACTGAGTTGCCCGTGCACTCTTTTACCAAGACGATCTAATCGGCTATCACACCTCAACTCACAATAACCTGGCCTATCTCTCTCTCATTTGATCTCATCTTTTCTTTTACTTTATTGCTTTCTAGATTAGTTATTAGTTAAACTCCTATAATCCTTTATTTGTGTTTTTACTTTTTAGAGTGCAAGAGATTAGATTCTTGAAGTGGCACCAATCCATGTGGAAACGATATCTTTTATACTATAACTTGCAACGTGTATACTTGCACAATTGCGTAGCACTTATTACACGCAACACACGTCTTTTGCTCATACATTCTATTTTGCATAATCACATCATTAACATTGGAAAAATTATTTGTGATGAGATTTTTGTATGTAGCTCAAAATATAAGGGTTCTCTTTTCTTCCCTTGCTTAATTTCTAATCTTTGCAAGGAGATGCATGTCCCAAGTGAGTCAACCGATGAAAAGGACCTACCAAAGACCAATTGGAATCAAGCATAGATTCGAAAGCTAATGGGAGAGACACCGGGAAAATCTTCAAGGCATCCAATTGTCGCGGCAACTCCTGTCACCCCGGCAGTCCCTAATGCCCAAGCACCTAACGCTTGGGAAACTCGGCCATCAACCCCGGGACAATGAAGGAGCACAACAATGCCCGGGCAACTCGGCCAGCAACTCGGCAAATTGAAGACCGAAAACTAATATTCATGTGGTACATGAAGGAGCACAACAATGCCATCACCCAAGTCATCCTAGAAAAGTACCCGGAAAATCGCGTGTCATTCCCAATCTTTCCTGCCGAGATCCTTGCCCCATCAACCAATGAAGCAGTCGTCACGACAACCGCAATAGATGATGCCACTGCAACCTACATCGTGCCTGCACAAGCTGATGCCACGGCAACCAACCCTGAAGATGCCACGACAACCAAAGCTAAAGACATCCCGGCAACCACTACAAAAGCCAAAGGTAAAGCACCTATGCCCGAATCAAATCCTACAGAATCATTGGCTAATTTTTCAGATTCGGACGAATCCTCCATCGCACCAACAAAGACCGCACCAATTGAATCCTCCAAGCGAAAAGCCAATGACATTGATGAAGAGGACGATGACGACAACCCCGTACGAGAATCGATTCCACCACCGACAACAAGGAAACAACCATCGCGTTCAAGCAAAAGAATCAAGACACCGACCAAAAGGAAACTAATCATCTACGATGACGAACTCTCGGAGTAAGTCCTCGTATGCATTTTATTTTTCGTTATTTTTATTTTTCTTTAATGCATGCATTGAGGACAATGCCTCACTCTAGTTTGGGGGGGATTGTTATTAGTAGTTACATGTTTAGTTAGTTACCATGTTTAGTTACATTCATCTTAAGTATTACATTTAGGATACATAAATTACTTGCCATGCCTTTAGTTGGAACAAGAATTGCTTAGATTTGATGAATATCCGATGATGACTTTGCCAATGCACTTAATTGATAAAATTTTTATTCTAGGATAACCATGGAAAAACTTAGAATTTTACTATGATTCTAAATCTGATGAAACACTGTTGTGGTTTGATTGATTTAAGGAATTCTAGTGAACATAGGTTGATAATTAACAAATTGGGGGATGAGAATAAAAATTGGATGAATGCTAGAGGTGCCCGAAATTGGCTCTAGCATGTGCTAAAAAAATTGATCACAAGAGGTGCCCGAAACTGGCTCTAGTATATGCTAAAAAAATTTCACTAGAGGTGCCCGAAACCAGCTCTAGTCGAATAAAACTAAAAACAAAACACTAGAGGTGCCCAAAATTGGCTCTAGTTAAAACATGTTAAAAATAACCCAATGAAGTAATTTGAAAACCTCTTGTTTGCATAGAATCCGAAAAATCAACTTGCACACAACTCCACACACACTCACAAGCATTATAGTTTGATTCCGAGTAACTCCTAAGTTTTCCGAAAAATGAAAAGCCAATCAAACTTTGTGCCCCGGTTCTAAGAATTGAAATCAAGTTCAAAGCTAAGTTCGTGAAAATTGAAGTCTTGGCAGGTAATTGTTAGTTTGCATTGCTTGAGGACAAGCAATAGTTTGAGTTTGGGGGTGTGATGAGTGCTCAAAAGTACTATTTTTCTTACCCTTTTTACTCATATTATTGTTAGACTTAGGCTCATATTAGTTGCATAATTAGCCATGCATGCATTAATCCATGTTTCCTTCTATCGTTGAGCTTGATTACATAACTTGGTAGTTTTGTGGGAAAACATGCTGCTTTGGTGTGTTTTGTGTGTATGTGCAGGATCACTTGCCAAAGCAAGGCTAGAGCTACTTGCCAGGGCAATACAGGAAGGAGATGTCGAGCTAGTTTCCAGGGCAATACATGAAGGAGACGTTGAGCCAGTTGCCAGGGCAATTGTTGACAAAGAACAAGGTGATATGGTAGTCAAAATTGATGACTAGACAAGCCCAAGATGACGTGGAGCAAAGCCAAATCCCAAAGGAGTTTGATTTCCATGAAGAGATTAAAGAAGAATTAAATTCCAAGAAGGTAGGAGAAGTTCTAGTAGGAATATAATTATAATAAAGAATTATATTCTTTAAAGATAATTTAATTCCAACATAACTTCCTCCTCAAAAAAGGACTTTGACCTAGCCCTATAAATTAGAGGGGAATTTCGACAACTCCAATGAGAGCAAGAGGAGAGAATTTTCGACAAGCATCTAGGGCAAGGGGATTTCGACAAGCTTCATTCTTCATCTTTTTCTTTCTTGTTCAATTAGGTTCATGCTAGGGTTTATTTATCTTGTGTTTCTTTGGAACCTAGCCATGAACTAAATCTATTTGGCTATGGTTATTGTGTTTTTTGGTTGTGAGAAACTATTGGATTTTATTTAGGTAATAAGAGTTTGCAATTTTCTATTCAAGGTTTATTCATTCTTGGTTCTTATTCTTGTTTGCGAGTGAATTGGGAGAGGATCTCGTAACTTCATCTATTTATCTAATATCGGGAGAGTTAGATTCAAGAAACGAATGAATATGATCTTTATTCAATCTATTGATGGTGAAGATTAATCCGGCTTAGGAATAAGTCAAGGATTTCAACAGCTAAGAGGAGCGCAATATTGGTTGTTGTTCACCCTTGATTCACGCAGGGATGTATTATCAAGGCATGCACAAGTAGCTAGAGTTTCGACTTAGGGATAAGAAGAAACCATTGAAGAATGCTCTGACGAACCTTGAATGTTGCTGCCCAGACGCCCAAGTAGTTGCCCCCAACTAGTCGCCCAGGCAACCATCGATTAGTTGCCAAGGCAACCCCATTGTGCAAGTTGCCACGGCAACTGAGTTGCCCGTGCACTCTTTTACCAAGACGATCCAATCGGCTATCACACCTCAACTCACGATAACCTGGCCTATCTCTCTCATTTGATCTTATTTATTCTTTTACTTTATTGCCTTCTAGTTTAGTTATTAATTAAACTCTTATAATCCTTTATTTTTGTTTTTAGTTTTTACAGTGCAAGAGACTAGATTCTTGAAGTGGCACCAATCCCTGTGGAGACGATATCTTTTATACTATAACTTGCAACGTGTATACTTGCACAATTGCGTAGCACTTATTATGCGCAACAGAGACCTATAGCCTTTTTGAGCAAGGCCTTGGGACCTAATGATTAAGATGTCTCCATTTATGAGAAAGAATACTTGGCCATATTAATGGCAGTAGCCAAATGGAGACACTACCTTGAGACAGGCCCCTTTGTAATCAAAACTGACCATGAGCCCTTAAAACATCTATTGGAACAAAAGCTTACTAGCACTATACAGAAGAAGGGATTGACTAAATTATTGAGACTTAACTACAGTATACAGTAGATGAAAGGCAGGACTAACGTAGTCGCAGATGCTCTATTAAGGCAACTTGAAGCAGAATCAGAAGTATTTCATAAGATAGTGTAATCACTCATTTTGTCCTAGTGTATAATATTATAATTTAATGTTTTAATATACGTGTATGTGTGCATGTGTGTTAGTGTATATGTACCTATTATAATAATTATATTATATGTGTGAATTAAGGCTGCATGTGCATGGTACATGGGATTACCTTTCTCCCACCCACTCGAATAAAGATTTAAGCTATGGAATTGTATGAACAAAGCCCCTTACCAGCTTTCTCTCCCATCTCTCTCTATCCTAATGCTTCGGTTATGGAAAGGGTAAGAGGAAGATGATGGATAATTGCTCCTTCTTTCCTCATGCAAAAATGTCGTGTGTTTTCCCCTTTCACACATGCCTTCATCATCCTCATACATGTGTACAAGACCTTGCATTGGTTTTTTATTTATCATGCAAACAATAAACTCTTTTAGGCATTCAGTTTAGTCCTTATAAAATTGTTGTTTGATTCTTCATTGTTTCAATTTAGTCCCAACCTACTTAATTTGTCTAATTTGTGACAATTCCATAGCATAGTAACATGTGATAAATTTTGTAACTTTCAACTAAACCCTTATTTGGGATTTTACATTGTCGCTAAAGAAATTTTTGATATCCCAAAAACATCAATTTCAAGAATTGTCACTCATATGCCAAATATGATACAATCCAAAGTGTCGATGCAACCTAAAGTGTTAGCATGATGTGTCCCCACCTCTACCTTTTCCATAACGATTCAAGAACAATGAACATGATATTCAATTTCAATAATTCTTTTATACGTTGAAACAACTTCAAGTGAACATTCCTTTAGTGGACGCTCTCGTGCAAATCCCTAATCATGTAAAATTTATGAAGGAACTCTTGTCCAAAAAGAAGAAGCTAAGCGACATGGAGACTGTTGCACTCACAAAAGGGTGTAGTGCTATTTTTACCAATAGCTTGCCCCCTAAAATGAAAGATCCTGAGAGCTTCATTATTCCATGTTCAATTGAAAATAATTATTTGGGAAAAGCTTTGTGTGATTTAGGATCCAGCATTAACTTAATGTCATTATCCATTTTTACGAAGTTGGGTATTGGACATATGAAACCCACTGCAGTGACATTGCAACTAGCTGACAGATTATTGGCTCAACTTGAAGGAAAGATCAAGGATATATATCATAGTTCGTATGGATAAGCTTGTTTTTTTGGCCGACTTTATTATACTTGACTCCGAGGCTGTGAAGGAGGTACCCATATGATGCGTGAAATATAGTATGCGCAATTAGAGCAAGTATACCCTTCGCATAAGTAATATAATGATAAGTATCGATACTTATCGTATCTACATAGATTAAAGTGTTAAACTCAAAGTAATTGCACTAAAAAGAATAAAGATAATGAATATTAAGATATGGTGGTGAGAACAATAAAAATATGTTGTAGCGAAAAGTAAATTGAAACAATTATTGAAGAATAACAAATTGATGCTGACTCACAAAGGTTTCTAGTGGGAATGGAGAGTTGGGTTTATTGCTAAGTACGATGCTCGTCTATTACTCGAATGCTATAGCAATGAAACAATACTCATCTAGTCGACAGGGTTTTCGTAAAAACTAATAAACTATGTCTAGCTAGAAGTTGATAAAAGAATACTACAGTGATACATGTCTGCGTTAACCCTAACAAACTTATTATCTATTTTAGGTCCCCTTATTATTTGTTAAATTCCTAATCTTATTTTTAATCAAGATTATAACTTAAGTTAACAACTTAAGCTCCATTGTTCACACGATCTAACTTAATGTTAACTCTTCAAAAGTTCTACTTTTCACGTATATATTTTCATTCTATTGCTTAACTTTGGGTACATATTTGTGCATTTATCTATTAGATTCATACATTTGCATTAATGAGTTAAGGAATGTGTAGTTTTCCTTGCCAGAGTGAAGGGGTATTTTCTTACTATGGTAGGCAGGCTTGGCAGGAGCATGAGAAGCAGAAGAAAAATGCTGAGTGTTGTTGGCAAAAGCATAATGAAGATTACCAACCTCGGTTGGCAAAAGGAGGACGACTGATGCCCGGTCAGTCGTTAGTTAGAGCCAAGTCAGCCCTAAAAAATTAAAAAAAAGAATAATGCGTCTTCAATGGTGCGTAACAAACTTTCAAATCAAACCCTACGTAGGGCTTTCCAAGAGCGCCTATATAAAGAAGATCATTGATCGAGAAAAAAAAAGGCTACAATGTGAGAAAGAAAGAGGGTAGAGGGCAAACCATAGTTCGACCAGGCTGTGATCGAGAGCTTTGGATCCATTGAAGTGTTGCATCGACAGATCTCCTTCTTTGTCCATTTTTCTCAGTTTTAATTTTGATTTGATGGTGATGTATAAAAACGATATTGTGTTGATGGTGTCCCTAGCCATGAACTAATTATTTAAAGTTGGTTAGGGGTGTTTTGCAATGAATGCTTAAATTTAGTATTTTAATAATTGGATGCCTTGGCAATATTGTTTATTTTGCTTGCACTTAAATTTATCAACTTTTATGTCATATGACAGTTGGCATTGAATGATTATTATCCCCTAATATCTTAACAGACTTAGGAGATAAGGATCAATAGCGAAATACTAAGGTGAGAAACTTTGACAGAAGATGTTCAAGTAGATGAGCTTACTTCGGAAATGAATCTACCCCTTAGGTGTAAAGATTAAAACTTTATCAAGTTAATCATTTGAAAATATCACTATAGACATATAGGTGTTAAAGGTAATTAACTTAAGGTATTGCCATCGACAGAGGCAATACCAATCTAAAATTTGCTCGGCAATAAAACCAAGGTTGAACATTATTAATTGTTTTTATCGCTAGCGTGGAGTCCAAACATCCCTTGCCAATGCCAATCAATCATCTGGATACATTTGCTTGTCAATATGTCTGAATTCTCATTTCATTTCCCTTAGTTATTTTCTTAATTAAAATCTTATCTCAGTTCCAATTTATTCATTCCATTTCACAAGTAATTATCGTGGCATTTAATTCCTGGACAATCCATGTGTATACGATACTCAGCTTACTATTGTATTACTTGCTGACCGTGTATGCTTGCATGCAAAAAGGACCTAATCTTGGCAATATTTACTAGCACTATTACACTAAATTATTGATCTTCTACAAGCATTAGACGGTCAACAAGTTTTTGGCACTATTGCCGAGGATTGCAACGGAATTTATTGTTTTGAATTTTACTTGTGTTTGTTTATTTTACTTATTTTGTTTTATTGGGTGTATGACCAATAGCCACACTGCAAAGGAAGATTTATTATATGACCTAGATATTGAGAGAACCCTACGCAGGTTAAGAAGAAAACTTCAAAAAATGGCTCTTAATGGAAATGGTGGAGCAGATGGTGCCATGAACAATCAAGAAAATTCGGCAATACATGAAAAAATATCGTCCGCACCTGATGTTGTTTTAGAAGAAGAACGACCTATAAGAGAACACTTAGCACCAACCATGGGTATTTGATGCAACACCTTGAAATTGGGCCTAGAAGTTAATCAGATCAATTAGACGGTTCAGGAGAATCGAGTTAGGCACTTTGAGTTAGTTTCGGGAATTAAATCTTATAAAACTATTTTTTGGTAAAATTAAAGTGTGGAAAAATGTTATAAAATACTTAATTGATATTTTAACTATTTTGGTAAATTCAATTTGAAGTAAATAATTCTGATTTTGGGGACAATTTGGTCTAGTGACTAAAATGAAAAGTTTCAAAACTATTTTTGGTGACTAAATCGTAAAAGGGTCAAAATTTAGAATCTTTAAAGAGCTATTTGACCAAACTTTTCCATCAGATTTTCCCCTTAATTTAGGCTATTTTTAAAGTGTTTTTAAATGTTTTAATATTAAAAGAAAATAGATTTAATAAAAGGATTTCCATTTTTCACAAAATCACTTTCTTACGTAACTAACTTTGATTTTACTTTTCTCTCAACTTTCTCAGCAACCAAACTATAAAAATCTTTCCAAAATTTCCAGGAATCAATTCCTTTTGATTTCCTTTTGATTACCTACTTGATTCCTTTGATTCTTGCAACAAAATCAATTTGGATTTCAACCAAACTTTGCCAATTAAGGGGGAAATCAGCAATTAGATGTGATTTTTGTTTCCATTCTCTAATTAAAGGTTCTTTATTAAAATTCCCAAGTTCTTGATCCTTTGCTATTGATTTATTTTATGGAATTATGATTTAAACATGGATTGGTAATTAAATTGAGTTTTTTGTGGGAATTGAATAAAAAACTGATTTGGATCTATTTTGTAATGAATCTAATTGATTTAGATCTCTTATAAGATGTGTTTTAATGTTAAAAGAAGAGGTTAATTAAAGGAATCCTAAAACTAGGTGAATTGCTAATTTTCTAGGTTGTTTATGGTTGGTTTTGATGTGATCTTGGTGTTGTGGCGTTGTTGGAGGTATAAGAACGTGTTTAGGATTTTTTGGATGTTAATTGATGTTTTTAAGATGTTAGAATTAATAGGTTTTGGCTGGCTTTGTTTAGTTGAGGCTTGATGATGTTTTCAGATGCTTTAGAGAGGCGTTTGTTGGATCTAAGGGAGGCAAAGTTTTGTTTGTTGTTTGCTAGGGATTTGAGATGCATGGAAGTGCATCAATCCTCTGCTTTTGTGTGGGTAAAGCAGGGGAGTTGAATCCAATAGCGTTTGGAGAGGTTGCAAAAGTTTTGGAGGCTTGATCGCATATCGGCTAGCGAGCTTTGGGTTGTTGGTGAGTGGAAATATGTTTTACTACTCTAAAAAGGTTTTGAAAGAAGTTGTAGGAGTTTAGAATAAGTTTGAAACACTTATCTAAGCTCGGAAGTAAGTATTGGTTGAGTTCTCTCTCGTTTTTGGTATTTTTGAAATATAATCTCATGCACATGTTGATGGTTTTGATTACTCACTGTATTATGCATGTTTTAGAAATGAAAGATGTTGCAAAAGATCATATATGTTGGCTATTTATAATGAAAAATGCTTTGTGGAAGTATTTTCAAGAATACTATAAAACATGGCTTAGCATGTTTGAAATTAGATTGATTTTATGCATATGTTAAAAAGTGAGATAATGTTGTTTTATTGAGTATATTGGCAAGTGGTTGTGAATAAAATGCTATTGAATATAGTTGGCTAGAGATAGGGTTTAAAGTGCACTATAAAAAGTCGCCTCATGTGTGTCAACAAGTTGTGAGTGTGCCGTAGACTCCACCTTGAGAACCGTAGCGGTCGAGGTGAGTAAATGTTCCATTTTCTCCCACTGGTGGATTTATACATCCAAACCATTGAGGTAGGTAAATGTTTCGTTGCTCCGGTTTGAACCGTTGAGGTGGGTAAATGTTCTGTTACTCCGATTGAGGAATGTATGTGAAGTGGTCGTAAGAACCACTTCAGAAATCTTTGTATCGATGTGTTTTTGTAAGTGGGTTGGAACTTGTTTGAGTCACTTGAAAGATAATATACTAAATAATGTATCATGAGAAATGGATTATGTTTGTATAATGTGGTTTATACATGAGATGCTCTTTAAGCTTGCTATATAGAGATTTGGCATTTGAAGCTTAAATTGAGGTAGAGATGAAATCCATGATACATGTTTGGTAAATGGTTTTAAATGTGCATTTGAAAGAGATTATAGAAGCATGAGATGATTTTGCCATAAGACATATACACTTGGTTTGAATTAAAATAATTTTATTACATTGATGAGTGCTTTAGAGATTCCCTCACTAAGCGTATAGCTTACACTCTCCTTTCTCATCAATGCAGAGAAATAAGCCTTACCGAACAGCAAGTGTGCAAGTGGAGATCCAAGGATCGAGACAATTTTAAAGTATGGTTTTATAAATGCTAAGTAGTAATAAGAGGCAATGTGACCAAGTTGTTATTGGGAGGTTTATCTTGGGTACTCCCTGTTTGTATAAGTTGGTTTGACGTTTTGGACTTGAGCGATCTTCTCCCGTGTTGCTATGTTTGAGGAATTAATGTTTATGAAGTTATATGATGTTTATGTGTTGTTTGGAGTGTGTTTGATTAAGCCAAAGTGTCATATGTTGGACCAAGAGGTCATTACAAGTCTGTCCGTACCGGTATGAATCCTTAGGGATCGGTATATGGGCACCTATCTTGGCTCAATATGGGTAAAATTACCTAGGTGTATCGATACACTTGGTAAAAGTATCGGTACACATAGCTAATAAATAAGCTTAGTTTCGGTACACAGGTAGCCGTATCGGTACAGCCTTTAGCTACAAGAATTCCACATTTTTTAGAACACATACCCGTACCGATGCGCTTGAGGACCATATCGGTACGCCTTTGCATTTTGACCCTGTTTCGATACATATGGGCCCTATACCAGTACGCCAGTAGTTAAATCTATTAAGATGCTTTCTAAAGTTTGCGTTCTTTGCAATTTAGTCCCTATTTCTTGATTATACAATTAAATGAGTTTGGATGGTTATTTTAAGCTAGAATTTAAATTGATAGTATGAAATATGACTAATTAAAGATTGGTAACTTTAATTATACAAGTATCCTCTTAGTTTTTTAAAATTGCATTTTAGTCCCTAAAATGTGAATTCGAACAATTGGATGTCAATTCGACGCCCGATTGAGTTGTAACCTTCACCATAATCAGTATGATCACCTTAGGACATAAAATGCATTTAGATAAGATAAAGGAAAAAAGGGACTGTTTCAATGTAAATCTTCTGGGTTTGTCTCTGCAAACCCTAATGTAGCTCGCTTGGTTCGGTCTTGCGATTAGACCAGATCTAGGGGGTTACATTTGATGCTAGGACTAATTTGTCCAGAGGTAAATACATCTAATTTTGAACTTAAATTGGTAATGATACAGACGTTGTTGAATGTAGTTCAATTTGATGGACCACTTACTGGAGACCCAAGGCAACACCTGAAGAAATTCATGAAGGTGTGCCAACTATTTCAGCAACCTGGTGTAGCTGAAGAGAAAGTGAAGCTAAGACTATTCTCATTTTCTCTGAGAGATAAAGCAAAAATGTGACTGAGTTCTCTGCCACCTGGTTTAGTTACTTCATGGGCAGAATTATGCCGGAAGTTCTTTATGAGATTCCAGCCACCTAAACTTAAGGCCAAGATGCAGAGTGAAATCATTACTTTTAGGTTGGCTGATGACGAGACTTTGCATGATGTCTGGGAGTGATTCAAGGACCTGTTGAGAAGGTGTCCCATGCATTGATTTCCTAGTTGGACCCAGATAGAGACCTTTTACAATGGACTTAATGCTCATGCCAGGACTGTGGTTGATGCTTCGGTAAACGGTTCATTGCTAGACAAGAATAATATGGAGGCATTAGACATCCTTGAAAGGATTGCCACCAATGACCTCCCGTATCTGACTACCAGACTGAGAACTAGAAAAAGTCGCTAGAAAATTAAAGCTTGATGCATTGTCATCTATCAATGCTCAAATATCCAACCTTATTAATATAGTGAAAATAATGCAAAAGCTTACTGAAGTACGAGAAGTAAATGCACTGGAACCATTCTGCACTATTTATGGAGAAGCTCATAATGTGGAAGAATGCCCAGCAAACCCTGAATCGGTAAATTTTGTTGTCAATTACAATTGTAATAATAACGCACATTCCAATACTTATAATGCAAGCTGGAAGCAACATTTGAACTTTTCTTGAGCAAATCAATGTAGTAATCAATATAATGCCCAACGTTAGAGCAATAATGCACCTCCAAGTTTCAACCAGAATGCAATGCCACAAAGAGCATAAAACAATTTCCATCAAGGGCAGAGATTTACCCATGGGAACACTTTAACGGAGTACATGGAGTGAAATGATGCCACTATCCAGAGTTTAGCAGCATCTATACAGAACTTAGAGGTTCAGCTATGACAGATTGCCAATACACTCAATAATAACTGATAAGTGTTCAAAAGTACTATTTTTCTTACCCTTTTTACTCATTTTATTGTTAGACTTAGGCTCATATTAGTTACATAATTAGCCATTCATGCATTAATCCATGTTTCCTTCCATCGTTGAGCTTGATTACATAACTTGGTAGTTTTTGTGGGAAAAGATGCTGCTTTGGTGTGTTTTGTGTGCAGGATCACTTGCCAAAGCAAGGCTAGAGCTAGTTGCCAGGGCAATACATGAAGGAGACGCCGAGCTAGTTGCCAGGGCAATACATGAAGGATATGCCGAACTAGTTGCCAGGGCAATGCATGAAGGAGACGTCGAGCCAGTTGCCATGGCAATTGTCGACAAGAGCAAAGGTGATATGGTAGTCGAAATTGATGACTATACAAGCCCAAGATGACGTGGAGCAAAGCCCAAACCCAAAGGAATTTGATTTCCATGCAGAGATTAAAGAAGAATTAAATTCCAAGAAGATAGGAGAAGTTCTAGTAGGAATACAATTATAATAAAGAATTATATTCTTTAAAGATAATTTAATTCCAACTTAACTTCCTCCTCAAAGAAGGACTTTGCCCTAGCCCTATAAATAGGATGGAGATTTCGAAAACTTATAGAGAGCAATAGAGGGGAATTTTGACAAGTCCAAGGAGGGAAAGAGGAGAGAATTTTCGACAAACATCTAGGGCAAGGAGGATTTCGACAAGCCTCCTCCTTCATCCTTTTCTTTCTTGTTCGATTGGGTTCATGCTAGGGATTATTTATCTTGTGTTTCTTTGGAACCTAGCCATGACCTAAATCTATTTGGCTATGGTTATTGTGTTTTGTGGTTGTGAGAAACTATTAGTTTTTGTTTAGGTAATAAGAGTTTGCACTTTTCTATTTCAAGGTTTATTCATTCTTAGTTCTTATTCTTGTTTGCGAGTGAATTGGGAGAGGATCTCGTGATTTCATCTATTTATCTAATATCGGGAGAGTTAGATTCAAGAAACGAATGAATATGATCTTTATTCAATTTATTGATGGTGAAGATTAATCCGGCTTAGGAATAAGTTAAGGATTTCAACGGCTAAGAGGAGCGCAAGATTGGTTGTTGTTCACCCTTGATTCACGCAGGGATGTATTATCAAGGCATGCACAAGTAGCTAGAGTTTCGACTTAGGGATAAGAAGAAACCATTGAAGAACGCTCTACCAAACCTTGATGGTTGCTGCCCATACGCCCAAGTAGTTGCCCAATTAGTTGCCCAGGCAACCATCGATTAGTTGCCAAGGCAACCCCGTTGTGCAAGTTGCCACGGTAACTGAGTTGCCCGTGCACTCTTTTACCAAGACGATCCAATCGGCTATCACACCTCAACTCACGATAACCTGTCCTATCTCTCACTCATTTGATCTCATATTTTCTTTTACTTTGTTGCTTTCTAGTTTAGTTATTAGTTAAACTCCCATAATCCTTTATTTGTGTTTTTACTTTTTACAGTGCAAGAGACTAGATTCTTGAAGTAGCACCAATCCCTGTGGAGACGATATCTTTTATACTATAACTTGTGACGTGTATACTTGCACATTTGCGTAGCACTTATTACGCGCAACAAGTTTTTGGCGCCGTTGCCGGAGATTGGTAATAGCGACTTTGTTTTTATTTTCTTGCACTTTCTTTTTACTTTTCTTGTTTAAAATTCAAAGGGCTAACAAACTTTGGTTTTGCATTGGTATATGAGGCGAGACCGACTTCACCAGAATATCCCTTTGATCTAGAAATCGAACGAACCTTACAAAGACTTAGACGAAGGATAAGAGAAGCAATGGCAAATCAAGACGGCAATATGAATCAAGATGTTCGGCGGGAGGAGGAGTGATTCTTGCACGCAAATGAACTATTCGAGACTATCTTGAAGAAGATCTTGATGGACTTAAGCCGGGAGTTGTCGCACCAAAATTGAAGCTGACCACTTTGAGTTGAAACTGGTAATGTTTAATATGATCAACACAATAGGTCAATTTGGCGGCTCAAAGAATCAAGATGCACGACAACATCTGAAATCTTTCCTCGAGATTTGCAACTCGTGCAAAAAAATACACGAGTCACCCCGATGTCTTACGATTAAGATTATTCCCCTATTCACCGAGGATAGGCGAAAGCATGGTTGAATAGCATTCTGCCGGATCAATAGCATCTTGGACTGATCTTTGTCGTGATTTCCTTGCTAGATTTAATCCTACAAATTTGACTGATAAGCTTCGTAATGACATTACTTCTTTTCGCAGGATGATGAATCCATGTACGAGGCTTGGGAGCGATATATAGAGAACTTCTACACAAATGCCCCTACACGGATTCCCGTGTGGACTCAAGTAACAATGTTTTACAATGCCGTGAATACACCAACAAGGATGATGCTAGATGCCTCGGCAAATGGCATACTCCTAGATAAGTCGCCGGAAGAAGCAATGCAAATTTTAAATAGGCTGGCTAAGAATGATTATCAATTCCCCTCCACTAGAAGAGGAGGAGTTAGACGCCAAGCCACAATACACGAACTAGGATCATCAGATTCAATTTCGGCACAATTGGCCACTTTAACCAAGATGGTCCAGAACATGCAAAAACCAAACAACACACATGAGGTCAAGGTAATGGATTATTTTTGTGAGTTATGTGGTGATAACCATAATTCTTCTGAATGTATGCAGAATCCGGAATCCAGCTTCTATGTGGGGAATTACAATCGGAACAACAATGTGATGTCCAATACATACAATCCAGCTTGGAAGAAGCACCCAAATTTCTCATGGACTAATCCCAACAATGCTCTAAACCAGAACAATCAGAATGCACAAGCATCGGGATTCCAGCAAAATATGTCACGGCAACAGTTGCCACAGCAACAACCGACGACATCTAGTTCTTTGGAAAATTCTCTAAATGCTTTTATGATGAAAACTGAATCTTATGTGGCTGAGAATAGTAATTTCATAAAAAGAACTGATGCTTTTATTAACAGGACCGAGATGAGATTGCAAAACCAAGAGGCGGCAATCAAATCATTGGAAAATCAAGTCAGACAGTTTGCTCAAAATCTGAATACTAGACCGCAAGGAGGTTTACCTAGCGATACTGAAGTCGCAACAGGAACTGGCCATGAGCAATGTAAAGCAATCACCACTAGAAGTGGCCAACAACTTAGAGAGGCTCAAACCCGCTCATCAAACAAAACTTCACAAAAAGATCAAGACGGACCTAGCGGCAAAGCCTCAGATGCTGAACCAGGAATTGTCACGGCAACCAGCAATAAGCATGCCTCGGCAACCGACAATAAAGCCGCCTCCGCAACTTGCGATAAGCATACCTTGGCAACCCCAGTTGATAACGCCTCGGCAACTCCAGATGTCCCGGGAATGCCGTCAATCAGATTTCAAACCAATGAAATGATTGAAGATATCCCACAAAGGTTGAAGTGACAAAAGCAAGAGTATCAATTCAAGAAGTTTCTTGATATCCTAAAGCAAGTCCACATCAACTTGCCATTGGTGGAAGCAATTGAACAAATGCCAAACTATGCCAAGTTTCTTAAAGACATTGTGTCCAAGAGAATAAGGCTAGGAGAGTTTGAAACAGTTGCCGCAACAAAGGGATGCATGGCAATGTTGCACAATCGTATGCCACCCAAGTTGAAGGATCCCGGAAGTTTCACAATACCCTGTTCCATTGGAAACCACTATGTCGGGAAAGCATTATGCGACCTTGGGGCTAGCATAAACTTGATGCCTAAATCAGTTTTCCAGAAACTAGGAATCGGGAAGGCAAGACCTACAACAGTTATGCTACAGCTAGCAGACAGATCCTATGTGCATCCAGAGGGAAAAATCGAGGACATACTGGTAAAAGTTGATACATTTATTTTTCCCGCTGACTTTATTGTTTTGGATTGTGAAGCAGATGAGCATGCACCTATCATTCTTGGGAGACCATTCCTAGCAACAGGGAGGACCTTGATCGATGTTGAAAAAGGAGAACTCACAATGAGGGTGAATGACCAGCAAGTTAAACTAAATGTGTTCCAAACACTAAGGCATGTCGATGATCCAGAAGAATGCCAACTTCTTCATGCCACCGCAGAGTTTAACTTCGACGAGGAATTTAGTTGCCTCGGCAACTACATTGCCGATCAAGAGGAACCTGAGGAGTGTGGAGAACCGGTCGATGAGGAACAACAAGAAGAGGCAAATTGGCTAGTCAATCTACCAGGTACATACTTTGAACCATTGGATTACTCAGGTAAGGAAGGTAAACTCGAAAAACCCTCTATTGAACAACCACCGACTCTTGAATTGAAACAATTGCCAGAGCAACTAAAATATGCATATTTAGGAACCGATAATACATTGCCTATAATTATTTCTTCTAAGTTATAGCCTGAGCAGGAAATGAAGCTGATCAAAATGTTGAAGCTACACAAAAATTCAATAGGGTGGACAATTGCCGACTTGAAAGGAATTAGCCCGGCAGTGTGCATGCACAAGATTTTGATGGAAGATGATCACAAACCTTCAATTGAAGCCGAGAGGAGACTGAATCATGCCATGAAAGGGGTTGTAATGAAAGAAATCATCAAGTGGCTTGACGCCGGCATTATATACCCTATCTCTGATAGTACGTGGGTAAGTCTGGTACAATGTGTACCGAAAAAGGGAGGTATAACAGTGGTAAGCAATAAAAATAATGAACTTATTCCAACCAGGACTGTGACCGGTTGGAGGGTTTGTATGGATTATCGAAAGCTAAACAAAGCCACTAGGAAAGATCACTTCCCATTACCCTTTATTGATCAAATGCTTGACCGTCTTGCAGGTAAACCATTTTACTGTTTTCTTGATGGCTATTCAGGTTACAATCAAATTGCCATAGCACCAGAAGATCAAGAAAAGACAACCTTCACATGCCCATACGGTACTTATGCCTTCCGAAGGATGCCGTTCGGATTGTGTAACGCCTCGGCAGCCTTCCAAAGATGCATGATGGCACTCTTTTCAAACATGGTCGAAGACTTCCTTGAGATCTTCATGGATGATTTTTCTATTTTTGGTAGTGACTTCGACAGCTGTCTCGGTAATTTAGAGAGGGTGTTGGCAAGATGTGAAGAAACGGATTTAGTCCTCAATTGGGAGAAATGCCATTTTATGGTAGATGAAGGAATAGTGCTCGGCCACAAGATTTCATCCAAGGGAATTGAAGTAGACAAAGCCAAGGTGGACGTGATCGAGGGATTACCGCCACCAAGTTCGGTTAAAGGAATTCAAAGTTTTCTCGGACATGCAGGTTTTTACAGGAGGTTCATTCATAATTTTTCTAAAATCACTAAACCCTTGTGTAATCTTCTTGAACAGGATAAAGTCTTCGATTTTGATGATTCTTACACCCCAAGCATTCGAAACCCTAAAGAAAAAGCTTGCCTCGGCACCCATTGTCGTTCCACCAGATTGGACGCTACCTTTTGAGCTCATGTGTGATGCAAGTGATTTCGCGGTAGGAGCAGTCCTAGGCCAACGCACAGGTAAGACCTTCCATGTGATATACTACGCTAGTAAAACTCTTAATAGTGCTCAAGTGAATTACACAACAACGGAGAAAGAGTTACTAGCTGTAGTTTTCGCATTTGACAAGTTCCGATCCTATTTGATTGGTACAAAGGTAATTGTTCATACGGACCATTCGGCAATCAAATACTTATTTGCTAAAAAGGATGCTAAACCTCGTTTGATTCGTTGGATATTACTTTTACAAGAATTTTATATTGAAATTAAAGACAGGAAAGGAACAGAAAATCAAGTGGCCGATCACTTATCACGTTTGGAACGCAATAAGGAAGAGGACGCGGATCTTGAGATATGCGATGCATTCTTGGATGAACAAATTTTAGTTGCCTCGGCAACCCTTGACGCCTTGGCAACCCTTGACGCCTCGGCAACCCTCGACGCCGCAGCAGTCTTTGACGCGCACGCCTCTGCAATTCTGGGAGCAGTCGCCACGGCAGCACATGCCTCGGTAATACCCTGGTACGCGGATTTAGTTAATTTCCTTGTTTGTGGTATTTTTCCTTATGGCATTACTCACCAAGGGAAGAAACGGTTCCACCATGATGCTAAGCATTACTTTTGGGACGAGCCTCTTTTGTTTAAACAATGTGCAGATCAGGTTATACGCCGATGTGTCCCTGAAGAAGAGCGACAGAATGTACTCCGGCAATGCCATTCTTCACCTTATGGAGGACATTTTGGAGGAACTCGTACCGCAGCCAAAGTTCTGCAATCTGGTTTGTATTGGCCAACATTGTACAAAGATGCCCAAGACTTTTACAAGCAATGTGATTGTTGCCAGAGCACGGGCAATATCTCTAGATGACATGAGATGCCACTCCAGAACATCATCGAGGTGGAATTGTTCGATGTGTGGGGGATCGATTTTATGGGACCTTTCCCATCTTCATTCGGCAACCTGTACATCTTACTTGCCGTCGACTACGTGTCTAAATGGGTTGAGGCAGCTGCAGTTTCCAACAACGATTCCAAGATCGTGCAACGATTCTTGCAGAAAAATATATTTACACGGTTTGGGATGCCAAGAGCAATTATCAGTGACGAAGGCAAGCATTCTGACAACAGACTAATTGCCAAGATGTTGCAACGCTTCGGCATATCACACAAGATCACCACGGCATATCACCCACAAACCAACGGGCAAGCAGAAATTTCCAACCGGGAATTGAAGGGTATACTCGAGAAAGTTGTAAATCCCTCTAGGAAGGATTGGTCATTAAGACTAGATGACGCACTTTGGGCATATCGCACTGCATTCAAAACACCCTTAGGTATGTCCCCCTTCCGACTTGTCTATGGCAAGATCTACCGGTGGAAATCGAGCACAAGGCGTACTGGGCAATCAAGACCGTGAATATGGATTGGGAAAGTGCCGGACAAAAGCGTTTGATGGACCTCAATGAGATAGAAGAATTATGTGCACTCGCCTATAACAATGCACGAATCTACAAGGAGAAAACAAAGCGATGGCACGACAAGAAACTATTGCCACGGCAATTCACGACAGGGCAACTAGTTCTCCTATTCAATTCTCGGCTAAAACTTTTCCTGGGAAAGCTGAAATCAAGATGGTCGGGACCATTCGAAGTCGTCAAACCATTCTCCCATGGTGCTGTGATAATCAAGTTCATCTCTGACAACCATGAATTCAAAGTTAATGGACAAAGATTGAAGCACTACAATGGTGCCCATGTGGAACGTAACAAAGAAGTGGTCATTTTAGGAGATGCATGAGCATGCTCTCCTTTCAAAATTTTCTTTTTCTTTTTATTTTCATTTTTTATTTTTAGGTGATATTTTATTTTTCTTCATTATTTTTAGTTTTCAGGTTTTCTTTGTTTTCTTTTTCACAACAAGACTCACAACTACTATGCTAAGGAAATTTCCCGCCGAGATCCTTGCCCCGGCAACCAATGAAGCAGTCGCCACGGCAACCTACATCGTGCACGCACAAGCTGATGCCACAACAACCATCCCTGAAGATGCCACGGCAACCAAATCTAAAGACATCCCGGCAACCACTGCAAAAGCCAAAGGTAAAGCACCTATACCCGAATCAACTTCTACGAAATCATTTTCTGATTTTTCAGATTCGGACGAGTCCTCCATTGAACCAATAAAGACCGCACCAATTGAATCCTCCAAGCGAAAAGCCAATGACATTGATGAAGAGGACGATGAGGAAAACCCCGTACGAGGATCGATTCCACCATCGGCAACAAGAAAACAACCATCGCGTTCAAGCAAGAGAATCAAGACACCAACCAAAAGGAAACTAATCATCTACGATGACGAACTCTCGGAGTAAGTCCTCGTATGCATTTTATTTTTTCGTTATTTTTTTTCTTTTATGCATGCATTGAGGACAATGCCTCACTCGAGTTTGGGGGGGGATTGTTATTAGTAGTTACCATGTTTAGTTACATTCACTTTAGGATACATAAATTGTTTGCCATGCCTTTAATTGGAACAAGAATTGCTTAGATTTGATGAATATTCAATGATGACTTTGCCAATGCACTTAATTGATAGAATTTTTATTTTAGGATAACCATGGAAAAACTTAGAATTTTACTATGATGCTAAATTTGATGAAACACTGTTGTGGTTTGATTGATTTAAGGAATTCTAGTGAACTTAGGTTGATAATTAACAAATTTGGGGATTAGAATAAAAATTGGATGAATGTTAGAGGTGCCCGAAATTGGCTCTAGCATATGCTAAAAAAATTGACCACTAGAGGTGCCCGAAACTGGCTCTAGTATGTGTTAAAAAAATTGATAGCTAGAGGTGCCCAAAACCGGCTCTAGTCGAATAAATTAACTTAAGAAAACTAAACACTAGAGCTGCCCAAAACTGGCTCAAGTTAAAACATGTTAAAAAGAACCCAATGAAGTAATTTGAAAACCTATTGTTTGCATAGAATCCGAAAAATCAACTTGCACACAACTCCGCACACACTCACAAGCATTATAGTTTGATTCTGAGTAATTTCTAAGTTTTCTGGAAAAAAAAAGCCAATCATACTTTGTGCCCCGGTTCAGAGAATTGAAATCAAGTTCAAAGCTAAGTTTGTGAAAATTGAAGTCTTGGCAGGTAATTATGAGTTTGCATTGCTTGAGGACAAGCAATAGTTCAAGTTTGGGGTGTGATAAGTGTTCAAAAGTACTATTTTTCTTACCTTTTTTACTCATATTATTGTTAGACTTAGGCTCATATAAGTTAAATAATTAGCCATTCATGCATTAATCCATGTTTCCTTCCACCGTTGAGCTTGATTACATAACTTGGTAGTTTTTGTGGGAAAAGATGCTGATTTGGTGTGTTTTGTGTGCAGGATCACTTGCCAAAGCAAGGCTAGAGCTAGTTGCCAGGGCAATACATGAAGGAGACTCCGAGCTAGTTGCCAGGGCAATACATGAAGGATATGCCGAACTAGTTGCCAGGGCAATGCATGAAGGAGACGCCGAGCCAGTTGCCATGGCAATTGTCGACAAGAGCAAAGGTGATATGGTAGTCGAAAGTGATGACTATACAAGCCCAAGCTGACGTGGAGCAAAGCCCAAACCCAAAAGAATTTTATTCCCATGCAGAGATTAAAGAAGAATTAAATTCCAAGAAGATAGGAGAAGTTCTAGTAGGAATACAATTATAATAAAGAATTATATTCTTTAAAGATAATTTAATTCCAACTTAACTTTCTCCTCAAAGAAGGACTTTGCCCTAGCCCTATAAATAGGATGGAGATTTCGACAACTTATAAAGAGCAATAGAGGGGAATTTCGACAAGTCCAAGGAGGGCAAGAGGAGAGAATTTTCGACAAGCATCTAGGGCAAGGAGGATTTCGACAAGCCTCCTCCTTCATCCTTTTCTTTCTTGTTCGATTGGGTTCATGCTAGGGATTATTTATCTTGTGTTTCTTTGGAACCTAGCCATGAACTAAATCTATTTGGCAATGGTTATTGTGTTTTGTGGTTGTGAGAAACTATTGGTTTTTGTTTAGGTAATAAGAGTTTGCACTTTTCTATTTCAAGGTTTATTCATTCTTGGTTCTTATTCTTGTTTGCGAGTGAATTGGGAGAGGATCTCGTGATTTCATCTATTTATCTAATATCGGGAGAGTTAGATTCAAGAAACGAATGAATATGATCTTTATTCAATCTATTGATGGTGAAGATTAATTCGGCTTAGGAATAAGTTAAGGATTTCAACGGCTAAGAGGAGCGCAAGATTGGTTGTTGTTCACCCTTGATTCACGTAGGGATGTATTATCAAGGCATGCACAAGTAGCTAGAGTTTCAACTTAGGGATAAGAAGAAACCATTGAAGAACGCTCTACCGAACCTTGAAGGTTGCTGCCCAGACGCCCAAGTAGTTGCCCAATTAGTTGCCCAGGCAACCATCGATTAGTTGCCAAGGCAACCCCGTTGTGCAAGTTGCCATGGCAACTGAGTTGCCCGTGCACTCTTTTACCAAGACGATCCAATCGGCTATCACACCTCAACTCACGATAACCTGGCCTATCTCTCTCTCATTTGATCTCATATTTTCTTTTACTTTGTTGCTTTCGAGTTTAGTTATTAGTTAAACTCCCATAATCCTTTATTTGTGTTTTTACTTTTTACAGTGCAAGAGACTAGATTCTTGAAGTAGCACCAATCCCTGTGGAGACGATATATTTTATACTATAACTTGCGACGTGTATACTTGCACATTTGCGTAGCATTTATTACACGCAACAATAACCCCAGGGAACTTTTCCAAGTGATACAGAAGATACTTGGCAAAAAGGGAATAAACAATGCAAAGTAGTCACTATTTAGAGTGGGAAACAACGTGAGAATAAAACACTTATCAAACAGCCAATCAATTGCAGGTCGAGAAGATGGTGCCAGCAGATGAGCCTAAGGAAGCAGATAAAAAGAGGCGAGAACTAACAATGCCAGGCCTCAATCTGATGCCAACAACTCTTTGGAAAAACCAGCATAGCCAGCATTTGCTTATCCACCACAACCTTTTCCGCAAAGGCTCTAGAAACACAAGCAAGATCAATAGTTTCAGTGCTTCTTGGAAGTCCTTAAACAACTTCAAATCAATATACCACTGGTGGAAGCTCTTGAACAAATGCCCAACTACGTCAAATTCTTGAAGAACATTTTGTCCAAAAAGAGGAAGTTAGGTGATTTTGAGACTATTTCTCTTACTAAGGGATGCAGATCAATGATAACCAATAGATTGCCACCAAAACTGAAAGATCCGGGAACTTTCACTATTCCCTGAACGATTCGCAATAAATTCATGGGTAAAGTACTGTGTGACTTAGGAGCTAGCATCAATTTGATGCCAATGTCAATTTTCAGGAAGCTTGGTATTGAAGTAAAACCTACCATAGTAACACTCCAGCTGGAAGATCGATCTTATACACATCCTAACGGTAAGATTGAGGATATGTTGGTAAAGGTAGATAAATTTATATTCTCATCTAATTTCATTATTTTAGAGTATGAGGTTGATGCCAATGTCCCAATAATATTGGGAAGACCATTTCTTGCCACATATAGGACCCTAATTGATGTTAAAAAAAGTGAGCTTACTATGCGTATGAATAACCAACAAGTTACGTTTAACGTATTTCAAGCTCTTCAATTTGTAGATGAACCTGAAGAATGCCAAGTTGTTGAGCTGATGGAGTCTATTTTCAATGTGGACATAGCACAGTTTTGCCAGGACACAGATGTAGATGCCAAAGAACTAGATGATGAAGAAATGATGAGTGAAGAATCTAAAGAACCAACCATGTTGAATGAGGTCATGAGTTATTTTAGGAGACCTAAGCCACTTGAGTTGGCTGGCAGAGCAATCAAGGCACCCAAACTATGTATAGAAGAGCCATCGGAACAAGAGCTGAAACCTCTTCCAAGCCACCTCAAATATGCTTACTTGGGAACAACTGTACTTTGCTAGTGATCATTTCCAATGATTGGACTAATGACCAGGTCAAAAGATTTTTGGAAATATTGGGCAATTATAAGCAAGCCCTAAAAAGATTACCATGGCAAAAAAATCGAGGCCTAGAAGAGATTGAATCCGAGCAAGAAGGAGGTAATCATGAAAGAAGTCATAAAGTGGCTGGATGTTGGGATAATTTATCCTATTTTAATAGCTTGTGGGTCAGCCCGGTGTAGTGTGTGCCAAAAAAGGGTGGAATAACCGTGGTTCAGAACAACAAAGATGAACTGATCCCCTCGATGACCATGACGGGCTGGAGGGTGTGCATGGATTACAGAAAGCTAAATAATGCCACTTAGAAAGATAACTTTCTAGTGCCCTTCATTGATTAGATGTTGGACAGATTGGCAGGGAAGGCAATTTATTGCTTCTTGGACGGCTACTCAGGCTATAATCAGATTGTCATCGCGCCTGAAGATTAAGAGAAAACTACATTCACTTGTCCATATGAGACATTCGCCTTTAGAATGATGCTCTTTGATTGTGTAATGGCCCAACAATGTTTTAGCATTGCATGATGTCAATTTTCTCGGATAAGATTGAGAATAATTTAGAAGTCTTCATAGATGACTTCTATGTCTTTGGCAAAATTTCAAGAAATGCCTTCAGAGTTTGGAACTTGTTCCACAGAGATGCATAGAAACCAACCTAGTCCTAAACTGGGAAAAATGCCACTTCATGGTGGAGGAGGGCATAGTTCTCGGACACAAAGTGGCTAAGAAGGGACTGGAAGTAGACAAAGCAAAGGTTGAGGTAATCAAACAATTACCACCACCTAAGTGTTAGAGGTATTAGAATTTTCTTGGGACATGCAGGTTTTTATCGTCGCTTTAGTAATGATTTCTCAAAAAAATTCTAAACCTTTATGCTTACTTTTGGAACCGAATACCACTTTTGCGTTTGATGATTCTTGTTTGAAAGCTTTTCAGGAATTAAAAGACAGGTTAATTAATTCCCCCTAAGTTGTGGCACCAGATTGGAATGAGCCATTCGAGCTCATGTGCGTTGACAACGACAATGTTGTTAGAGCTATGTTAGGACAAAGGCGTTGTAAAATTTTCCATACCATATATTATGCCAGCCACACATTGAATGAAACCCAGGTTAACTACGCAACAACTGAGAAGGAGTTCCTTGCAGTTGTCTTTGCATTCGACAAATTCAGGTCTTACCTGTGGGTAGTAAAGTTTTGATATACGTAGACCACTCGTCAATCAAATAGCTTATGGTAAAGAAAGATGCCAAGCCCAGACTGATCCGATTGACACTTTTGTTACAAGAGTTTGATCTCGACATATGAGATAATAAGGGGAGTGAAAACCTAGTGGCTGATTATTTATCTCGTTTAGAGCACCACATTGAGGATGGTAATGTCGCTGCCATTAAAGATGATTTCCCTTATGAATATTTGCTTACGACCACTACCATTCCATGGTATGCTTAAATAGTTAACTACCTAGTCAGCCAAATAATGCCACCGGATTTGCCAAATAGTTAACTACCTGAGGGATATCTGGCAATATTATTGGGATGAGTCATTCTTGTTCAAACAATGTGCCAGCCTAATCATTCGCCGTTATGTGCTAGAGGGTGAACAACAAAGCATTCTTCAGCTTTCCCATGCAGCACCTTATATAGGACACTTTGTTGGGATAAAGACAGTAGCCAACGTATTGCAGTCGGGATTTTTTTGGCCGACTCTATTCGAGGATGCCTATTATTTTTCCAAGGCATGTGACAGCGAACCATAATTATTTCCTGTAGACATCAATTGCCACTATAAAACATCATGCCTGTGAAGTTGTTTGATGTGTGGGGGATAGACTTTATGGGTCTTTTTTCCCCATCGTTTGGCACTTTATATATACTTGTGGCAGTAGATTATGTCTCAAAGTGGGTTGAAGCTATTGCACTTCCCACAAATGATGCCAAGGCAGTTGCCAAGTTCCTACACAAGCATATCTTTGTAACACCCCCTTCCTGGCCTGGTAGGGAATCGGGTCAGAGTACGCAACCAATGATAGATACAGTGAATGGTATATTTATTTTAAACAATATTCAGAGATTCAATAGCGATACAATATTTATAATAGTTTAATATGTGCTATAATAGTACAGTGAGGGTGGTGACTCAGTACAGAACTATGAATATCAATTTAAGACCAATTTTAAACTTTTAAAATTCTTAGGGACTAATCTATAATTTTAGTAACTTAGAGGTCCTCTCCTAAAATTAAACTTACCGATATGAAATTTAATCAATAAACAGCGTACATAAAAATTTTCATTCTAATCAGAGGCCATTTACCCCTTCAATTAATCCCTATAATATTCAGTGACCATTCTACAATTTCTCAGAATTACTCCAAAGGTTTTTAATAGAATTACCCCTTCAATTAATCCTTATATCGGTGCCAGTACTCGAGAGGCTGCGCCGGTACGCCATGCATGATTCAAACATTATCAATTCCAATGACCAATATGCATACCGATACACTTGGACCAGCATCAATACGCCTTTATTATTATGAATATTATTTCTTTTGAACTCGATATTAGTATCGGTACAGGCTGAGCTATACCGATACGCGTGCCCTAATTTTCAAATTGGATTAAATAGGGTATCGACACCTACATGACCGTATCGATACCTAGATACTGTAATTTTCCAGTGTCAAAAATCTGTACTAATACGCCCAAGGCAGTATCGATACGCCTTGTTGACCAGGATTGACCTAGTCCAAAAATACATACTTGTACCAATACGACATCACTTGTATCGATACGGCATGGTCTATAATGATAGATTTTTCTGGGGGTTTTATCCATTTTGACCTATCATACAGTGTTAAAATCTTATGAAACTTTACAGGCAAGTTTAGTTAACCATATTCTACTATCACGCCAAATTTCATAGCTATGTGAATCTATTTACTAGGATTTTTCCTTTTTCGGCCAAATATGCAATTTTACCACTTTTAGCCAATCTTAAAAGTGTCATCTTAGGCACTTAAGCTTACACAACTACACATAACATATATATACAACAAAATGGCCGAAACTGACTTAACAAACTATCATGCCACCATACTAGGAGTTCGTAGGGATGATAAACATTACTCTAGGTACCGTTGTGACTTGCCAAAAACCTTTAACTTCCCGATCTCTTGCAAAATATCTTTCTTAACTTGAAATGCATGAGATGAAATGTATTAGGCATACTTTGCCTAGTGAGGTAGTCATACATAGTGGCAATAACGATGGTATGAAATTCAAATCATGCTATGACAATGTCAATGCTATGGCAATATCAATGCTATGGCAATACCAATGCTACGGCAATATCAATGCTATGATAATACCAATGTTGTAACCATATTCAATAACATATTGGACATACATTAATAGTGTTCCCTTGGATCGAAACAATATAGTGGATACACGAATTCCTACACCTCGCCAAATCAATGAATGGTCTAGTCCCTCTACCTCGCCAATTGACCAATAACATAAACATCCCTCTGCCTCACCACAATAAGGGCCACAACCCAAGGACTGTAGTTTACCCGTAACAATGAGCTCATGAATTCTATGGCATGCCAATTATATCCAATATCCTTTCAAATCCAAGGTTCCATAACAGTAACGATATCGATGGCAATAACAATGACAATAACCATATCGATGGCAATAACGGTGGCAATATCAATGTCGATAACAATGACAATATCAATGTCAATGTCAATATTTCAAGAACAATAACAATATCAATGTCGATGTTCAATGAAAATAGCAATGTCTATGGCAATGACAATATCGATGTTTTTATATTTCAATGCTTTAATGATGTCAATGACAATAGCAATGTTTCAATGAACAATATTTGAATGCAATAACTTACCGATGCTCGCCAACACAGTCTCCAAAGAGATTTGATGCAATATCCTTAGACACAATGTTAGCCATGTAATATTCAATGTCAATGAAATCAGAAAAGGCACCTAACCTATTTTCGAGACTCCGACTAAACTCATCTTGCTTTCTAAAGCTCCTAAGGCTCTTAGATGACCACTCCCTTATTCCTAGCTTTTAAAGGAGATGGTGGTCGTTCTTTCTCCAACTCTTGAGCTAGGTAAAACAATAGAAAGTGTTAGGATTAACAAAATGTTATTGATATCAATATTAGGACTTAAAATAGGTATTTGTTATTTCATCTTCCATGGATTGAAGCTTGGAATTCATGCGTGAAGCTTTAGGGTTCATGAACTTCATCTTAAAATTAAACATCAATCATCCACGAAATCGAAGAATAAATTGAGGCTTTAGCTTACCTGACTAATGGCTATATTCAATAGAATCTATGGATCAAATGAAACTTGAACTTTTGGATGTTTATCAATGGAGGTGCTAGCTTGAGAGCTTGAGGAAAATGGCAATGGAGGTGTGTGCATGTTCTAAAGCAAAGATAAAATATTTGAGAGATGGTTTCGGTGGAATTATAAACAAAGAAGAGAATTTTTTTTAAGTTAAAACTTCTTTCTCCAATATGAAACAAGGTGACCGGATAAGGTTTCCCTATGTGGAAGGAAAGCAATATTATATTACATTAGTCATTTCTTTCTTTTTTCCAACAGTAATGGCAATCCTTATCGAGATGTCATCTTTTCACCCATCACCTGGCCATTTCACTTGAATTGTAGGAAGCGAGTAGGTGAATCACCTCAAAAATGGGGAAATTATGACGGTGGTCCCTCAACTTCCCAAACTTTTCACTTTTGTCCCTAAACTTTCAATTTTTACAATCTAGTCCCTAAACAACTTTTCAATGTATTCAATAAGGTCCTTAAACAATAAATTAACTCAATTGGAGTCTAATATCAATGTAATTGACCATACAGTCAATGTCAATGCAATATTTGGACCTTTTTAGTATAGGGTTTTTGATCGCCGGAACCCAATTCTGACTAGACTGATTTTCAGGATGTTACAACTCCCATCCTTAAGAAAAATTTGTCCTCAAATTTTTACCTGAACTAAAGAGGTGAGGGTACTATTTCTTCATTATCTCATTCGGTTCCCAAGTTGCCTCCTCAGCGGCGTGACTCCTCTAGAGGACAAATTTTGACCAACGGAACATATTTGTTGCGAAGTCTCTTAACTTCCTTTGTAAGAATCTGAACTGGTTCCTCCTCATAGGTCAAATTAGATTGAATTTCTACATCTTCTGGCTTGATAATATGCGAAGGTTCAGAGCAATATTTATGAAGCATCGATACGTGGAATACATCGTGAATCTTTCTCTGCTTTGAGGGTAATGACAATCGATAAGCCACAGGGCCAACTTTTTTGGTAGCCTCAAAGGGTCCAATAAACTAGGGACTTAGCTTCCCCTTTTTTGCCAAACCTCAAAACTTTCTTCCATGGTGAAATCTTGAGGAAGGCTCTCTCACCAATCTTATATTGTATATCCCTTCGCTTAAGATTAGCATAGGCCTTCTGTCGGTCAAATGTAGATTTCAAACGGTCATGGATCATGGTAATCTGTTATTTAGTTTTTCATAGTAGGTTAGGGCCCAACATCTTGCCTTCGCTGAGTTCAGACCAACACAATGGAGTTTTGCAACGTTTTCCATACAATGCCTCATACGATGCCATTTTGATGGAAGCTTAATAACTATTATTGTAGGCAAACTCAATGAGAGGTATGGATTTCTCCCAAGATCCCCCAAAATCAATGATGCGCGCACGTAGCATGTCTTCTAGAATCTGTACAGAAGGATTCAATAACGATACATGATTTCGATGATTCAACAAGAGGGGGTTTTCGATGATTACCTGAATTACCCTTTTTGACTAGCCGTCAGACTGAGCGTAAAAAGCGGTACTAAGGTTAACTCTTGTGTCCAGAGTTCCCTGTAATGATCTCTATTCTAACCGGTAGGAAATGTTCTAACTTGGTAAAATGGTCTACAATGACCCAGATAGAATTGTGTTTAGTGGGAGTTAGAGGCAAACCACTAACAAATTCCATAGTGATTCTTTCCCACTTCCACTTTGGTAGATCAATAGGTTGTAGTAAACCGGTAAGAACACAGTGCTCGACCTTAACACGCTAGCACGTAAGGCACTTGGATACGAAATTAACTATGGCTTGTTTCATGCTTGACCACCAATAAAGTTCTCGAAGATCCTTGTACATCTTTACAGAACCCGGGCAAATAGAAAAAGAACTCAAATGAGCTTCCTTGAGAATATCGTTGTGGAGGGATTCATCATTGGGTACACAGACCTGATCACAGAAACATAGCAATCCTTTAGAATTAACTCTGGAGTCTGGATCATCATTATCTTGTAATTTAGGAATGATAGAATGAAGTTCATGGTCTTGACTTTGCAATACTTTGATTCTCGACATTTGTAGACTAAACCTAAAGTTTAGAGCCGCGACAATGGTTCTTCCAAAGTTAGGAGTGAGAATTTTATGAAGATTTAACTCCTTCTGTGACAAAAATTTGTAGTATTTGAGGAGTTCTATCCATCATCGTTGCTAAAGATTTAACTCCTTCTGGGACAACAGATATTTGAGGCTTTTATGATCGGTGAAGAGATAGCATTTCTCTCCGTAGAGATAACACCTCTAAATTTCCAATGCAAAGACAACAGCAGCCAGCTCCAAGTCATGCGTGGGGTAATTCATCTCATGTGGCTTTAGTTGTCTCGAAGCATAAGCAATGACTTTGCCTTCTTGCATAAATACACATCCTAACCCGAGGTGCGATGCATCACTATAAGCTGTATAGTCCTTTCTGGACTCGAGTTGGGTCAGAACCGGTGCATGGGTCAAGACTTGTTTCAATTGATCAAAGCTTCTTTGTTGTTCCTCAGTCCAAAAAAACAGAGTTTCCTTCCTTAACAGCTTAGTCAAAGGGGTTGCTATCATAGAAAATCCCTTAACGAATCTTCTATAATAACCAGCTAGACCAAGGAAACTTCTCACCTCACCAATAGTTCTTTGGTGGTTTTCAATCAAGAATAGCTTGAATTTTCTTTGGGTCCACCTAAATTCCCAAAGCTGATACTATGTGCCCAGTGAAGGAAAATTTCGTGAGCCAGAACTCACACTTAGAGAATTTAGCAAACAATTGCTTATCCCGAAGGGTATAAAGTATTATGCAGAGGTGGTTTTAGTGTTCGACGGTATTCTTAGAATAGATCAATAAATACCACTACGAATTTATCTAGATAGGGTTTAAAAACCCAGTTCATTAAATCCATAAAGGCTATCAATGCATTGGTTAGCCCAAAGAGCTTTACCAAAAATTTATAATGCACGTACCTCATACAAAAAGCAGTTTTGGACACATCCTATTCTTTAACTCTTATTTGATAACATTCAGACCTTAAATCGATCTTGGAAAACACAGAGGCATCCTTAAGATGATCGAACATGTCATCAATTCTTGGCAATGGATACTTGTTCTTGATGGTTACTTTATTCAACTGCTAATAATCGATAAACAGCCTCATGGAACCATCTTTCTTCTTTAGAAAAAGGACCAGAGCTCCCCAAGGTGAAGAACTCGGTCAAATGAAGCCTTTGTCAAGCAATCCTTGAATCTGAGCTTTCAGCTCCTTAAGCTCAACTAATGCCATACGGTAGGGTGCAATAGAAACTAGGGTCGTTTCAGGTTTTAATTTGATGCCAAATTCTACTTAACGAGTTAGAGGTAAGCCCAAAAGTTTATCAGAAAAAACATCAGGGAATTCACACACATTATTAATGCCTTGAAGTTGAGGTTTATTCTTAGATTCTAACGTCAAAGCATATAATGAAGGATTCTTCAAATTCATAAGGGTGATGCTCTCATTTTCAATGCCTCAGAGATACAACTTTTTCTTGCTACAATCCACCCAAGCTTGATGTTCACCGAGCCAGTCCAATCCCAATATAACATCGAACTTAAGAATCAGAAGTGTTAATAGATTGGCCGAAAATGGAATCCCTTGAATCATTAAGGGACAATTCTTACACATAAAGCTCACGGTGACACAATCACCCAATGGATTGGTTACAATGATCAAAATAATATTACTAGAGGAGTACTTATCCTGATTCATTAATGCATAATCAATATAGGAGTTTAATTCAAGGGTACTTGCGATATTGTGTGAATTACCCACCTTTGGCAATAGGAGTATGCAGTTATTACAATTCTTGACCCGAACCCTCGGTACTATGAGTTAATTTAAAAACGGTCTAAAATATAGCTGGTAAACTTGCAATGTTGTAGAATGGAAAAGATTGTGAATACACCTTTCGTTTAGGACTATACTGCTCCCTTTTCGATATGGTAGTGGAAGAGAGAATTATCTTGGGGCATTTGTCAAGTTGTGAGGGTCCTTTAACCCTTAGAACTCCTCTATGTAACTTCTGTAGCATGGTCTAATATGATGACTCAATAATCCAATATCTATTCTCGGTGTGGCCTTGCGATGATTCGATGGTAGTAATATCCATACAATGATTTAATAACTGATACCTAACAAGTTCAGGGTTATCATTTACCCTGCCTGTGAGTGTGTAAGTCCATCACTGGGCAGACTAGGCAATAAAGGTTTAAGATGTTGAAATTATAGCCATAGAGGGTATACAGCCTACTCAAGCTACAATGAAGTTAAAGATTGTTCGAATATTTTAGTTGTGCCTTTAGTAGTTCTTTAAGCTCAACAATCTACCTTGATAATTCAAGGCTTAATGATTTTTATCAAGATTCTAATAGGCTTGAAGGGTCTTTCTCAATTTATTCCTCGTAACAGGTCAAGGATTCGGTAGAAACTCAATACTCATATGAGCTTTGTTTGACTACATACTACTATACTATAATAAAGAAAAGAGATCAGGTTAGTTGGCAAGTCATAATATACACAATATATAAATAACTCCTAGGTGGCATATGCAATTCAATGACAAAACAATAGACTTTGGTTTAGTCCTAAAATCGACTAAACTCTAGCTCTAATACCACAAATGTAACACCTCCTTCCTGGCCTGGTAGGGAATCGGGTCGAAGTATGCTACCGATGATAGATACAGTAAATGGTACATTAATTTTAAACAATATTCAGAGATTTGATAGTGATACAATATTTATAATAGTTTAATACGATTCTATAATAGTATAGTGAGGGCAGTAACTCGATACAGAACAATGATTATAAATTTAGGACCAATTTTAAACTTTTACAAGTCTTAGGGACTAATCTATAATTTTAGTAACTTAGAGGTCCTCTCCCAAAATCAAACTTTCCGATATAAAATTTAATCAATAAACAGTGTACATATAAATTTCCATGCCAATCGGAGGTCATTTACCCCTTCAATTAATCCTTATAATATTCAGTGACCATTCTACAATTTCTCAGAATTACTCTAATGGTTATAAACAAAATTACCTATATCGGTACCCTTACTGATACACTTGGTATGCATGAATCAAATATTATCAATTCCAGTGACCAATATGCGTACTGATACACTTGGACCAATATCGATACGCCTTTATTATTATGAATATTATTTTTTTTGAACTCAATATTGGTATTGGTATAGGCTGAGCCATACCGATACGCGTGCCCTAATTTTCAAATTGGATTAAATAGGGTATCGATACCTACATGATTGTATCGATACCTAGCTACAGTAATTTTCCAGTGTCAAAAATCTGTATTGATATGCCTAAGGCAGTATCGATATGCCTTGTTGACTAGTGTTGACCTGGTCCAAAAATGCATACTCGTACCGATACGACATCACCTGTATCGATACGGCAGAGTCTGTAATGATAGATTTGGTCTAGTTTTTATCCATTTTGACCTATCATACAGTGTCCAAATCCTATGACATTTCATATGCAAGTTTAATTAAACTTATTTTACTATCATGCCAAATTTCATAGCTATGTGAATCCATTTACTATGATTTTAACTTTTTAGACCAAATATGCAATTTTACCACTTTTAGCCAATCTTAAAAGTGTCATCTTAGGCACTTAAGTTTACACAACCACACACAACATATATATAAAGCAAAATGGCCAAAAGTGACTTAACAAACTATCATGCCACCATACTAGGAGTTTGCAGGGATGATAAACATTACTCTAGGTACCGTTGTAACTTGACAAAAACCTTTAACTTCCCAATCTCTTGCAAAAAATCTTCCTTAACCTGAAATGCATGAGATAAAATGCATTAGGCATACTTTTCCTAGTGAGGTAGTCATACACAGTGGCAATAACGATGGTATGAAATTCAAATCATGCTATGACAATTTCAATGCTATGACAATATCAATGCTATGGCAATACCAATGCTATGGCAATACCAATGCTATAACAATATCAATGCTATGACAATACCAATACTGTAACCATATTCAATAACATATTGGACATATATCAATAGTGTTCCCTTGGATCGAAATAAGATAGTGGATACACAAATTCCTACGCCTCACCAAACCAATGAATGGTCTAGTCCCTTCGCCTCGCCAATTAACCAATAACACAAACATCCCTCTGCCTCACCACAATAAAGGTCGTAGCCCAAAGACCGTAATCCATCGTACCAATAACCTCGATTTCTATGGCATGCCAATTATATCCAATGTTATTTCGAATCCAAGGTTCTATAACAGTAACGATGTCGATGACAATAACAATGACAAAAACCATATCGATGGCAATAACAGTGGCAATATCAATGTTGATAATAATGAAAATATCAATGTCAATATTTCAAGAGCCATAACAATATCAATGTCGATGTTCAATAACAATGGCAACATCTATGGCAATGTTTTGATGACAATAACAATATCCAATGTCTATGACAATGACAATATCACTATAAATGGCTATAGAAATGACAATATCGGTGTGTGATGATCGATGTTTCTATATTTCAATTCTTCAATAATTTCAATGAAAATAGAAATGTTTCAATGAACAATATTTCAATGCAATAACTTGCCGATGCTCACCAACATAGTCTACAAAGAGATTTGATGCAATATCCTTAGACACAATGTTAGCTATGCAATATTCAATGTCAATGAAATTGTGAAAGGAACATAACCTATTCACGAGACTCTGACTATACTCACTTTGCTTTCCGAAGCTCCTAAGGCTCTCGGATGACCACTCCCTTATTCCTAGCTTTTGATGGAGATGGTGACCCTTTCTTTCTCCAACTCTTGAGCTAGCTTGAGGAAGATGGCAATGGAGGTGTGTGCTTGTTCTAAAGCAAAAATGAATTATTTAATAGATGGTTTTGGTAGAATTATAAACAAAGAATGGAAGATTTTAAAGTTAAAACTCATTTCTCCAATATGAAACAAGGTGACCGGTTAAGGTTTCCCTATGTGGAAGGAAAACTATATTATAATACATTAGTCATTTCTTTCTTTTTCCAATAGTAATGATAATCTTTATCGAGATGTCATCTTTTCACCCATCACCCGGCCATTTCATGTGAATTGTAGGAAGCAAGTAGGTGAATCGCCTTAAAATGAGAAAATTCTGAGCGTGGTCCCTCAACTTCCCAAACTTTGCACTTTTGCCCATAAACTTTCAATTTTTACAATCTAATCCCTAAATAGCTTTTCAATGTATTCAATAAGGTCCTTAAACAATATATTAACACAATTAGAGTCCAATATCAATGTAATTGACCATACAGCTAAGGTCAATGCAATATTTGGACTTTTTTGGTATAGGGTTTTCGATCGCCGGAACCTAATTTCGATTAGACCAGTTTTTAGGGCGTTACAATCTTTACCAGATTTAGTCCCCCCAGAGCCATCATACATGATGAAGGTTCCCATTTTAAATGCCATTTAATCACTAAAGCTTTGTTCAAGTACGGAATCCAGCAAAGAATTGCCACTACCTGTCACCCTCAATCAAATGGCCAGGTAGAAATTTCAAACTAAAAATCATGAACATTTTGAAAAAGACTGTGAATCTAACTAGGAAGGACTGGTCCTTGAGGCTAGATGATTCTTCGTGGGTATACAGAACAGCTTTCAAAACTCCATTAGGAACTTCCCCACACAAGCTTGTATTTGGGAAGTCATACCATCTTCCGATAAAACTAAAGCATCGAGCTTATTGGGCAAACAAGCAGTTGAATATGGAGTGGAAGGCTGTGGGTAAGAAGCTATTGTTAGATTTGAATGAGTTGGAAGAGTTTCGGGCACAAGCCTATGAAAATGCCAAGCTGTATAAAGAAAGAACAAAGAGGTGGCATGACAGCAGAATATTGCCAAGATAGTTTGAAGTGGGGCAAAAAGTTATGTTGTTCAATTTAAGGCTAAAGTTATTTCTAGGGAAACTGAAATCCAGATGGTCAGGACCCTTTGAGGTTGTCAAGCCTTATGCTCATGGAGTAGTAGACATCAAGGATTTAAAAATAAGGACAACAATCAAAGTGAATGGCCAAAGGTTGAAGCATTATTGGGAATGAAGTTAGAGTAATGACAAGGAGATTATTCTCCTCGCAGAGATTCAGTAAATTCTACCATCATCGTTTGACCATTGTAAATAGTTGGGATAGTTATTTTCTTTTTGGTATTTCGGTTTATTTATCTTAATTTTTCTTTTTCTATTTTGAAAGGTTTTTGTGAGTGTTAGTGCAAGATTATTTTTCCAGGGCAGTATGCCAAGATAGGCCAGCATTTGGATACCCATCATCATGAGGCGTGGTAACACCTGGACGTTACTCAAGATCAAGCCCAAAGGGAAGGTAATTTTTCTTGAACGAGAAACCCTATTTGAACCAAGCTTTATTTCCCGAGCCGTCACTTCCCCACTCGCCTCACCTCATCATTACCCCTCTCCCCAATACATGCCATAACTGTCAGTCCATCATTATCCCCACTAACTTCACCATTAAACCATCCCAACCGTCTCTATTAACTCCTACTTAACTTCCAATTCCCCCTTAAGCAAGAACCTTTTTTTTCCTTTCTATTCAATCAAATCGATAAGAAAATCAATAAACCATCTTTCCTTCATCTTCTACTCCAATTAACCATATTCCCCCAAATTCTCTATGGAATCTTTATTAGCACCACCTCAAATCTTCTTCAACAATGAGACAAAGACGAAGTATGAGGAGAACTGGGAAAGGGTGTAACACCCTCTTCTCGGCCTGATAGGGGACAGGGTCAGAGTATGCTACCGATGATCGATACAATAAATAGTACAGTATTTTTGGACAATATTCAGTGATTCAATAGCAATACAATAACAACAATAACTCAATACAATACTATAACAGTACAGTGAGGACGGTAATTCGATCCAGAGCTATGATCTTTCAATTTAGGAACAATTTAAACTTGTTTTCAAGTTTTAGGGAATAATCTATAATTTAGAGGTCCTTTTTAGAAAATAGGCTTACCAATATGAAATCAACCTATAACCAGTGGGCATATAAATTTTCACCCCAATCAGAGGTCATATACCTAGTCAATTAAGCCATTTAATAAGCAGTGACCATTTCGTGATTTGTCAGACTCATTCTCATAGTTTTTAACAGATTTACCTATAATGGTACCGGTACTCGGGGAGGTCATACCGATACATTTAGGCCATGGCCATTAAAATGGTTAAGGGTTGGTAGGCACATACCGGTATGGGATTAGCCCGTATCGGTACTCGAGTTTGATCTATATTATCACAAATTCCAGTGTCAAGAAGGTGTATCGGTATACACCTATCCGTACCGGTGCGAGCCTGGCTATTCAAAAAGGAATCAGTACGAACCTATACCATACCGGTACCTCATTCATTACACAAATTTCAGAGACAAATTTGCATACCGATACTACTATAAAAGTATCGATACACCTATACGCCTATGACCAATATTGCACCCAGGTACCGATACGCCACCACCCGTAGCGGTACACCTAGTTTTGTAAAGACATTTTTAGTCTGGTTTTTATGCATTTGACCAATCAAACAATATCCAAACCTATGAAATTTTACAAGAAAGTTTATTTAGTCATAATCTACTAGCATGCCAAATTTCATGGCTATGTGAATCTGTTTACTAGGATTTTACCTTTTTTAGGCCAAACATGCATATTTTACCAATATTAGGCATTTTTAAAAGGGTCATTTTAAGCCTTCAGCCATACACAAGCCATACATAACATATATACAACAAAATGGTCAAATATGATTTGTCTAGCTATTATGTCACCATACTAGGAGTTTGTGGGGTCGATAAACATTACTCTAAGGATCGTTGTGACTTGTGAAAAACCTTCAATACTCCTGATCTCGCGACAACAACTTCTTTAACCTGAAATGCATGAAATGAAATGCATTAGACATACTTCGCCTAGTGAGGTAGTCATAAACAATATCACTTATAATGTTATGCAATTTAAATCATGCTTCAACAATTACAATGCTATGAATCATGTTCAAAAACATATTTAACATATATTAACAATATTCCTTGGATCGAATCAAGATAGTGGATACGCAAATTTTTACACCTCGTCAAATCAATGAATGGTCTAGTCCCTCCACCTCGCCAAACATATTTAACATATATTAACAATTAAAATTCTTTAACCATTGGTTCTTGAGTTTCGTTTGATAGATTACTTTTGAAAATTGGTTAATTTGTGTGTACTTTGAATATTACAATAGATTTGAAGATGTTGAGACTTCCAAAGTAAATAAAAAGTTATTAAAGGAAGTAACTGGTTTAATTTTGTATGAGTGCTGTAAATATTGATGTTTGCATTTTGAATTGGAAACATTAATAGCGAAGGAAATAGTCGGTAAACTAACTCTATGACTATATAGACCCATTTCTATCCAGGCCCAAATAACATACCCAATACCCACTTAGGCTCCTTTCAGTAACGCTTTTAAAAGCATTTTTGGAAGAAAATTGCGTTCTAAACGTATAATCATTCCCAAACAGATGGGATTGGAGAGCACTTCTGCTTTTGAAACTGGGTTTTTAACCCAAAACCAAAAAGCTATAAATCCTAGCTTCTGCGATGGAGAAGTTAGCTTAGAAAAAAGAGACAATTTCTACTCTCATGTATTTTTTTCAACAGTAATCTCCTCCTCTTCTTCTAGGATTCATCTTCTGCTCATCTTCTTTCGAGGTATGTTATTATTATTATTATTATTATTAGTATTATTATTATTATTATTATTTGTTTTTTCTCCTACTTTTGGTGAGTGGGTGCATAATGGATAGGGTTTGGGGTTTTTGCACGTCATTATTGAAATCAAACTGATTTTTTATTATAAATTATAATTTTAATCCCTCCAATGGTGATGAAGTCGAAGGTAATCATCTTCTTCATTCATTGATTTGGTTGTTCTTTTGTTTGATTTTCTTTTTTTCTTTTTGCTTTGAGCTGATGGATTTGTTGATTTTGATAATTGTTTTCGTGTTTTTGCAGTGCATTATACTAGAAATTTGCTTGATGGAATCAAGTTTGATTCTAGCCGCGATAGAGACTCCTTTAAAGTGCAAGTTTGGCCTAGGTAAATAATTTGTATGTTCAGCTTCATTTATTAATTAATTTAGTTACTTTGTCTGTTAAAGCTGGTGTTTTTATAATAATAATAATAATGCAATGAACTTGATAAAGTATGTTGAATTTCATGATAATGATAATGATAAAAAATAATAGGTTTGATAATATGAAAAATGTATAGTTTAGAAGGTATTTTTTATTTAATCCAATGATTTACATTAATTATTTAAGAATATTTAAAGTTTATATTTTATATATGAAAAATTACTATAAATTGTGATGACTTTTATATTTTTGTTATAATTTAAGTTAATTTATTTCATACATAATAATGTTAATAAATTTTAAGCTAACGAATTTGAACTTCACTTACGTTCATTTATTTTTACTTTATAATATCATGTATAATGAACATTTTATCTTTTTAAAAGTACTTTTTAACAACAATGTCAAACACTAAAATCTTACAACTAACTTTTTAAAATCACTTCCTGACAGCACTTTTCAACGGCAATGCCAAATTGGCACTTAAACTCGCTTACCCATTTACAAAATAACCTAGACCCAAAATAATCCAAAAGCCCAACACCCATCTGACCCATTTCACTTTAACCTAATCTAACCCTAACCCTAGAAACCCTAGCTGATGTCTACTGTCATCGCCCTTATGATACCACCACCGTCCATTCATCAGATCCCTTGCTCCCACCGCCCACCACTGTCCTTGTCACCCCTTCGATGTGGTAAATATGAGAGCCATTCCTTCCCCTATATAACTAGGGTTAACCTACCGAAAATAAGGAGGAGAGAGATCAAGACTCAATTTTAGGCAAAAAATAAAGATAAAAGAAAAAACAAAAGTAAGGAAAATTTGAAGAAACCTTTCTTTTTTTAGTCTAGATTCGCTCAAATATGGCTTTTTAGAGAAAATCAAGTGTAAAATCGGGTTTAGGACCCTTACCCGAGTCATCCGAGCTGTTTTCATGTTCTCTAGTCGTCAAAGGCGGTGATTTTCATCTTTGACAACGGCGAGGCTCGATGGAGCTCGCGACTGAGGGATCACCTGCGTCTAAGAGTGAGGGAGAGAATTTGAGAGAGCTCTAGATTCTTTTTCAATACAAAAGGAAGAAATGAAGCTTTTGGTTCAAAATGGGTATTTATATGTTCCTTAAAACGACGTTGTTTTGGGCGTCATTGTTCAAGGACAAAACGACGTCGTTTTATCATTGTATCTGACATTTGCGACCCGACCCGGGGAGGATCCGCATTTTTTAAAATGAAATGGGGTAATATCCTTTTTAGACATTTTGTTTTTGATTTGTTTTACTTTTGTTCTTTTCAGTTTTGTTTCCTCATAATTATGCCACTTAATTTTTGTTCTATTTCATTCTAGTCACTAATTCGTTTATATTATTATTATTTATAATTACTAACATTATTATTTACTTATTTTTTATAGTCTAATAATATATGTATTGTTATATATATATATGTATATATCCTGCATTCATTCGTTTTAACCCAATTTTAAAATAAAGCAACTTTCTTTATTAGGGATTGTAACGGCCCGAATCTCGGGCTTTGCAAAATTGGGCCTCAAACCCATTTTATTTGGGCCTTACGATGGGATCCCAATTAAGAATAATCAATTGGGCCTAAAGGTAAAAGGGGCAAAATAAAAATAGTTGGTAATTTGAATATAAAGGCTGATGATGTGATGGAGAGAGGGAAAAGAAAGTAGAAAAAATAAATGGGATATTTTGGAGAAGAGAAAAAATAGAGGGAAAAGAGAAAAAGTAAAGAGGGAGGTTTTGAACCTCGATCTACGGCCATCAAAGCCATTGTGCACAACACTGCAGACACCATTAGAAAGGTTTCGTCGAGACGAGTCTAACGGTGACCGTCGCGTCGTTGTCCGAGCCACTGTTCGCCGGAGTAAGAAAGAAAAAGTTTCAGAGGAAGCTCGTTCGACACGTTCCGATCATCATAGCCGCAAACAGAGGCCACTATCAGAATCAACAGCTGGAGAATAGTGGGACTGAAGCTCGCCGTCGCTGTCTGATGGCTGGATGAGGGCTTAAGGGCTACCACGCGCTTCCCCTGCGAGTGGGCGTGTGCCATCCCAGGTAGGTGCACATTGCTCATATGCACCGCGCCGCACGGGATAGCTCTCCCCAGGTGCGCATGCACCCTACCGCACTAGAGCGCGTCTTACGGGTGCACTGAGGTTGTAGTGCACTCACCCTCACTGGATTACGTACCTGGGGTGCACCAAGCTTCCCATGCACCTACGCTGCACCAGATCGCCTAGGGGTTGACCAGACCATTGAACTATCATTGACCGGTCATTGACGTTTTCTAGGGGACCCTACCCAGGGGCTTCTCGACATTTTGGATCCAATAGCGCAGTTCGTTTTGCCAAATTTGAACTCGGTAAGCTATTTTTACACGTTATACCTTGTGAGTAGTATAGGAGATACATGGAATTAATGTATTTTCGTATTTGTTGATATACCCTTGTTCGAGTTTGGACATCGGATCATGTGTGTGTGCATGCACCCTACCACACTAGAGCGCGCCTTACGGGTGCACTGAGGCTGTAGTGCACTCGCCCTCACTGGATTACGTACATGGGGTGCACCAAGCTTCCCATGCACCTGCGCTGCACCAGATCGCCTAGGGGTTGACCAGACCATTGAAATATCATTGACCGGTCATTGACTTTTTTTAGGGGACCTTACCCAGGGGCTTCTCGACATTTCGGATCCAATAGCGCAGTTCGTTTTGCCAAATTTGAACTCGGTAAGCTATTTTTACACATTTTACCTTGTATAGTATAGGAGATACATGGAATTAATGTATTTTCGTATTTCTTGATATACCCTTGTTCGAGTTTGGACATCGGATCATGTGGATTGCTCGAGAAGTTCGAATGAGGATTTTAGCGATATCAGCTTAAGGTTAGTACACCTTAAACTCTGAAATGCTTTATGAGCATCATAGGTGTAATTGCCTTGCATGTTAGTGGTTGTAAATTAGGAGATGAATAATAAGCATGTGTTGATACTAATAGTCTGATGCTTGGAAATTAGTGAGATGCTTGATGAGCTTAAGAATATTAGAGTCTGTTTTGAGCTTTAGAGACTATGTAGGATTGCCTAAATATTTATACGATTATCTGATTGTATGACTGGTTGACTATTGAGATATGATGATGCCTTATGTGTTAGCTGAATAAATTAATATGTTGATTGAATACTGGTTAGAGTCAATACTGTTAAATATTCGATTAAATTGGTAAAAATTCAGTATGTGGTAATAGTCAATCAAATATCCTAGCAACACACTTTAATGTCTTTCATAAGCTTTAGGAACCTAATAAGTGTTATGACACCGTAATTTAAAGAAATTGTACGAACTTGTGAGTTGGGTACTGGTACGAACTTTGGTTGTACTGGTAAGCGATTAGGGTCATATCGGTACGGGTGGGACCGTACCGGTACTTATAGAAATTAGGAATTTCTAGTAAACTAATTGATAGCAGCATGCTTGCGAGTACCGTTAACCAGGGGTACCGTATCGATACTCATATTCGAGTACCGATGTCGCTGAATTGGATAATCTGAAATGCTGGTCTAAGATAAGGGTAATACGAAATATTAATAATTGAACTATGCCTTGATAAATGAGAATGTATTAACAACTCGGTAATGTATAATAGATGATATGTTGACGATTAACAACAATAAGGGATCATTGGGATCGCGTTGCTTGTTTGCCGGATAGGCATTGGTTGGGTTATATGTTGATGTGTCGTGTGGGCACTTGATTGTTGGGATCTGGGAACCCAGTGAAAGAGTGTTGCAACACCATGGTTGAGATACCGAATGGAGATTACCGATGCTATGTGACTCAGGCCTAATTCAAATATGCTCGAGGGACAATTTTGAGTATGGGTGTATGTTCTGATGTTATATGACTCGGCCTCACCAGAGAGTAGATGCTCGAGGGATGATTCCGAGCAAGGGTGTATGTTTTCGATGCTATGTGACCCGGCCTCACCCAGGGTGTATGATCTGATGCCACGTGACCCAGTCTCACCTGGAGTGTATGTACCAATGCTTTGTGACCCGGCCTCACTCCAGCGTCGTATCCTTGTTGTTAATGTTGTTTTTGCCTTGGTGATCTGTTGAGATCTCGGGCTTGGTAGGGCCTTGTGTGCCATGATTGATGATTGCTATGATGTTGGCATGTGTTTAGGCGGCTAGCGGTAGCGCCACATGTTCATTTATATCTTCTTATTGCTCGTACTAGCTTCCATGTTTATGTTTATGATTAGCATGAAGTATAGTAGAGTAGATGTGTAACACTGAGCTTTGTATGCTCAGCGCTTAGAATTGTTGTTTTCGTGCGTATGTTGATCGTGGGACCGAGAAGCACCATCTGTATGGGATTCCAGCAATCAGCGTTGTCAGAGTATGATACTTGTATTTAGTGGGTTGTGTATTCGTAACCTTACGTGTATGAGTCTGTAATCCTTATTTTGAATTTGTATTAATCAAGCCAAATGTTTAATTTTATTTTATTGGAGGTCCTTTGTAACATTTTAATCATTTTTATATTTATTTTGATTTGTGGGCGTTAAATGTTTTTGGTAATTATTTTATTTGGGCTAAACCAAGTTGAGAAATTTTATGATTTTGGCTTGGGCTTTAGGCCCAATGTGACATCCGGGTCGAGGGTGTTACAGGGATTCTCATGAAAAATGTACCTCGAGCTTAAAAGGGGCATCGTTTTCTCATTAATCTCTAATATAAAAACATCTTTTTAATCCTAAATTATAATAGTATTCCTTTATTCGGGGTCTCGTGGAATTATGTCTCGAACTTAAAGGGGCGTAAGTTTCTCATTAGTCCCATATAAATGAGTATTCTCTTTAATACATTTTAAGATAAAATTCATGCATTCAAAGATCACAATTTCCAAATTAAATTCGAATTTGTAATTTACATCGTTAAGACACTACGTAATCGATTAGGTACTATTTTTTGGGCGTTGTGGGGGTGCTCATCCTTTCCTACACGTAACAGACTCCCGAACTCATTTTCCTGGTTTCACAGACCAAAACTCATTGTTTTAATAAAAATTATGAAAACATGTTTTATTAAAATGACCGAGTTTTCAGTTAATCCAATCTCGCCTCAATTAAAAAGATTATTGGTGACTCCTATTAAAACTTAATATTTTTGTAAAAACGTCAAGCTTGCGGGGCCCGTTATTACAGCTTGCTGACTCCGTCTGGGACTTTTCCCAGGTAGGTGCACATTACTCACAGTCTGATTATTCCATGTGTACTAACCGATTTTTTATTGTCTATGTTTTTTTTGTATCGCATATTCATGATAGTAATAAAAGGTGTTGATCACGGGTGATCTTCAATCTAGAAAATATTCATAATGAATAAAGGGTCATGTGATCAGATAAAAAGTAATGCAGATATGTGGCAGTTCCCTGAAGTGATACCAAAAGAAGCGAAAGGCTTTTCTTTCAAAGGTTACACGTCAAACATACATGCCAAAACTCACGTCAATACCAAGATGAATAAAATAGAAAAGCGGAAAAGACAAATGGTCGAGATGATGAGTATGATGATCACCATGGCCAAGGGGAAAGAGCCTGATATACAAAGAGAGAAAGATAAATTGAATGGAAACCATGTTATAACGTCTAGTATCTAGGATTCTATTTCTGAACACGTTGATTCTAGCAAGCCCAAAGGTTTATGCACTATCACATTCAACATAAATAAGACACCCAAAGATACAAAGGTGGAAAGATCAAAGAGAGAGGAGACGAGCCAAAACAAAGCCTGAGAAAATGAAGCTCGGTTTAATAGGCCTTAATAGACTGGCCCAAGGCTTGGTTAATTAACCAAGCCCGATCTGTCAAGACCGATTCAAGGCCGGTTGGCTCGATGGTTCAGACCGGTTCATGCATTGGGCCATTAAGAACTGACCCACTTACCTTTCTGATAATGCCTTGTACGTCGTTCGCCAAAAATGATCGTCAGAGGCCCTAGATGCACTGATTCTGTCAAAAAAATAGAGATTACCAACCCACAATTCAACCCATACAACAACATCTTGAAACAAGCCGGAATCGAGGCAGAATTTACCTAAAATGCCAAAATCGCACCAGAATGCATGAAACTCTGACGAGAGCTTTTTCAGCGTCGAACAAGAGGCCAACCGATTGGGTTTTGCTCGCCCCCTCACGCTGAGTTCGCCTGGACAGTCGATGCCCCCAATCGGCAAAGCGAACAGCCAAAAATTGAGAAAAACAGAGACAGACTGAGAGAGTTCTAACGAGGCTTAGATCATATTTTTAAACGGTGATACGGAGGTCGTTCGACGAGTGGTTGGTAAGGGTTTGATCGGGAGGTCATGAGGAAATTTTTGGTGCCAGCGATGTACACCACGGCATAGCGGTGGGGCAGATTGGGACGGTGGCTAGTGCAATGCGAAAGGGGTTGGGAGAGAGAGAAAAAGATTAAATATTTTGGGTATTAATGGTGCTAGGTGGATCCGGATGGCTATATTAGATTTGGTTCAGACTAGTTAAACATAGTTTAAAAGAAATTTGGTGCAGAAAGTAACTAAAAGTGATCCCTAGCCCAAACAGTCAAGGCTTGGGCTCACCAAGCCAAAGGTCATGAGTTTGAACCCCATGGTTGACATTTTCTTATTTGTCATTCATTCATTCTTTTTTTAACTCAAATATACTTTAATATTTTTAAGGGTGTTACATGGGTTGTGTAATCATAGGACCTTACGTGGTCGATTCTGTAACTCTTATTTTGGAATTGTATTGATCAAGTTAAATGTTCAAATATTTTAAATTAAATTATAGCTCTTTTGTAACGATTTAATTATTTATTCATATTTTTAATTGTTGAATTTAAATATTTTAAAAAATATTTTATTTGAGCTAAACCAAATTGAGAAAATGTATGGTAATAATTTGAGTTTAGGGTCCAAATATAATATCTGGGTTTAAGGTGTTACAGTGGGCTTGTATGGGTCTATGGTCGTTGATGTGACAGATGAAGAGTAAAAAACCATTATATTATGATGGTGAGTTGAACCTATTGTTGAGTGATCGGTGAGCAAGAAATTGACCTTTCCTTGATTCTTTTCCATTGGATCGGTGAATTCGGGAATAATACTTGATGGTTATGGGTGTGAAAGTGAATAGATGACTTAGGCTTTTGTAGGTAAGTTTGATTTAATCTTTCAAGGGTTGCAACAGTTAGTTCTCCAGTCCTATGATTTATTGTTATTTTTTTATATTTTTTACTAATTTTTAATGCTTTTTGAATTTTTAAAATGTTTTTATAATTTTTTTAATATTTTATAATTATATGATGTGATATTTTTGTGTAACATGTCATCATTTTACTGGTTATTTATAAATTAACGGTCAAAATTTACCAATTATTATAAAAAAAACTAAAGGTGCTTTTTACTGATAAAAGCTAAATTGAGTGCAATATTCATAAAAAAACTTATTAATTTTTTGATTTGTTACTGAAAACTAAATTACCCTGAAATCTTTATTCAATCTAGTAGTAGATTCTTAAAAAAATACTTGTAGAGCTTTTAATTCCTCTAATAAATTTGTAATACCTGGTTTATCAATTTAATGAAGGTAGAAAACCAAGGTTTATTTGACCCAGTCAATTATTTTTGTAAAAAAATGATTCCTTTGAGATTTAACCATTCTTTTTATGAATAAAGAGTATCATCGTGTAAAAATCTTTTAAACAGAAGAAAAAAAGTACATATGATAAATAATCATAAACAAACAACAGGCTAATCCCGATAAAACATTACACGCAGTAGGACAAGCCTAACTGAAGCACGCAATGCACCAGACATACACCTTCCTCAAAGAGCTTCATAACAATCAACCTCCGCTAGAGTTGAGGTCATCATGGAGCAGCCCAATACCTCAGCTGGAGGAGCATTAAACTGAACACAGTCCAAGTATGTTGAGTCCGCAAGTTTCGCTATTCCATCCACAACCTTATTTCCATTGCTGGGGATATACCGGAACTCAACGTCCATTCTCTGTGCAATAGGAGACTAATATGAGCAAAGATGGTAAGCTGAGCATTCCAGCCAGCACCTTGTTGTATCAAATTAATCACCTCTTGACTATCGGTTTCTATGATTACTTGACGAGCTCCCAAATCCCATGCACAAGAAAGACCCAACGCCATACCCCACAATTCGGCCTCTAAAGCTGAGCTAATACCAATGAACTTGGTAAAACCAACCATCCAGTTACCTACCTGATCACGGATGACCACTCCACAAGTGACGTAACCAGACTCTTTTTGTCATCACCTTTCCATGACTAACCAACCAAAGGAACAATTTGACCCTTTGCTGACCACAAAACTGGTGAATAGCCTACCAAGCGGGCTCATTTGGAACAACATCAGCCCTCGCCCGAACGTTATTGTTTCGGGTTTTTATTTCTTCGAGATATATAAAAATCCACTATTATTAATATTAAATCGAATAATTAATTTAACATTAAATTTAACTCAAACTAATCCAATTCAAATAACATTTAAATTTGAAATCTTAAAAATCTGTAAGACATTGAGCTAAAGTCTAATCGATTTTCATATGGCCTTTTTGCTAGATAATTAAGTACTATTGGAAATTTTTATTAAATCCATTTCTTAATTTGATTTCCTTTTATTACAAGAAGGGTAATTCATGTGTGCAATATTTCAGTAATTGTTTTTATTCAGAGATGATCCGAGGGGTGTTGGAGGGGGCAGTTGCACCCCTCAAAATTTTAAACTCCCGTATAATTTATGTAATTTTTAATATATATTTTTGATTTTTTTATCGATGATTTAAATTTACACATCTAAAATTTTATAATTTTACACCCTCTAAATATCTAATATAACTCTCTAACAGTTTGTACCGCCTAACATAACATCTCTTGTCTGTCGGACAAAAATCTGTGTAATTTTTACTTAGATAGTATTATCTTTAATTAATATTCTTTTTAGAGATCATCTTTAATTAATCTTCAATTATTGAGATTAAGTGTTAAATTAGAAGAAAAAAACAAGTACTAGTAATTGATGAAAAGCCAAGCCAGCTAAGTCCGAGCAGAAAAGCAGAAATTGGAGAGATTTAACAAGTCACTTTCAATTATGGATGCGCATTTCACTGAGACCCGACAGTTTTTGACTCGACCTGGTCTGATCAGGTCAGGTCGAGTTTTTTTTGTAAAAAATTAGGTTTGTGTCGGGTCGAATTTTTATAAAGAGTGAGGTCGGGTCAAGTTTAGGTTCAGGGTAGAAAATCTGACCTAACCTGAGATTAATAGTGTAATTTTTCCTATATTTTTTAGAGATATTTTGCAATAATACCCTCTTTATATTTTTTATAATTAGATCCTTAAAATTGATTTTTTTACAATCAGATTCCTAAAATTAATTATTTTTTACAATTAGATCCATAAAATTAACTTTACAATTAAATCCTTAAAATTAAATCTTTTTCATAGGTCGAGTTGAGTTGAGTTCGGGTTGAAGTATATAACTTTCGGGTCGGGTCGAATTTGAGTTTAGAGTAATTATTTTTAAGTTGGCCAAAAACCCGACCCGACCCGACCCGGCCCGGCCCGTACACATCCCTTCTTTCAACCCTGATTAATTAGGAACAAAATGAAATTAAAAATGGACAATCAATCTAAGGTTAAATCAACCACCCTTCTCTATGTAGGGCGTGCTTTGGCACTTAGCATGGTTGGATATTAGCTGTCACACAAGAAAACAATAACAGATTATTCATCATATATTTCATTTTCATAAATTTCATAAAAAGTAAAGAACCCTCTAATAAACAAACCCCTTCTTCCACTCGTCTTTTGCAGATACACTCTTTCTTAGCTTCTTTGAGCCTTTAGCAGTGTTGGGGTTTAAAGTTTTAAACCAACTTTTGCAGATTTTGGATTAAAGCAATTTTGATTCTTAAAGTTTTTACCTTGTTCAGATGTCAAAAAACTGAGAAGCCTTTTAGTCCCACAAAGAAGTTTGCTGTTTTTCAGTGTTTTCTTGAAGAAAATTAGAACAAAACTGAATTCTGGACTTTGGGGGTCTTTCCTTCAACAAAATCTGTCTTTTGTTGAATTTGGGGTGTTTTCTCGAGTTGGGCCCTCAGAATTTTCAACTTGCAGTACAAAGCTTGAGTTTCAGCTCTTTGGCCAATGCAACCTTTATGTTCTTGGTGAGTTGCTGAAATCCTATCTGAGTTCTTTTGTAATGTTTTTTTGTTTGAAATGCTACTCTGTTTTTAATGAAACTGGAGTTGCTTGCTTGTGAGTGCAAGTAAGCATGTTATTGTTTTGTATTATTGTAAACTTCAATGTTATCTTGAAAACTATTTGTTTAATCATAGTTCTGTCAAGTAAAATAATATTTGGTTGGTATTGTTAAGTTATTCTTATTAATTATTCTGCAAATTAGATGTATTCATGGTTCGTCCATGCATGGATATGGCTTCTTTTTTTTTCCTTTCAATTTTTCTTTTTTCAGAAACTGGTCCCACTAAAGATCATTCTTTGGATAAACACTAATGATCATGCTTTTTCCACCGTTTGATTATTGTGCGTGGCTTGATGAATAGAATCATGTCACTGGTTTGGTTTGTAAGTATGTGCATTGCTCGTGTTTTGACTTATTCCAAGAATGATTTAATTTACAGTTTTATATGTTTGTTTTTATTGATCCATGCAACTATTGTCTGTTTGTAAACCTAGGGTTAATATATAATTATGGAGATATTGTTTTAAATTATGCTGTAGTGATTAAATTAATGGATGATTATCCGCTGACCAAAGAATGGATCCCCCAGTTTTTTATATTCATGCAAGGTGCGAACTGAGAATGAGATTAAGTTGATTTTTATGCTTCAAATTGGTCTTCTTTTGCCATGGATTCTTCTGACTAAATTACAATGCTCAACTAAAGTATCAATTTTCTTCTTTGCTCTCACCTACTTCGACTCGTGTGTGAATACCGGACATGAGCATATTCGATTATTCCAGAAAATTTTATATATTTTGAGGGTCTTTAGTGTTGATTGTTTAGTTTTGCTCTGGCCCTGAAACTTGAACAAGCTGAGAATTGAAGGAAAATATGTAAGAAAGTTTGAATCGTTTATTCAATCATGGTTACGTTGATGATTTCATTTCACATTAGTTAGATGCTGATAATTTCAAAGCTTACAATTGTTGATTAGATGATCTTATATTATTACGATGAATATTCTCCGATAATCTACGTCTTTTAGTATAGGATATCTTTGATATCCTTTTCATGACTGTTCAGCTCGATGAATGAAGTCAGATGAGTTTCTGATTATGTTCATTGCACGGTGTTGTTTCAGTGTGTGATTCTGTTTTTTACTCTTTTTTACCAGTGAAAACGTAATAGAGATCGGAACGATGATGGAAAACAAAAGGAGCCCTTGCTCTGTTGATCATACCAGTTTCACTTCTTTGGCACCAAAACGACAGAAATCCGAGTTATCAATCTCCACAAAGGTTTTTAGCCTTCTTTACCCACTTTTATGTCTCCTATTAGGATAAAGGAATCCCTCGTGCCAATGCTCAAAGAGTCACCTTTTTCCGAATTGTCTCTGCATGGCATAAATTAAATTCTTTTTCGGGGTTATATTCCCTAATATGGTTGCATTGCATCTTCTGCTATTTGTATTTTACCTTGAATGCCATTTTGGTTTCTAGAAATGTAGAGTATTATCTCTTCATTTATTCTCTCAGCATACTAAAACTAAGTACTATGTTGGATATGCTTTGTTTGCAGCTAATACAATCCTAATTTACTTCTTTTCGCAATAGGACAAAAAAGACAAAGTCGGTGAACGCATTGTTGCTCTGCAGCAGCTTGTTTCGCCATACGGAAAGGTACATTTGGCAATTAGTTGTTCACATCTCGACATTAATATTTGACTTTAGTTGGTTGTTTCCACCGGAGGTTGCATTGAAGGTCAAGCCTAATAAATTTTTAATCGTACATTGGTTGTATTTTAGTGTTTGCTATGGCTTGACTGAAGTTGTCTTTCAGCATAATGTTGCTGATCTTGCTATGATTTTGATGCTCTATTTGGTTCATTGCAGACGGATACAGCTTCTGTTCTCTTGGAAGCCATGGAATACATATGGTTTCTTCATGAACAAGTAAAGGTCGGTTTATCTTGTCCATTTTACTTAAGTTATTGTAGCATGCCTATGTGTTGGTATTAGTTGCAATTTCTAAATGCAAGTCTCTAAAGATCAGCAGTTGAAAATTCAGTGAACATGTACCGCCTATTAATGGCTTATGACCTGAAAGTTGCAGTCTCGGTCCAGCATTCTCGGAACAATTTTGGATGATGATTTTAATGATCATTGTAACATTATTAATGACCATGACCATGGTTTCAGGTTTTGAGTGCTCCGTATCTTCAAACCGTGCCGACAAACAACACGCCAGCGAGCATTAAACCTTCCCAGGTACACAAACTTCTCATGCTCAAACATTTGTCATCCCTATTTACCGAACTTATTCAGTCCAATATATGTGTTGTGGATACACCTTTTATGTTGAAACACAATAGACTTAAATTTGGGGTTCGAAAGTTATGGTTGGATTTTAAATCAGTTTTTCTTCCAGGACGTACAGAATTACAGCCTGAGAAGCCACGGATTATGCCTCGTTCCGATCTCTTATACCGCTGGAGTTGCTCGTAGCAATGGTGCCGATATTTGGGCTCCCATCAAGACCACATCGCCAAAATTTGACAAGGCTATCGCACCATTCAATTGACATTTTTCTTCGCCGGCTACTGGAAGTCTTTTAACTTCACTCGAATGGGGTTTAAAAGGTGACCAGATAAATATAGAATGCATAGAATTTCCTAATCTAGAAATGCAGTGGGGCACCTTCGTAGGCAGTGCTTGAATTAAGCTGCATTTAATCTATCCGATTATAACAACTAATTGCTCTCTCCTGATCATGTTATGTAAAATGTAAATGGATAAAGATGAGTTGAATAACTTTTTTTTAACTTCTATGTTTTATATCGGAAGCGAATTCTATGGTTAATATTACCTTATGTCGTCTCTGGTTTTTATTTATCTTGAAGTCATACATTTAAATTGCAGTTGCAGTCGCGTTTTTGGTCATAATGTTATTTGTAATTACGGAATTAACATATATTATTGGGGTCATTATAGATCGTTATTTTCCGCAATAATGATTTTAGACAGTGCTGCTCTTGTTATATGGTGGCTATCATTACAGTAGTCGACCGATATTTGAATTCCTGCTTGAATTACTCGCAATCCAGTAGGAATATAACCTTTCAAAGACTAGTCAAATACATGCAATATTAGAAGGATTATTATCGCATACATAAGCGGTGTAAAAATTTTATTTCCACAAGCGTCTTAATTTTAGGGTTTAGAGTTTTAGTTTAGGGTTTAGAGTTTAGGATTTTTAGAGTAGCGGTTTATAATTTAGGTTTACGGTTAGAATTTAAGGTTAGAATATAGGGTTTAGGTTTAAGTTTAGGTTTTAGGGTAATATGGTTAAGGATTTAGGTTTTAACCTATGAACCTTAAATGTTAACTTTAAACCCAAAATTCTATCAATAACCCTTAAATTCAAAACTATTACACTTAACCCTTCAATCCTAAACTCTAGAAACTAAGGCGCTTGTGCATATTAAAATACAATTGAACATGTTCGTGTTGGATTTGTTTTGAGTCTGGGTATTATCAAATTAATGATATACTATATTCATTATAAATTTCAGTATAAGTAAAATAAAATTGAGTAAATTACTTTTTTTCATTACTTAATTTTCTTTTCTAGATTTAAAGTTTAAAATTTAGCATTAAATATCCTTTTAATCAAAATATATCTCAAACTTCATCAGCATTAAATGTTTCATTTTCTTGCTCTTCGATCTTTGTTGTATGCTATTGGGACCTTTTCTCTTCTTTTTTTTTCATTTTTTTTCTTTTTAGTATATCGTACTTTAATCGATAAATTTTCTTTTGTCTAGTTAAACATGTATAAAAGTTGTGGTTGGTCTGTTTAGAGTAAAGTGATATTGAAAAGTTTTTTAGATTTCCATTTCTTTAAATCAAATGAAAATAAAAATGGTTAAATTTAAAACTCATCAAATAGTTTCAGTGAAAAAGAAAATGTTATTATCTCTAGATGACTTGAGTTTGAACAATTTGATTGTCGGTATGTACGTTTTTTTATTGAACTAAAATTAATGAACTGTTAGAGTTGTGATTCAAATTCTTTTAGGGTTTGATTTAAAGTTAGAATCTTACTTTTAGTATATCCTATTTACTTTACATTAATTAAAGGTAGAAAACTCAGTTTGAGTAGAATTTGTTTCTATGCAAGTTTTCTTTGTAAACAAGAAACCTATCCCTATAAATAGATACTAGGGATTAGGGGTTTAGACAGAACATTATAAATTAGTTGTAATCTCTTTCTCCATCATAGTGAAAGTTTTCATCCTCTGCCCGTGGTTTTTTTTCTTTTTGAGTTTTCCACCGTAAATTATTGGTGTTATTTTTCTTTTCTGCGATTGTGTTTATTTACTTATCTCGTCATTATAGTCCCGGTAGTATAACAAATTGGCATCAGAGCTTTTTTATATTACTCAGGATAATGATGATGATGAAGTATGAAATTCCGCTGCTGGATCGCAACGTCAGGTTTTCGTTATGGCAGGTGAAGGTTCGAGATGTTATTGTTCAGATGGATTTAGATGATGCATTGGATGGGTTTGATAATATGCTGAAAGAATGGTCGGATACAAAGAAACACCACAAGGATAGGAAAGATGCTTCTCAGATCCGTTTGCACTTAGCAAACAGTATTTTGCAGAATGTTCACAAAGAAAAGACATTTGTCGACTTATGGGCAAAATTGGAATAAATTTACGTGAAAAAAAACTTTGAACAACAAGTTGCTCCTGAAGCAATGCTTATACTCCCACAAGTTAGCAGAAGGTTCGTGTCTTGATGACCACCTAACCGATTTTAAGGAGATCGTCTCAGATTTGAAAACGATTGAGGTAAAGTACAATGAGGAAGACTTATATTTGATTTTACTTTGCTCACTGTCCGCTTTATATTCGTCTGTTAGAAGCACCCTCCTATACAGCAGTGATACCCTTACTCTTGAAGAGGTATATGATAATTTAAATTCGCATGACAAGATACAACATCTTACCGGCTCTGAGTTCCAAGCAGAGGGTCTCATGGTGCATGGATCAACTAGTTCAGACCGCGGAAGAAAAGATGGTCGTAATTCTGGCAGTCAAAATAGGGGAATATCCAAGTCGTAAAATCGAAGTAAAATATGTTATTTCTGTAAAAAAAAAAAGGTCATATGTAATCTGAGTGTTACAGAATAAGATAAAGAGAGAACCTGAAAATTAGAATTCTAGTGAAGATGGAACTGATATTGCAGAGGAGTACGATGATGTTAAACTTTTAGGTGCTTCCGGCGAAGACTCTATAGCAAGCTAGGAGTGGATTCTTGACTCTGGCAGTAGTTTTTATATGAGTCTAAATCGGGACTGGTTTGCGACGTATAAACCAGTGTCTACATGTACTTTTTTTAGAAATAATGTCTCTTGTAAAGTTGCAGTTATTGGCACAATCAAGATTAAGATGTTTGATGGGATTGTTCGAACACTTGGTAATGTGAGGCATGTTTTGAATTTGAGAAAAAATCTAATTTCGTTAGGTACTTTGGATTAAAAAAGGTACATATACTCCAATGAAGGTGGAGCTATGAAAATTTGCAAGGGATCTCGTTGTGATGAAAGGGTATAAAAGAGCAGCCAATTTTTATGTTCAGAAAGGTTCAACTATTTTAGATGATGCATCCGTTGTTTCCTTTTGCATGTCAAATGACGACGTTACTGATGAAGGCGTCTTGACTGAATCAAGTAAAAGAGAATTTTGTGTTGAACATGACAACCATGGGCATAACTGTTCTGGTAGGGAGAAAAGAGTTCGATTTTGTGGGCACAATAAAATTGAAAAGAATAATAAAGTTGAATTTCGTGGGCATAACGAATTTGAGAAGCTTAAGAGAGTTCGATTTGCTAAAAAGATAAATAATGAGAAAGATAGTATTGCCATTAATGATAAGGGTCGCGTTATGCATGATATTGCTCGTGGTGATATAGTTGTGAGCAAAGTTGGAACTAATGTTGATTTTACCAATGTGAAGACTAAATTACCTTGTGCATCCAAGCATGGGCAAGGCTTGGACTCGGTCGGTGTTCATTGCTGAAGACTACCCCTTGAAGGGGTTTTGTGGAAGAGGTGAAGAAATTGTTCGACAAGAATTTGTCTCAAGGTGGAGATTTGTTAGAGTTGTGATCCAAATTCTTTTAAGATTTGATTTAAAGTTAGAATCCTACTTTTAGTAGATCTTGTTTACTTTACATTACTTAAAGGTAGGAAACTCAGTTTGAGTAGAATTTGTTTCTATGCAAGTTTTCTTTGTAAACAAGAAACATATCCCTATAAATAGATACCAGGGATTAGGGGCTTGGACAGAACATTAGAAATCAGTTGTAATCTCTTTCTCCATCATGGTAAAAGTTATCATCCTCTGCCCGTGATTTTTTTCCTTTTGGATTTTCTACGTAAATTCTTGATGTTATTTTTCTTTTCTGCATTTACGTTTATTTACTTATCTCGTCATTATCGTCCTAGTAGTATAACATGAACAAATAATATCATACAACCACACTAAATAATTAGAAAAAACATTCGGATTTGATAATAAACAATGACTATTAAGTGAGTGAACAAGGTGCGACGGTTTGGTTCCATTTATTTTGTAAATTGTGGAAGCTTATTTGCGTTAATATTGGGCAGAAGTTCCCGGATAGTTATTAAATTATTTTAAAATGCTTTTTTTTCATTAAACTTTTAAATTTTATAAAATAATCTTTAAATTTTAGTTTTTGTTATAAAATGATTACGGAGCCATTAATTGTTATTAAGAGATTGGCGTGACAATTAAAAAATATATATAATAGCATATTTAATCTTTTATATTTATAGATTCAATCAATTTAGTCCTAGTTAGAAAAAATCAATAATGTACCCTTATTATTTATACATTCTATCAATTTGGTCAAGTAGTCCCAGTGAAAAAGAGAATGTTGTTATCCATAGGTGACTCGGGTTTGAGTAACTTATCTGCATAGTGTGTTTGTTATTAAAAGGCCAAGATCAATGAATATACGCTATCTCGTAATTACACCAAATAACTCAAAAAAATCCTCATAATTAACTTGTAATTAAATTATTAACTATTTGTCTTTAAAATCATCTGTTAAAATGTGTCGTTAGTCTTGTACTTTAATGCAGTTTATGATTTAGTCTTTGTATTAAAAAATTTAAAATTAAATATTCTTGTTTTTTAATTTAAAAATCTTAGTCCATTCGTTGACATGGTTAGTATTTTTCGTCAAGATTTGTCTTTCTTAAACAATCATTTTCAAAATTATTATTCTACATGGACATTGCTATTACATGCTAAATTTTCCGATGTTTATAATTTTGGTGTTTAAGTTGATCATTTTAATAGTTGAATGGTCAAATCAAACCACATGAATAATTAAGTGATAATATTTTTTTTGAATGGATTAAGTGATAATATTTTTTTCATATTTTTTGTTTCTGATCGTATACTACTAAGTTACCAATGGTTTACTATTAATATTATTGCATTATCATTTTACCATTACTAATACTTGTAATTATAAATTTTAGTATCAATATGTGCTACTGTATTTTCTATTAATTATTAACTAGAAAAGTTAAACTAATACTTTTATTTTAGAAAGGTTTGCAATCTTAAAAATGTGCAATTTGATGCTATAAAGTTTGTGAGTTAATTTATAAAATTTATATAATTTTAAATTTAAATTGATGTTAGAACAATGATCATTTGTCTGTGTGCATTGTCAAATGGTTAAAAAAATATATGAACAACTATTATATTGTACTCACTTTTAGACTATTAAAAAAACAATGATGACATTTGTAAATTTATAAACTCTTATTAATAGCTTATAAACATTTTGACATTTTAATAATGAAATTTATAACTATTGTCTTATCTATAATAATTCCATCTGCACTATTATTATTTTTTAATTATGATATTATCTATTATAATGTTATTAATATGTCAATGCAATCTTTCTAATTATTTATTAACATAATACTAAACTTTTCATTAATTTTAAAAATTTTGTTTTTATATTTTTTAACATGTTTGTTGTGAATTAATATATAAGTTATTTCAAAACTTAAAAGTATGAAAGTTATTATATTTTTATTAATAGTTTATGTAACTTTTACAATTGCAATTATAAAACTGTTTATTATGTTTCAATCCTTTAATATTATTTTGCATTAGATTTTATTAATATTTTTTATTTTAATAAATATTTTAAAACATACCATACACTTAATTCTAAATTATCCTACTACATTTGTATCTATTATGTATTCCTTTACACTCCTTTTATAATGTTCAAAATTTTCTTGGAACAAATTTATTTTAAAAAGGTATAAAGTCAAAAATAGCCTCCAACGTTTGACTTTTTACCACTTTAACCCCTATTATTTTTTGGTGCGCAAACAACCGCCTAACATTTCATTTTTGTTCAAAATTCACATTCAGCGAATAAAAACCATTAGTCAACTAACAGTCAACCCATTCGATGTTGTGGCATGTTTGTGGTGATGCCACGTGGCACTTTGCTACAGTGGCATATTTTTTTTAAAAATAATTTAAAATTTTATTTTTAAAAAATTATTATTATTTTTTGTATTTTTAACCAATCATATGATGCCACATGGCACTTTGTTGACGAGAATTATCTGATTAGTTAAAAATATTTAAAAAATAATTAATTTTTTAAAAAACAATTAATTTAAAAAAATATTTTTAATATTTTTAAAAAAAATTATATTTTTTAACCAATCAGACGATACAACATGGCACGTTGTTGATGTGGCATCATTTAATTGATTAAAAATATATAAAAAAAATATTTTTAAAAAAATGTAAAAATAATTATTTTTAAAAAATATAAAATATTATTTTTTAATTTTTTTAAAAAAATGTGATGCCACATCAGCAAAGTGCCACGTGGCATCGTCACATCATCAAAGGGCATTGCCCGTTAGTTGACTAACGGTTTCTATCCGTCGAGAGTGAATTTTTTACGAAAATGAAACGTTGGGTAATTGTTTGGACAAAAAAAGAATATGGGCTAAAGTGACCAAAAAATTAAACGTTTGGAGGCTATTTTTGACTTTATACCTTTTAAAAAAGCAATCTAAAAGTTTAGAATGTAGTGATTTAATTGTAACGACCCGGATCTTCGAGTCAACAATGGGCGTTGACTCGGGTCTTGGACCATCACATCGGGTCAAATGTTCGGGTTATGTTGGTCCTTGTTGTTGGGCTTTTATGGGCCTCCATGTGTTGTTGGGCTCAAGTGTTGGGTCTTGAGTTGTGGGAAGGACTTTGGTATGAGGACATATGGGTAATTCACCCTCAAATGTGGGCAAAGGCTGATGCCTCATTAAGGAGAGGCTGCCATTTTGTAAGAGAGTGAAGTCACACTTGTTCTCATCTCTCTCTCTTCTCCTCTATCCAATTTCCTTCCCAAACCTAAAGATTAAAAAGGGAAGCTTGTTGTTTTAGAGTTAGAATCCCGGTTTGTGGCTAGAGGAGGAGTTGTTCAGCACCCAAAGATCTATCTTTCAAGAGGAATATCTTCAGCATTGGTGGAAGTTGGGTTTGAAGCTTGGAGCAAGGAAGAGAGGTGGAAGAAGCTTGATTTCTGCCTTAGTTCGTGAATCTCTTGCTAAAGGTCAGTACATTTCTGACTCCTACACTTCATGAGCATCCTAAAATGATTGTCTTGTGTGGTTTATAGTTTTGGGTTGTATAATTGATGTTTAGAAGCTTAAAACCCCCTTTAATGGCTAATCATGTATCATGTGTTAAAAACGGGTAAAATTGGTACAAACCTCCAATAATCTGTAGGAACATTTTGGGACTTAACCATGTAGGTTAAGGGACGGGATGATGAAATCTCGAGCTCCAGATTTTGAAATCTGGGCTCGCGTACCTATATGGAGTAGTAGCGTATCGGTACGCCTTTGTTATAAGGGAGACGATTTGTGAGGGGCATATCGGTACGCCTTTCCGTGTATCAGTACCCTTCGTCTAAGGTGAATTCCAATAACGCTTTGGCGTACCGGTACGCTAGGGGCGTATCAATACGCACTGTTGCATTTCCTGAGAGAGGCTTAGCGTACCAGTACGCATATGTGGGAGTACCAGTACAGGGGTGGATCGGTACGGGGTGATCCTAGTACCGATGATGCGTACCGGTATGGCATAGAGCGTATCGGTACGACTTGGGGTATAATTCTGTCGAATCTAATTAACGTATTGGTACTCATAGGGGAGTATCGATACCCAGAGGGCGGTATCGATACTCACCTTGGAGTATCGATACTCGTTGGGCAATCTGCCCAAGAAAGTTGAGTTCGCGTTCGGGGGTTCTATAATTCAAGGTAAAGGGCCCTAGGGGTCTGTTAGGGTGTAAAATGAATACTAAAGCTGAGAAATGTAGAGTTAAACCCCGTATGTGAAATAAATGGCTAATGGCTTGGTAATTATTGAGTGGATCACTTGTTTAATCACCCATAGAGATCCGTGGTGGATCTGTTAATGCTACGTGGAAGATCGGGGTCCTTGTTGTGTGCTGAAGGGACACCCATGCGGCTGGTTGCCGCGAATAATAAGATAATTTAAAGAAAAACGCGTAAATGAATACCAAAGACATATATTAATTAGTGTAACAAACGAGTTATGCCTTGGGGCATTGGTAATGGTTGGCTGGATGCCTTTTATCTTTCGGTGAGATATATTGATGCTCAGGGGAGCATGTGTTAACGTATGTGTCTTGGTTAGGAATTCGGATGTCCTAGAGTCAGTGCAAGGGCACTTAAATAAGGGGATGGGTACTCGGGCTATGTGATCAAGTACATCCGGTGTATCTACAGGCTATGTGATCTAGATGCGGTCCGAAACCTATCCTTGGGCTTTGTGATCAGGATATGGAAATACAACTCGTGGGTGTGTGAGCTCGAGTAACTCAAAGGGCTATGTGACCTCATGAAAAGACTGCTTGTGGCTATTGTGATCCAAGTATGTCTAGGACGTATCTATGGCTACAGTGATCCGGATATGATCCTAACCCGACGACTATGTGATCACGGGTAACCCGACGGCTGTGTGAGCACGGGAAAATAGTAGGGCTTGGTTGGCTATTAGGAAATGTATGTTATTTATGTTGTTGTATGGATGATAGATGTTGGCTACTTTACCTTTAGGCTATGTGATCAGGGTGGGGTTGTTACTCGACGGGCTGTGTGAGCTCGAGTAACTCGATGGGCTATGTGATCTCGAGTATGGGCTAGATAACCCTTGGGCTATCTGATCAGGGTATGGGACGTAACTCGATGGACAATGAGGCCTCGAGTAAGGTAAGCCTGGGATGGCTTGGTAGACTTCTTACATAATAGTGGTATTTTGAGACATGGTTATGGACTCTAGCTAGGGTAGGCTAGACGATGATCCTTAGATGTTGAGAAGCCTTTCTGTGCACTCTTAATTATATTATCATGCATGCTTGTTTTATGATATTCATGAATTGCGGTAGAGTAGAAATGTACCACTGAGCTTTGTTAGCTCAGCGTGCGGAATTGTGGTTTTTTCGTGCGTAGGTTGACATGTTGCTTTTGGAAGAGCACATCGAAGAGGATTTCCCAGCACTGGGCCAGTTTCAGAGTACAATACTTGACGTTTAGTTTGGACTGATTGTATTCATAGGACCTTACCATAGTCGAGTCTGTATCTTTATTTTGATTTACTACTACGCGGTCAAACGATGTATTTTAATTTGAACTTATATTTTGTAAACCCTTTTAATCTTATTATCTATGTGGATTTTTATGGAAATAGATCGTTTGAGAATTGTCAACTTGTGGTTTTAAATTAGAAATTTTGATGGGTCGGTTTTGGATGACCCGAATGTAATGCTCCGAATCTGGGACGGGATCGAGGTGTTACACTTAATCTATTATGTTTAAATTAAAGTGATATATTTTATTTTTATATTTTTACTAAGTGATTAATAAAAAATTACATACTTTACGGAGAAAAATAATTAATTTTAAATTTAAATAAATTAATAAAAATAAATTTAAATATTATTAGTGTTAATGTAGTTTAATATCTTACAAATTCTATCTTTATATTTTGAGTTAATTTCACCACACATGCTTAAAATATGATCCTCGCTCTTAATTGGTCCCTAAGCTTTTGAACATTTCAATTTCATCCCCAAACTATAGTTTCCATTCTAAATTGGTCCCCAAACTTCTAAACGTTCCAATTCCATCAACAAATTATGACTTTTATTCTAAATTAGTCTTCAAACTTTTGAACGTTCCAATTTCATCCCACTATCGATATAGGCTAATCATGTCCACTGTAATAAAAATCGTTGAAAATTTGTTAACTACAATGTGGATCATATTTTTTTATCACATCTCCCGAAATCATTATTTAATATGGAATTGAAATGTTCCTTTGTTTTATTTTTGTTCTCTCAAATTGTTTAATATTCTTTTTGCATTTCAACGTTAAATCATTATTTTATTTAAATCCAATATTAATGATTATTTATGTCACACATATTATTATATAATACACAAAAGTGTTTAATCAACAATTAACAATTTTTATAACGGGTTTATTAATAGGGAACTCAATTAGCCTGATAATTTGGGAATACAATTGGAGTGTTCACAAGTTAAGACCAATTTAAAATGAGGGTCATAGTTTGAGGATGAAATTGAAACGTTCAAAAGCTAAGACCAGTTAGAATGAGGGTCATAGTTTGAGAATATAATTGGAACATTCAAAAGTTTTGAAACTAATTTAGAATGAGAGTAACAAACAATCTGTGAATGTGTGATAAAATTAACTCTTAATTTTTTTGAATAGTCTAAAGGTGATTGCAATGTAGTATCTGTTTATATCTTAAATTTTTATTAATTTAATTTAAATGTAATAATAATTATAGAATAAATTTTACAATTTTTAGAATATAAAGAGTACTTTTATAATTCAGTAATTAGGATTTGTTCTTAAATAATGAATGGGATCTAAACTTCAATTGGAATTAAATTTGTTAATGATTCGTTTATCATTCAAAAATTGTTAATGATTTGGTTAATATTTTTATATAAATTTATATTATTATTATTATTATGTTATGTTATTAGGGTTTGGAATCTGATATCTGAATCTATTAACAGACATGGCTAAAATATATATTGGATTAAGAAATGCTTTGTTATGATTAACATATTGCATTCGTATTATGTCAGATACAAGTATAACTCTGACCAAAATATATTTCAAAAATTGAAAATTATTTGTATATTTCAAATGCTGTACTCATTAAATATGAACATTTATGGGGAAAATGCATTACAATAACAATTCTCTGTTACTTTCACTTCCGAGGAAACCGTCTTTAAGTTACATTATAAATCTATGCCTTGGCAAAAGAACCCTGGTACCTATACATAGACTAACATTCCCATATAGAAAAATACAAAAGAGAGAGAGAGAGAAGAAATTGTACAATAAAATCGAAGGAAATTAATTACCCGAATTAGCTGATATCCTGTGTAACTGATGGTGGCGACAACGAGTTACTGGTCTCACCGCTGGCGGTACGTGACTCTAGATATGAACGGGCAACGTCTAACATTGTCTCAATCTCTTTCTTGTACTGCACAAACATGGTAAAAATACTCAAGTCAACCTCTTCAAATTTTAAGGATAATACGGACGAAGGGAGGAAAATAAGGTTTTCGGAGCATGGGATTCGTCGATATGATCGGTGAAGACCGTGGTTCAGCTATAGCAATACCTCATCAACAGCGCCTGACCTAATTTTCGATTGCATCACACACCATTTCTTAAAATGTGCACCTACAGGAAATTAAAACATCAGTTAGTTCAATTCGATGATGTTGAGGAAAAGAAAACATAGTTTATCAAACTCGGAAACTGCTAAAAGATACTGAAGATGTTCGTTACTTTCGTTATAAACTGATGCATGCATCAAGAGATGCATATCATGTCGGTATAAATTGAAATGAGAGACACAAGCCTCTGGAAGGCCATATCTCAACAAGAGTTCGATTACATTCAAAAATAAAGCCGACACAAAAATGTCAAAAGATGTCCCCAAGGGAACACACCCCAGCAGGTTAAACCTGAGAGCTAATAAATCTTTTTCTTGGAAAAGAGTTATTATCTGTATTTTCAGACTAGGAATTCGGTTTAGTTTTTAGTGTTTTTACGTGTAGCTTTTGTTTTAGCTTTCAAGAGTTGATACATGTGGAATTCTTTTAATTGTTTTCACAATCCTGATGGAAGGCTGAGTATGAAATTGCTAATTTTCAATTTCATCATGCAGGAAGGTCATCCTAAGCTTTGGACGAGGAAATTGAGCAGACAAAGAAGAAAAGCTGGAGAATGAAGTGATGCTGCAGCATTGCTATAGCAAATCTGTGCCAGTTAGGACTTGCCATCTCAACTTCGTTTTTTACAGCTAACAGCTAGTCCAAATGGTGCGTTAGTCAGCAAAGGACAATTGTGCCTCACGTGTAGAGGGGGATTTCAACCCTAGTACTTAAGGAAAAAGGGAGCAGAAAAGAAAGAGAGAGCGGTGGGTGTGAAAAAGAGAAAAGAGACAGAGAAAGGCAAGGCTTCAGTAGAAAAAGAGAAAAAGCTTGGAGATGTGAACAAGAACAGAGAAAGGAGGGAGACGGCATCACCATATTCAGTCTTAGCCTTCTTCACTCTAAACTCTATTTTTTCTCTTGAGTTGTGTCTGTGAACATTGATTATTAAAGCTATATTTATATTGTTTGAGTTGATTATGAGCTAAACTCTTTAGCTAAGACTGTTAGTGGAACCAAAGCTAGGATTATGATTTAAATGCTTTGCTAATTTTTACTCCGTTTATCCATGAGTATTCAATGCTATACTTCTACTAATTGGTTGACCATCAATTTCTGGAAACTTTTGGATAATTCTAGTTCAATAACCTTGTAGTTTGTGAAAATATAGGAATATATTTCTCACCTTGTACAACCCAGTGAAATTGGTGCTCTAATTCAGGTTCTGAGAAATCATATAGAAATATATTGAGTCTGATTTAATAAGCTTAAGTCATAATTATTAGGAAGATATTAGGCCCTGATTAGAATTTCGGTTGACTGGGTAACTTTGCTATAACATTACTAAAACATTCGTGGTCATAATTGCAGCCGAGGTGAAACTAATGATCCTAGTTTCAGTCCATCATTGCATTTCAATTACACCTAGTTGTTACTTTCTTCTTTTAGGTGAATAACCTAGTTGTTTTACTTTCATTTGCACAATTTGATATATAATGATATATTACTTGTTCGATTGTGTGCACTTGCGTAAATTGTACCCTTTATTTGCATATCTCGCAAATCAAAGCAAACAAGAGTTCAACTTGGAGATCTCAAATTGAACTATGTGAAAGTAGGGAGTCGGATTTAGCAGAATGCAGGAGGGCTACGTTCATTGTGTGGCCTAAGAAGTAATGGGTCATATGTACCATAAAAAATGCCATCTTAAAGGGAACAAAAGACTTACCTGCTTTGATATCCAAAGCAGATGAGTTTTCACCATTGGTCTCTGCAATCCATTGACAATGAACCTGATGCACCACAAATAAAATGGTGTCAATTTTAATGTTGAAGCTAAAACATAAATAATAAAACTGAAACAAGAAAACATTACACACGCTAACACAAATATAAAAGTTAATAATTCTTCCAAGAGGTTAGAATTGTTACTCATACCAAGTTGTTCATGCCATAATGGTATATCCAACAAATCATATTAATATCTGTGAGAAACAGAGTCTTTCCCTGTACTCTTTTTCTTATATTCATTAGTGAAAGAGAGTCTATTATATAGACTTTTACAGAGGTGTTTAACACCAAGTGGTTAACCTATAGGATAAGACTTTTATCCTTTACAAAGATCAAATTTAAATTCAAACTACTAGTTAAGATAAAGTAAAGATAACATACAACTCCTACTCTATCTAAAACTCCTACAACACACGGTTATGCATACTAACTAACACTCCCCCTCAAACTGTGTATATGTTGTATATACCCAGTTTGGATGTGAACTCATCAAAAATAACTCTTGGAAGTGCCTTAGTAAAGATGTCAGCTATCTGGCTTCTGGTAGGAATATAGTTTAGCTGTGCAATACCACCATTCACTTTCTCATAGATAAAGTGCCTATCTATTTCAATGTGTTTGGTTCTGTCATGTTGCACTGGATTCTTAGCAATACTCATTGCTGATTGGCTGTCACTATAGATCTCAAACTCAGTCTTTTTTCATCCAACTCCAGCTCTTTGAGAAGCCTCTTTATCCACATTCCTTCACATATTCCAAGAGCTAATGCTCTAAATTCTGCCTCAAAGACTACTCCTTGACACCACACACTGCTTTTTTTGCTTCTCCAAGTAACCAAGTTGCCCCAAACATAAGCACAATATCCACTAACTGACCTTCTATCGGTGAGCTCTCACCGCCCAGCTTGAACTGTATACCTTCACTGCTTGCATGCGGAATTTTCTTGAAAATTAGCCCAGCACCAGTGTGAATTTTAGGTACCTCGCACTTACATTAATCGCCTCCAAATGTTCTTCTCGAGGATCACTCATGTGCTGGCTTATAACACTCACTGAGTAGGCAATGTCTGGCCTTGTTAGAGAAAGATATATTAGTTTTCCAACTAACCGTTGATAGGATTCTTTGTCAACTGGATTACCAGCTTCCTCTTTGTTGAACTTCAACCCTAGGTCCATGGGTGTCTCGGCTGGCTTGCATCCAAGCATCCAGTTTCTGTAAGAAGATCTAGGATGTACTTCCTTTGATTGATGACTAAACCTTCTCTTGACCTTCCTACTTCCATACCCAGAAAATACCTTAGACTCCCCAAGTCCTTTGTTTCAAATTCTTGTGCAAGAACAATCTTCAAATTCTCAATTTCTCTACTATCATCCCCTGTAATAATTATGTCATCAACATACATAATTAATAAGGTTATTTTACCGATTCTTTGCAACCTTTCTCAACAGGTGTGATCAGCGACTTTGTTTGAATCCATTCTTTACCATAGCCTTTGCAAACCTCTCAAACCCCCTTGGAGATTGTTTAAGTCCATACAGTGATTTGTTGAGTTTGCACACTGTATTTCTAGCTGTTTTACCTTCTAGACCAGGTGGTATTTGCATATATACTTCCTCCTCGAGACTCCCATTGAGAAAGGCATTTTTGATGTCTAGTTGGTGTAATTTCCAGTCCTTGTTTACAGCTATGGACAGTAAGATTCTAATAGTATTCAATTTAGCCACTGGTGCAAAGGTTTCTTGATAATCCACCCCATAGGATTGTGTAAAACCTTTAGCCACCAGCCTTGCCTTATACCTCTCAATACTCCCATCTGAGTTGTACTTGACAGTGAAAACCCACTTGCATCCAACAGCCCTCTTTCCCTCTGGTAGATCTGTCAAACACCATGTCTCATTTTTCTCAAGTGCCCTTACTTCTTCCTCAACAGCTTTCTTCCATTTGGGATTCTTCAAGGCCTCCTCCACTGTTTTAGGAATCTGCACACTGATTAGGCTAGCTGTAAAGGCCTTAAAAATGAGCTGAAGTTTACCATAGGCAACAAATTTGTTAATTGGGTGCATAGTACATTTTCTTACTCCCTTTCTATAGCAATAGGAAAGTCACCAAGGTCACTAGAATCTTGAGGAGGAATGTTACCTTCAATCTCGACAAGAGAGCAGATTTAAGCCCGGTTCAAAGCAACAAGGACTTGAGTCTGGTTCTTGACAAGTGCTAGGCTGGTTATTTACTTCATTAGGGGCTCTTCTTCTCCTGGTATACACCTTAAATTGACTGTCTGTCGGCTGTGAATGCACAGAAGTAGGGGAAATTTGTGCTACAGCCCTAGGTGCTGGAAAAGGTGTGGTGCAAGGACTTGGTGATTTGTTGGTATGAGGAGAGTGCATTTCTGTCGGCATAGTATTTTCTATTCTGGTGGTTTCAGGATAGGATATGAAAGGAATGTCTGGTAGAGGAGAAATGATGGAAGGTGGAGGAACAAAGGGCTGAAATTCCTCATTTTTCTCCCCCTGAAGTTCAGTCCCTGCAAAATATGGTTTATCCTCAAAGAAACTGACATCAAAAGAGACATAGGTCTTTTTAGAAATAGGAGAATAGCATTTGTAACCCTTTTGAGTAGAGGAATATCCTATAAACACACACCTGATTGATTTAGGGTCCAACTTACTTCTATTTTTATCATGCACATGAACAAAAGCTGTGCAGCCAAATACCCTAAGAGGAAGAACATATGAAAGTGGTTTAAAGTGAGGAAAATGTTTGAATAAGACTTCTGTTGGTACTACAAAACCCAAGGTTTTATTGGGCATTCTGTTGATGAGGTAGGTGGCAGTAAGCAAGGCTTCCCCCCAAAGATATTTAGGTGCTTTGGTTGAAAAAAGAAGAGACCTCGTAACCTCTAGTAAATGTCTGTTTTTTCTTTCGGCAACACCATTTTGTTGTGGAGTGTTGACACAGGAAGTAAGATGGAAAATGCCTTTTTCCCGAAAATAACACCCAAGAGATTGACTAAGGTATTCACTCCCATTATCACTCCTCACAACCTTAATACATTTGTCAAACTGATTTTCAATCATTTGATAGAAAGTTTTGAAAATTGACGCAACTTCCGCCTTTTCCCTCATTAAAAAAGTCCAAGTAGTCCTAGAATAGTCATCAATAAAGGTAATAAACCACCTAGGCCCAAACAAGCTTCTGACCTTAGATGGACCCCAAATATCACTGTGGATTATAGAAAAAGGAGATGTGGGTGTAAATGAGGAAGGAGCATATGTTTAGCAATTTGACATACTTCACAATTAAAAGAATGAGGCTTTTTATTGCTAAATAACTTGGGAAACAATTTTGAAAGATACACAAAGTTTGGATGTCCTAGCCTAAGATGCCACAACATAATATCATCAGGGTTACTTAAAGAAGAAGATGAAGTCTTAAAACAACGTGAAACTGAAGAAATCAAAGGTTGTAATTCATCAAGGATATAGAGACCATTGGATAGCCTAGCACTGCCAATCACCTTCTTCGAGCCCTGTTCCTGAAATACACACCCATTAATTCCAAAGTGAGCATCACATTTAGTATCTTGAACTAACTTACAAACTGATAACAAGTTGCAGGCAAGATTAGGAACATATAGCACATTAGGCAAAACCAGTTTATCACCCACTTGAATAGTGCCACTTCCTTTTACTTGGGACAGAGACCCATTTGCAACCTTGATGGAGGTTTTAGAGTTGCAATGGTTAAAGGTGCGAAATAGCTGAAGGTTGCCTGTCATATGGTCAGAGGCACCAGAATCTATAATCCAGGATAGAGGATTTGAAGTGGCCAAACAGGAAATTCTACCTTCACTAGCTGATAAGGCAGTTGTGGAAGATTTAGAGGTGAGATGGCCAAAAAACTGTTGAAGGTAATTGTTCCCATTTAGTTTGTAGGATGTGATTGGGGAAAGAGAGGCATCTGAGATCTGAAATTCAGATGCACGAGGGTTATTTTGGGAACTAATTTCTGATGTGGTGGTTTCGAAAACAGCCATGGAAATTAAGCAAAGGAGAAAAACGAGAGAGATAGGATCGGCTCCTAAACTGATACCATGTGAGAAACAGAGTCTTTCCCTGTACTTTTTTTCTTATATTCATTAGTGAAAGAGAGTCTATTATATAGACTTTTACAGAGGTGTTTAACACCAAGTGGTTAACCTATAGGATAAGACTTTTATCCTTTACAAAGATCAAATTTAAATTCAAACTACTAGTTAAGATAAAGTAAAGATAACATACAACTCCTACTCTATCTAAAACTCCTACAACACACGGTTATGCATACTAACTAACAATATCCAAGTATATAAGATTCCACTCATATATTTGGTCTAATCTTACATTGAACATGAATCTCTATTCCTGTTGCCTGTTGGAAGTGACCAGTTAATCTGCAAGATGGGTCTGACCGTAGCTGACAGGTCTGGTCATTCATTTTAAATATCTGACACTAGAAAATTTTCCTTTGGTTCACCTTCTTAATTCCCCACTTTTATCTAATGGGGAGTTAAGAGGCAAGGCTAGAAGATGGTTATAGATTATGATCAATACCAGTAAGAGTGAAGCAAGTTTACAAGCAATCTCATGCAAAGCCAGCAAGTGAACTATTTTTTTTTGAAGCAAGCAAGTGAACTAATGTGTCAGTTCTAAAGGGAGATTTCCTTCCGCAACAGTTTGAGCATCAACTTCCCTCTTGATTGGTTGAGGGAGATTTACCTAAAAGGGTTGATTTAATCTGTCACTATGGATCAAAGTTCAGTTTATTTTCCTCGAACCATACAAAACACAAATAGAGGAGGATTTTGTAGTAAGTAACAATCCATGGTTATCTTCAATTAATTTCCTTATTTTGGGATCAGAGGTTTATTTATTTATTCATTGGAGTGAGGAACCAAATCAGACCAGAAAATAATAAGAGAGAAGGGAGATATTGCTTGCACAGGCAACGATGGACTGCAGGGACCTTGCACAAAACAAAAATGTGGGGTATAAAAATATTCCAAACCAAGAAGAAAGATACCCATTTAATACTTACTTCAAAGTAGGTACCAAATGGAACATCATGCGCCTGTTGTACAGTCTCAAAAACCTACGAGAAGAGATAAAATTGACTAAATTCAATTAAATCAAACAAACATAGAATCTACAATAAAGATGCAAATAGCCATATGTATCACAAACCATAATTTTTTTTCACTAAATAAGTAAGACAGCGTTAAGCTTGTTAAATAAGAAATTACTGAATGCACGAGAGGTCATACGAGCATTTTCTTATCTGAAGATAAAACAAAATGTTGATCCTCAGTCACGGCAGTGTCTGGAGGGCACATAGGATTGTTACAAATGGATCTGAATGTAATCTCCCTCACTTGACCTTCATATTCATCTGCAGCATGCCACTGTCCTATCTGAAAGTAGAACAGCAGAATGAGTACAAACTATCAATTCATTCAACTAGGGATGAAGAAATCCCTGTGAAGAATACCACTAATTTATATGAGGGAAAAGGAGCCATGTTCATACCACCAAAAGTTTGGAGATGTTTAAAGCAAGTATAAGTTAATTTGAACTTTCAGTATTGTCCTATCCATTTCAAGTTAAACCTCGACAGTTGTATTTTACAAGCAAAACAAATTATTTTAAGTTGAGCATATCACCATAAAGTACACAATAACACGAAAACCATGTTTAATAGATTAAGCATGGAAGAATACTAAATTAATATTTTCTTACTGTAAGATTTTTGTCTTTCCGTGATGAACGATATTCATTTGTGAAACTAGAGTCATCACTCAATAATAAATTATAAAGCTTCTCAGCGGTGCAAGAAAATATATCCTGCAGGAAACATTCATGAATCATAAATATACCAATTCACATCATTAATAAAACCCACAAAGGCAGGAAAAGATATGATGCATACATTGTAGATGCCAACAAGAACCTGTTCTTTGATAAAAGGTATTTTTTCAGTTTTAGTTTTAGATGCTTTATCTCGAGGAGTTGTAGCTTGCCTTCTGCTACTGCTTGCACGCAATGCTGATGCTGCTCGCTCCTACATGTCGGCAAAAATAAATCAAATGGATTTATTTTTCATCTAACCAATTGGTTCAAAAGGGGAAAATAAGCATGAATACAAGCAAAAAACGATTGAGACCAGAAACAATCATTTTGTGAACACAAAAACAAGTAGCAAAAGCAGAAAGTTCCTACTCTTCAGCTTATATAAATAACCTTTCCCAGCACCAATATTTCCCAATCTCTGATCTTTACTGCCATTCTTGAGCTCCCAGAGTATTCCCAAGTTGTCCAATCCATCTCAAGCAAAACTCTTCCCCTTTCACCCAATTTTCTAGTGAGTTCCGATTACGGAATGAAGTACATATATATGACTTCTTCAAAATGCATTGACAATTAAATTTTATTCTCTCTCGCAGCAGATGCGGAACACAATGAGAATAAGATTGTTTCAGCACTAAATGAATATCAAATGCCTTCATTTTGGGCAGAAAGAAAAGCTTTCAGCTATAGATTTTCAGTGTTTCTAAAGATGGTAGGAAAACTAATTTTCTTTCCATATAAAAGTGATTATAAAAAATCAGGAGTGAAGATCTGTAAAAGAAAGAATAAAAAGAGAATGAACATCACAGGGAGAACAAGCAAAAAACCTTATTCTCAGCTTCCAACATTGCATGGTAGTTTTTTGTTGCACGTTGTAATGCTCGTACCGTGTGGTTCCTGTTCCAAAATGATGCAAATTTATACCTGACTCTACCTGAAATAAGAGAAGATAGCAACATAAACACACCTTTACTCAAATCATGCTACAACGAATAGTCTCACTCATGCCATTTGGGAGTTATTCCTAACAATGTAATAACCTATTTTTTAAAATGAAAAGATTCGGAATGGATAACTGTCTAGAAAAGGGGTAAAAAAGCCCAGTTTAAGAAGACATCAACCGGTACAAACGACCAAAATAGAAGTATAATTTTAAATGAACACGAACAGTGTTCCTTCAGAATGTGATGTCATTCCATCTTTCTTTAATGGTAAAAATCCTTTTCGTATTCAAGAATATAATTTTGAGCACAAAATACAAAACAACCATCAAAATTAGATTAATAAAAAAATAATGAAAAACAATGTAAAGTTTTTGTACACAACTGTAGTATTTTTCATGTGGCAACAAAGCACCACAAGATTGGTAGACAAAACCTTTTGCCGGCAGTTCACCACCAAAGTGCACACAAACTTGTAGAAAAGACAGGAATGAAGTAGCATTGTTAAGTATTATATGTAAAACAACTAGCCATTGGAAAAAAAATCCTAGAAACAAGGGAAGTATGACATTTGATAAACATAATATTATGAGCGTTCTAACTGATTGAGAAAACTTCTCTAGAGTTTCTGAGGTCCAAAAAATCTTATATTTGTGATTCATTGTTACTGTAGGTTAGAGACGTGTAACTAATAAAGATTTAATCCTATTATTGTAAATATTATCTTATATGGTAGTTCAGATGTATTGTAACTCCATCCTTACTTTAGATAAGGATTAACTATAGAAGTAGACTACTTAGAATCAAACTCTCTGTAATTAGTCTATTAAAGACTTCCTGTGTAAACTTGAATTTATGAATAATAGAATAGACCGAGAACAATTTTCTCTTCTCTGCACATACCTATTATCTACATGGTATCATATTAGGCTTGTCGATCCTTCCTCCTAACCCAAAACTATCATGGTGACACCAGAAAATCCCATTCTTATCATCGTGCATCTCATCTCACTATAGCAAATGCTTCTCCTTCCCCAATCACTTCTTGCAAATTAAATGGCAACAACTACCTACCCTAGTCTCAATTAGTGAGATTCTACATCACAGGAAGAGGAAAAGCACCCTATCTCTCAGATACGATGACAGTCCCCGAAGAATCTGATCTAGCCTACAACAAGTGGCTTAGTGAGAACACCATGATCATGTCCTGGTTGATTTACTCCATGCTTCCCAAGATTAATGAGAATATTATGTTGTACAAAACTATAAGTTAATTCCGTGTAAGTATTTACATTTAATTATTATTAGTAGTTTTAGTTAAAGTCTACTACCTAGAAGAGTTGTAAATCTAATGCAAGTAGGATTAGTATAATGTAAGTAGGACTCCTAATTGTACTTAAAGTCCTATTCCTAAGTCTATATAAGGCTGTAAATATTGTAACTTTAACATAATAAAAAAATACAGAAAAGAGAGTTTTCTGTTTCTCTATATGGTATCAGTTTAATCGATCCAATTCAACTAATTCATATGGGTCATTCTTTGACAACCAGTGAGCAACAATCTACAGCAGAAACTTCTGCAAGCGTGGAGGATTTTTCAGACGTTTCTGGTGCCTCTGTGACATGCCATCGACTAGTTGGCCACAACTATCTTCAGTGGTTACAATCTATTAAGCCTTTTCTTGTTGGGAGAGGCAAACTCGGCTACATCACAGGGACCATTCCACAACCCTCTGTTGCAGATCCAAACTTTGAAAGATGGGGCTCGAGAGAATGGAAAAGTGATGTCTTGGCTCATCAATACCATGTCCCTTAAAGTTGGGACTAATTTTCTTCTTCACAACATAGCATGTGAGATCTAGAATGCTGTGCGGGAGATCTATTCCAGCAGTGACAATGTCTCAGAATTATTTGGCACTGAGAGCAAAGCTGCCAACCTAAAGCAAGATGGGATGTCCGTCACAGTGTTTTACAATACTTTGACCAATTTGTGGCAGTAAATAGATCTATACGAGAGTCATGAATGGGAGACACCTACTGATGCTGCTCTCTACAAAAATATTACAGCACAAAGAAGGATTTTCCAGTTCTTTAATGGCCTCAACAGAGAGTGGGATGCAGAAAAATCCAGAATCCGGGGCAGCAAACCTCTTCCATCACTTCGAGAAGTTTTTGCTGACATATGCAGGGAAGAAAGTAGGTCTTTTATGCTGCCTGAAACTACTGCCACAGAAGGTTCTGCTCTTGTCACTCAGAACTCAGTTAAGATCAGAAAAAGCAAAATTATGTGTGACTACTGCAAGAAGATGGGGCACTTGAAGGAACAATGCTGGAAGCTACATGGCAAACCAGCAGATGGAGATCATCTACCAACAGGGCTCCTAGAAAATCAAAGTCTAATGCAACAACTAGTGGTGGTTCGAGTGGGTTTTCTAAACAACAAATGGAGGAACTTCACAGGCTATTTGGCAAATTCACAAAGCCTAGTGATGGAAACCTAGCCCTAGTAGAAGAAGCAGGTAAATCAAGCCACTCTTTACCTACTGCCCTTCTTTCCACCAAGGCTACCTCACCCTGGATCATTGAGTCTGGGACTTCAAATCACATGACTGATAATAGGGAACTATTTTTCAGTTTTACACCTATTAGTTCTGAAAGTTCAATTAAGACCGCTGATGGCTCACTATCTCCTGTTAAAGGAAGTGGTTCTGTTGCTATTAGCGAAGACTTGTTACTTGAGGGAGTATTATTTGTACCTAATCTTGCATGCAATTTGCTTTCTGTCAGCAAGCTTTCCAAAGATTTAAAGTGCTCCTTGATTTTTAATGATTCTAATTGCTCTTTACAGGCACTGGAATCGAAGAAGAAGATTGGCAGTGCTAGCTTGCAAAATGGCCTTTATGTTCTTCACAGCAACCACAAGTCTTTCCATTCTCAAACAATTTCTTGTTTTACTTCCTTAGGAAATCTAGATGATGCAATGTTATGGCATTTTAGATTAAGTCATCCTAGTTTTTATTATCTTGCAAAACTGTTCCCTGATTTATTTATTAATAAAAATCCAAATTCCTTTAAATGCCATATATGTCCTCTTGCTAAACAAACAAGATCTTCCTATTTACCATCTCTTTATAAACCTTCACAACATTTTTCTTTGATTCACAGTGATGTTTGGGGTCCTTCTAACGTGAAGAATGTGACAGGTAGTAGGTGGTTCGTTACTTTCATAGATGATCACAGTAGAACCACTTGGACTTATTTGCTCAGAGACAATGGGGGTGAATATTTTTCTAAGTCCCTAGGAGATTTTTTTTGCTAAACATGGAATTGTCCATATCACATCTTGTGTAGATACACCACAACAAAACGGGATTGCAGAAAGAAAAAATAGACATTTGTTAGAAGTCACTAGGGCTCTCATGTTTACAAATAATGTTCCTAAATATTTGTGGGGTGAAGCCTTGTTAATTGCCACATATCTCATCAATAGGATGCCCAGTAAAATTCTCAAGTTTAAGACACCTAGGGATGTTTTCTTGGAAAGTTTTCCTAATTTTAAGCCTATGTCTTCTGTCCTTCCCTTGAAAGTCTTCGGTTGTACAATCTTTGTCCAAAACATAGATCCCTCTAAAACCAAACTTTACCCTAGATCATTAAAAAGCGTCTTAGTTGATTATTCTTCACTTAAGAAGGGCTACAAATGCTTTCATCCTCCTCGAATTTTTTTTACTTCTGTGGATATTACATTTTTGAGCAGGTCCCTTACTTCTCAACGGCTGCAACTCAGGGGGAAAGTTGGGATGTATTCCAGCCTCAACCAAATCAAGTTTATCCTTTAGTTTCTTCAGTACCTTTATTTTTTGACAATCCTAATTCTTTGAAGCCTCAGAATTCTTCCAAAACTCCTACTCCTTCACCCATCATCACAGAAACAGTTTCATCACCACAGGCTACTCCTACACCTCCTCACACCTTACCTAATCCTACTTCTAATCCTCTTAAAGAAATACAAGTCTTTACCAGAAGAAAAAAGTCTATCCCAAGGACTTTTGCAATCTAACACTTGCCGAGAATTGCACTTGAGTCCAGCTGCCAGTGAGGAAACAAGAGGTAATGAGGTAACTGAGATTCCTTCTCATTTGCTTGAATATGAGTATCTGCCTATTGCTAAAAGAAAAGGGGTTAGAGAGTGTACAGGATACCCTATTCAAAGGTATGCTGATTATAGTAGTCTAATGCCATCCTTTAAGGCTTTTACAGCTTGTTTAGATGAAGAGCAGATACCTACAACTATTGAGGAGGTACTACAAAATCCTAAGTGGAAGAGGGCTGTTGAAGAAGAGGTTGAAGCACTGGAAAAGAATGAAACCTGGTCTGTTGTTGATCTTCCACAAGGAAAGAAACTGTAGAAAGTAGTGAAAACAGAAGAGAAAGTGTTATGTTATTCGATATCTCATAGGTTACAACATAGAACTCTTTTATAGAGTCCTTAAAGATTTATCTTTAACTAGGACTCCTAATAATAGAAGACTTCTTATCTACTAACAGATAACTCTTAGTCTTTATCCTACTAACAGATAATTCTTAATCTTTTACATAACTTACAAGTCTATAACATACAAGTCGATAACATACAAGTCGCATTATCCTACACTCCCCCTCAGGCTGGAGAGTATACGTTGTATAGTCCTAGCTTGGATAAGAACTTATCAAAAACTGATTTGGGTAAAGCTTTTGTAAGTACATCAGCTAGCTGTCCTTCTGTAGGAATGTATAACAAAGAAGCTATCCCATTGTTAATCTTTTCTAAAATAAAATGCTTGTCTATTTCAACATGTTTTGTTCTATCATGTTGAACTGGATTCCTAGCAATTTGAATTGCTGATTGGTTATCACACAAAACCTCAAACTTATTTTCTTGGTCTGTGTTTAACTCCCTCAGTAACTTAAGTAACCAAATTCCTTCACACATTCCTAGTGCCAAAGCTCGGAATTCTGCTTCTACACTGCTTCTGGAGACAACTGATTGCTTCTTACTTCTCCAAGTCATGAGATTTCCCCAAACAAAAGTGCAGTAGCCACTGGTTGATCTTCTTTCAGTGAGTTCTCCAGCCCAGCTAGAGTCAGTGAAATACTTTCACAGATCTGTCCTGTGTCTTCTTAAACAATAAACCATGTCCAGGAGTCTTCTTCAAGTACCTAAGAATTCTGTTTGTTGCTGTCATGTGTTCTTCATTTGGATTGGTCATATGCTGACTTATCACATTTACTGGAAAAGCAATGTCTGGCCTGGTTAGTGATAGATAGATCAATTTTCCCACTAATCTCTGAAACCTTTCTTTGTCAACTAAAGAGCCTGTTTCATTAGTAAATTTCAAGCCAGCCTCCATTGGTGTATCTGCTGGTTTACACCCCAGCATTCCAGCTTCATTTAGTAAATCAAGGACATACTTCCTCTGATTTATCACCAACCCCTTACTTGACCTTGCAACCTCCATGCCCAGAAAGTATCTAAGCTTCCCTAAGTTTTTTGTTTCAAACTCTCTATTCAGAAGATTCTTCAAGCAGCTAATTTCTTCATCATCATCCCCTGTCAAGATTATGTCATCCACATAAACAATCAAGATAACCCTTTTATTTTTTGAAGTTACCTTAATAGTGTATGATCAGCTAGTGACTGCATGTATCCATTCTTTAGAATAACCCTGGTAAACCTGTCAAACCAACCTCGAGGAGATTGCTTTAGGCCATAAAGTGACTTGTTGAGCTTACAAATTTTCTGATTTCCTTCAACTGATTTCAGACCAGGTGGGATCTTCATATAAACTTCCTCCTCTAACTTCCCATTAAGAAATGCATTCTTGACATCAAGTTGGTGTAAGTTCCAATCATTGTTGACAGCAAGACTTAACAAAACTCGAATAGTGTTGAGTTTTGCCACTGGAGCAAAAGTTTCAGTATAATCAATCCCATAGGTCTGTGTATACCCTTTAGCCACGAGCCTTGCTTTATATCTCTGCAAACTGCCATCATAGTTATATTTCACAGAAAAAACCCATTTACAACCGACAGGTTTTTTACCTTGAGGAAGATCCATTATTGTCCAGGTTTTTTTCCTCCTCATCAACAGTTGTAGGAATTTCTTTTTCATCTAAACTTGCTGTAAAAGCTTTAAAATATGGCATCAATGAACTGTACGCAACAAATTTCTGGATAGGATGTTTAGTGCACTGTCTAACTCCTTTTCTAATAGCAATAGGAAAATCATCCAGATTAGGAGTAGTAGACTCACTGATTACATTTCCTTCATCTTCCATATTGGCAATTGGACTCAAATCCAATTCTCGGCAAGTGTCAGATTGCAAGATGGCCTCAGGTATAGTTTTCTTTCTCCTTGTATAGGTCAAAAGTTGTTTGGGGGGAGTAGGTGTTTTGGAAGGATCTTGAGAAGTTGTTGGTGTTTGTGAAGGGATTGGTAAAGAAGATACAGGTGAGAAATCTGAAGGTGTTGTAGGCAACAAGGATGGATTTGAGGAGTGAGTGAATGAAAAATCTGAAGGTATAGAAAAACTAGGAGAAATTACCTGATGTTGGTAGGAAGGCTGAAAATCATCTCAAGTCTCCCCCTGAATTGCAGCCGTAGTAAAGTAAGGGTCCTGTTCAAAAAAGGTAAGATCCATAGTAACAAAAAATTTTCGAGATGGTGGATGATAGCATTTATAGCCCTTCTTAAGTGAAGAATACCCTACTAGCACACACTTTACAGATCTAGGATCTAACTTGGACCTATTACTGGCTGAATTATGAATAAAAACTGTACAACCAAAGATCTTAGGAGGTAATGTACAAGAAAGAGGCTTAAAGTGGGGATATTTTTCCAAGAAAATTGATTGAGGGGTTTGAAATTTCAAAACCTTACTGGGCATGCGATTGATCAAATATGTGGCAGTTAACAAGGCTTCTCCCCACAAGTACTTAGGAACATTATTGGTAAATAAAAGGGATCGAGTGACTTCAAGAAGGTGTCGGTTTTTTCTTTCTGCCACTCCATTCTGTTGTGGAGTATCAACACAGGAACTAATCTGAACTATTCCCTTTTTTCGAAAAGAATCACCCAAAGACCTAGCAAAAAATTCACTGCTATTATCAGACTTAAACAATTGGATTTTAGTATGGAATTGGGTAAGAACCATGGTGTAAAATCTCTCAAAAATGCTTTCAGTTTCAGATTTTTCTTTCATCAAATAAGTCCAAGTAGTCCTACTATGATCATCAATAAAAGTAATAAACCACTTACAACCATCAGCATTCTTCACTCTAGAAGGGCCCCAAATATTGTGAGTTATCCGAGAGAAATTTTAGTGTTTGTAAATAATGTAGTAATTATCCTACTTAAAGTTTATCTCCCTAATAGATTAGATTTTATCCTTAGTAGGACTCCTTATTGTAGTTAGAGTCTATCAACTTAGTAGATTAGAACTAGAAGTTATCTTTAGAAGGTCTTCTTAATGTACTAAAAGACCTAGAGCCTATATAAGTGTGTATCGAGAGATGTAAATTATTTTTTATTGAGCAATAGCAGAAAAATTCTGCATTCTGTTTTTTTCTTTTAGCGAAACTTCAATTACTGTTTTTCGCATTCATCAACATGGTATCACTAAAATACGATCCTAATAGCAAATTTCAGTGGCGATTTCTTTGGCTTTCAATCGATGCCCTCTGCCTGTTTACTCCAATTTCTTCTTCCAATGATGAGGAGAGGTAAACCGTCTGTGTTTTTTTTGCAGAGGTCGATCATTCCAAGGATAAATGCTTTGGAAAATTCATGGTCGACCAGCAGATGGAAACCTACAAATCCAAGATATCCGTGCCATCATACCCTACCGCCGCACCAAAGTTTAATTCTGTTGGTGCAGAAATTTGGCTATGGTGAAAACTGCAGTAATATAGATGTTTTTTTGCCGACTGCTCTTGTTTCTACCCAGTCTGCAGCAAATTGGATTATTGATTCTGGGGCCTCCGACCACATGACTGGTAATAGGGCTTTATTCTCTGTTTTTAAAAAGTCTTCTTCTCAAGCTTCCATTATAACTGCAGATGGTTCTCTATCTCCCATCAAAGGGACGGGCTCTATTTCGTTAGATGGTAATTTGATCCTTAAGGATGTGTTATTTGTCCCTGACCTCGCATGCAACTTGATATTAGTGAGCAAAATTTCTAAAGACTTGAACTGCTCCTTAAGGTTTACTGATTCTACATGTTTTTTGCAGGCACTGGATTCGAGGAAAATAATTGGCAGTGCTAGCTTGCAACATGGTCTTTATATCCTTCATAGAAAATATCCATCTTCTATTTCAAATTCTCCTTCTTGCTTTACTTCAGAGGGACGATTAGATACTATAATGTTATGGCATTTTCGGTTAGGTCACCCCAATTTTCACTATCTTAGAAAAATGTTTCTGATTTGTTTGTTAATAAAGATCCAAATTCTTTTAAATGCCATATCTGTCCACTTGCAAACAAACCAAATCTTTATATTTACCATCTGTTCATAAACCCTCTAAACCATTCACACTCATTCATAGTGATGTTTGGGGTCCTTCTCGAGTGAAGAATATTACAGGGAGTAGGTGGTTTGTGACTTTTATTGATGACCATAGCAGACTTACTTGGACCTACCTTCTTAAAGAAAAAATCTGACGTTGTTTCTATTTTTGCAAGGTTTTATGAAATGGTGGTTACTCAGTTTGATAGCAAAATAAAAATGTTTCACTCGACAACGGGGAGAGTTTTTCACTACTTGCCTTTAGAGATTTTTTTTGACTAAAGGTATAATACATCTTAGTTCTTGTGTAGATACCCCAACAAAATGGGATTGCTTGAACGTAAAAATAGGCATTTATTAGAGGTTACCCGAGCCTTATTATTCACCCATGCTGTTCCAAAATATTTGTGGGGAAGCCTTATTAACGGCTACATATCTTATAAATAGAATGCCTAGCAAAGTCTTGCATTTCGAACTCCTAGAGATGTTTTCTTGAAAAATTATCCTACTTTTAAACCTATGTCATCTAATCTTCCCTTAAAGACGTTTGGATGTACTTGTTTTTCTAAAATCCACAAATCCTTCAAGTTCCAAACTAGATCCTAGGGCTTTGCAGTGTGTTTTTCGTTGGATATTCTTCACTTAAGAAGGGCTACAAATGTTATCACCCTCCTTCTCGTAAGTTTTTTGTCTCTTTGGATCTCACTTTTTTTTGAACAGTACCTTATTTTCCTAAGACTGAAAATCGGGGGAGTATTGGGATAATTTCAGTCTCCTAACAACAGTTCCTTCTTTTTCACCTTCTTTACCTATAGCTCCTTTGTTTGTGAAGCCTCGGAATTTTTTAAAACCCGATACCCCTGTTTCTAACACTACACCTCTACGTACTTCACCTAATATTACTCCTATCGCTCCTCATTATTCACCTAAATCAACTGTTCAGCCCACTAGCCAATTACAGGTATATATACCAAAAAAGAAACCATTCCAGAGATCGTGTTTGCAACTGACACTGCCGAGAATTGGACTTTAGTCCAAATGCTGTGAGGATAAAGGAGGTAATGATGTTGAAATTTCTCCTCATTTACTTGAACCTGAAATTCTGCCTATTGCTAAAAGGAAAGGGGTAAGACAGTGTACAAAGCATCCTATTCAGAGAGATATGTTGCTTATAGCAACTGATGCCCTCTTTTAAAGCTTTTACACTTGTCTAGATGAAGAAAGATTCCCAAGACTATTGAAGAAGCCTTAAGAGACTCCAAGTGGAAGAAAGCTGTTGAGGAGGAGATTACAAAGACTAGAAAAAATGGCACTTGGACCATAACTGATCTTCCACAAGGCAAGAAACCAAAGTGGGATGCAAATGGGTGTTTGCTATCAAATACAATTCGGATGGGAGTGTGCACAGTACAAAGCAAGATTGGTGGCCAAGGGTTTTACATGGACCTTTGGAATAGACTATAAGGAAACTTTTGCTCGGTTGCTAAGTTGAACACCGCCGAGTCCTGTTGAGTTTGGTCATTAATTGTATTGAAACTTCATCAACTTGACATTAAGAATGCATTTCTTAATGGGAAACTAGAAGAAGAAGTTTTTATGAAGATTCCTCCCGGTTTAGAGTCCAAGAGAATAGGCGAGAAAGTTTGCAAGCTGGACAGATCACTTTATGGGTTAAAGCAATCACCAAGAGCCCGGTTTGATAGGTTCACTAGAGTAATTCGGAAAATGGATACAAACAGTCTCTAGCAGATCATACCTTGTTTTCTAAGGTAACTCCCAAAAAATGCAGAAAAGTTCTTTTGATAGTATATGTGGATGACATTATTGTGACAGAGATGATGAAGAAGAAATAAGCCACTTAAAATCTCTTTTGAATAAAGAATTGAGATGAAGGACCTAGGAAAGCTTAGATATTTCCTAGGCATGGAGGTGGCTAGATCAAGCAAAGGTCCAGTAATCAACCAAAGGAAGTATGTTCTTGACTTACTCACAGAGACGGAATGTTGGGCTGTAAACCAACCGATACTCCTATGGACACAGCCTAAAGTTTAGCAAAGATGGGTCTAGTCCAAAGGCGCACAAGGGACTTTTTCGTAGATTAGTTGGAAAATTGATTTATCTATCCCCGACCGGGCCCGGATATAACCTTTGTTGTGAATATCATCACAAAAGACATGACAAATCCGAGACAAGAGCATATGGAAGCAGCTACGGACACTAAGGTATCTAAAGGGTACACCAGGACATGGTTTAATATTTAAAAAGACCCTTGATAAAACAAATAAGGTTTATTCAGACTCAAATGGGCAAGTGAGTTGACTGATAGAAGGTCAACAAGTGGTTACTTGTTCTTTTGTGTGGGGTAATCTTGTGACTTGGAAGAGCAAAAAGCAAACTGTTGTATCAAGGAGTAGTGCGACGAGAATCTGAGCTTTAGCTCTTGGAATTTGTGAAGGAATCGGCTAATGAAGCTTCTAAAAGAGCTAGGCATGGTTCAAAACGAGAAGTTTGAAGTGTTTTGTGATAATCAATCTACAATTCAGATTGCCGAAATCCAATTCAACATGACAGACCAAGCACGTTGAGATCGATGGACACTTTATTGCGAGAAAAGCTTACAAGTGGAGTAGCTTTTTAACCTATGTTCCAACAGAAGAACAAGTGGCGGACATCCTTACGAAAAGCCCCGCCAAAAAAGCTCTCTTTGATAAGTTCTTATTCAAGCCGGGACTATACAATGTATATTCTCCAACTTGAGGGGAGTGTGAGTTATCCGAGAGAAATTTTAGTGTTTGTAAATAATGTAGTAATTATCCTACTTAAAGTTTATCTCCCTAATAGATTAGATTTTATCCTTAGTAGGACTCCTTATTGTAGTTAGAGTCTATCAACTTAGTAGATTAGAACTAGAAGTTATCTTAAGAAGGTCTTCTTAATGTACTAAAAGACCTAGAGCCTATATAAGTGTGTATCGAGAGATGTAAATTATTTTTTATTGAGCAATAGCAGAAAAATTCTGCATTCTGTTTTTTCCTTTTAAGCAGAAACTTCAATTCTGTTTTTCTGCATTCATCAACAAATATCACTATGGATCAAAGAAAAAGGGTGAGATGGTTTATAAGTAGATGGCAAGTAGGATGCTTTGGTTTGTTTAGCAAGAGGGCAGATATGGCATTTAAATAAGCTTGGCTTTTTATTGATGAATAAGGAAGGGTACAATTTTGCAAGATATTGAAAACTAGGATGACCTAACCTAAAATGCCACAATAAAACATCATCACTTTGTCCTAAAGCTGTAAAGGAACAAGAAGATTGAGAGATAGAAGAGGGTGGAGTGCCATGAAGAACATAGAGGCCATTGTGCAAACTAGCATTGCCAATCATTGTCTTCGAGTCCATTGCCTGCAAAACACAACCAGAAGCATTAAAAACTGTGGAACATTTTAAATCTGTTGAAAGCTTGCTAACAAATATCAGGTTGCAAGCAAGATTGGGGACAAATAAGACATCATGGAGCAACAGATTTTCATTAATACTAATAGAACCACAGCCCTGAATTTGAGAAAGTGAGCCATCAGCAGTTTTAATCGATCTACCAGAAGAAGATGCTGTGTATTTGAGGAACAATTCCTTGTTACCAGTCATATGGTCAGATGCCCCAGAGTCGATGATCCACGTTGGAGTAAGTTGTGTAGATAAAAGGGTTGTAGGGAAGGAGGTACCTTCAGTTTCTTTCATGGCCAGATTTGCCTCACCAGGGCATGCAAACTTGCCAAACAATTTCTGGAGATCTTCAATCTGTTCCTTGGTAAAACTTGTAACACTTGAGGCAGAAGCTAAATGGGACTGTGTATCTCTAGAAGACCTTGGCTTCCAATCGACTGGTTTACCATGAAGCTTCCAACACTTCACCTTGGAATGGCCTGGTTTCTTGCAATGATCACACCAGGGCCTACATTTTCTAGTAGAAGTTGTCTGAGTGAGAAGAGCAGATCCTTCATGGGAAGAATATTCAGGAAGCATCACAGTGCGCCTGCTCTCCTCCTTCTTAACTGTAGAAAAAACTTCTCTAATCGAAGGAAGAGGGGAGCTGCCAAGAATCGTACTACGAACTGCATCTAATTCTTTATTCAACCCATGAAGAAATTGGAAAATTCTGCGTTGTGCAGTAATTTTTCTGTACAGGGCAGCATCTGTTGGTGTCTCCCATTCATTCTGCTCATAAAGATCTATCTGCTGCCAAAGAGCATTGAGTGTGTTGTAGTATAGGGTGATTGATATTCCTTCTTGTTTGAGAACCGAAGCCTGACCTTCAATCCCATACAATTCCGAGATATTATCTGTACTGGAATAGGTTTCTTGGACAGCCCTCCAGATTTCAGCTGCTGTTTGGTAAAGGAGAAAATTTCTGCCTACACTAGGGGCCATAGAATTGAGCAACCAGGACATCACACGGCTATTTTCCTGCATCCATTTGGTATAACCAGCAGCAGTGGCCGCAGGCTTTTCAACCTCCCCTGTAAGATAGCCCAATTTGCCTCGTCCTGAGATAAAAATCTTGACAGATTGAGACCATTCCAAATAATTATTGCCATTCAATCGATGACAAGTAATAACAAGGCTGGAAGTTTCATTGAGATCATCAGAACCAGAAATAATTTCTGGTGAAGAAGTAATTTCAGTAGAGGAATTATAAGAAGAAGAGGTGGCCATCGACTAGGGTTTAATTTAGAGGATCGAAACCCAAGCTGATACCATGTAGAAAGTAGTGAAAACAGAAGAGAAAGTGTTCTGTTATTCGATATCTCATAGGTTACAACATAGAACTCTTTTATAGAGTCCTTAAGGATTTATCTTTAACTAGGACTCCTAATAATAGAAGACTTCTTATCTACTAACAGATAACTCTTAGTCTTTATCCTACTAACAGATAACTCTTAATCTTTTACATAACTTACAAGTCTATAACATACAAGTCGATAACATACAAGTCGCATTATCCTACAGAAACCAGTAGGCTGCAAGTGGGTCTTTGCCATTAAATATAATGCCGATGGGAGTGTGCACAGGTATAAAGCTAGACTGGTGGCCAAAGGCTTCACATAGACCTATGGAGTTGACTACAAGGAGACTTTTTCCCCAATAGCAAAATTAAACACTGTCAGAGTATTAATGAGCTTGGCCGTGAACAATGACTGGAAACTACATCAACTGGACATTAAGAATGCCTTTCTTAATGGAAAGTTAGACGAGGAAGTGTACATGAACATTCCACCGGGCCTAGAGTTTGCAAACTGTGAGGGGAAAGCTTGCCTACTAGAGAAATCACTCTATGGACTGAAACAATCTTCTAGAGCATGATTTGACAGATTCACAAAAGTTGTTCTTGAGGATGGATATCAATAGTCCCTAGCAGATCATACATTATTTTCCAAGGTAACTTCTAATAACAAAAAGGTTATCTTAATAGTGTATGTGGATGATATAGTTTTGACAGGTGATGATTAAGAAGAAATAAATCATCTAAAAATCTTGTTGAGCAAGGAATTTGAGATAAAAGACCTAGGAAAACTTAAATATTTCCTAGGCATGGAGGTAGCCAGATCAAGCAAAGGATTGGTCATTAACCAGAGAAAGTATGTCTTGGATTTACTTACTGAAACTGGAATGCTAGGCTGCAAACCAGTCGAAACACCTTTGGATGTAGGCTTGAAATTCAGTCAAAGGGATTCAAGTTCAAAAACAGATAAGGGGTTGTATCAAAGGTTAGTTGGAAAATTAATTTATTTATCCTTAACTAGACCTGACATAGCTTTTCTAGTTAACATTGTTAGCCAACATATGACTAATCCTACTGAAGAACATATGGAAGCTGTAAAGAGGATTCTAAGGTATCTAAAAGGGACACCAGGACATGGCTTGATATTCAAGAAAACCTTGGACAGGACAGTAAAGATCTTCACAGATTCTAGTTGGGCAAGTGAGCTGACAGACAGAAGGTCAACCAGTGGGCATTGTTCTTTTGTTTGGGGGAACTTGGTCACTTGGAAAAGCAAGAAGAAAACAGTTGTTTCAAGGAGCAGTGCTGAGGCAGAATACGGAGCATTAGCCCTTGTTATGTGCGAAGGAATCTGGTTGGTAAAACTGCTCAAGGAGCTAGGACTGAATAAAGAAGAAAAATTTGAAGTGTTCTTTGACAATCAATCTGCAATTCAAATTGCCAAGAACCCTATCCAACATGACAGAACAAAGCATGTTGAAATTGACCGACACTTCATTGCAGAGAAGCTCACAAGTGAAGTGGAAGTCTTGAACTATGTTCCTACTGAAGAACAGGTAGCAAATATTCTAACAAAAGCTTTGCCAAAAGCTTTCTTCGAGAAGTTTAAATTCAAGCTGGGATTATACAATGTATATTTTCCAGCTTGAGGGGGAGTATAAGTTAATTCCGTGTAAGTATTTACATTTAATTATTATTAGTAGTTTTAGTTAAAGTCTACTACCTAGAAGAGTTGTAAATCTAATGCAGGTAGGATTAGTCTAATGTAAGTAGGACTCCTAATTGTACTTAAAGTCCTATTCCTAAGTCTATATAAGGCTATAAATATTGTAACTTTAACATAATAAAAAAATACAGAAAAGAGAGTTTTCTGTTTCTCTACAAAAACAACATCTGAAATTTGGGATGCTGCTAAGGATACCTACTCGAGCATAGACAACACTTCTGAGCTTTTTGGAATTGATTATTTGATCAAGGAACTTAGCCAGTCTGATATGACTGTGGCCCAATATTTTGGTGTTCCGACTCATTTTTGGCAGCAAATAGATCTCTATGAGATGAATGAGTGGAAGTGTATAGATGATATAATCTTTTACAAGAAGCTTACAACCCAAAAAAGGGTCTTCCAGTTTTTGTCTGGTTTAAATTGAGAGTTGGATGGAGCCAAAAGTAGAATCCTAGCTACAAAGCCTTTTCCTCTTGTCAGAGAAGCTTTTTCAGAAACCAGAAAGGTAATGTTACCTTAACAAGTGCATTTTGAAGGATATGCTTTACTCACAAATTTTAGTTCCAGCCGCAAACAGAGGAAGGGAAAGCCCTAGTGTGACCATTGCAAACGAGTAGGACATGTGATAGATCAGTGTTGGAAGCTGCAAGGAAAACTTGCAGAATGGAAACCTCAGTGCTTCAGAAATCCATGAGATGCTCAAGCTAATGTTGTTCTTGAGAGTTCATCTACAAGCACTTTCAATAAACAACATATAGAGGAGTTACTACTTTTTGGCCACATGTCTCCCAAGCCAAATCCACCTTCTGCATTTACAGCTATTGAAGGTAGTATCTCCTTATTAGCTAAATGTCACTATTCAAGTTGGGTTATTAACTTTGGAGCATCTGATCACATGACTGGAAGTAATTCTTTTTCATACATTCAGAGCAGTGCAATATGCATCCTCAGTCAAAACAACAAATGGTTCACTTTCATTTATTGAAGTGAGTGGTTCAGTTCAACTCAGTGACCATATTCTCTTATTTATTGTTCTTTATGTTCCAAAACTTGCTTGCAATCTACTATCAGTCAACAAACTATCCACTGATTTAAGATGTATTATTAAGTTTGCTTTGAATGTTTGTGAACTTGCACAGGGTTCAAGGACAGTGATTTGCTATGCTAGGCTGAGTAATGGATTTTATATCTTTGATGGGAAATCTCCAAATAAAAAGTGTATTCAAGCTATTTTTAATCTACTTCTTTATCACCTTCTATTCTATCTAGTGATGTTATGTTATGACATTTTAGGTTAGGACATCCAAACTTCCATTATCTAGCAAAATTGTTTCCCAAGTTATTTGTGAATAATAGTCCAACATCTTTTGTTTGTAATATATGTCAGCTTGCTAAACATACTAGACATACTTATTCTCCATCAAAATTTACACCTTTTCACCTTTTTCAGTTATACGTAGTGACATTTGGGGCCCTTCTAAGGTTAAAATTTTACTGGCTTAAGATGTTCATATCTTTTATTGATGACCACTCTAGAACAACATGAATTTGATGAAAGGAAAATCAGAAGCTGAGAGTGTATTTCGAGCCTTCCATAAAATGATAGAAAACCAATTCAAGAATCAAGGGTACTACTAAAATCTTCAAATATGACAATGGCAGTAAATATTTCACTAAGACTTTAGGTTCACACTTAAGAGAAAACGAGATTTTACATCTTAGTTCTTGGGTTAATACCCCTCAGCAGAATGAGGTGACTGAGAGAAAATAAACACATTTTTAGGAGGCTCTTCTTACTGTCACCTATTTTAATCAATAGGATCCCTAGTAAAACATTAGATTTCGAAATCCCAAGAGGTGTTCTTCTTGCTACCTTTCCTCATTTTAAACCTTGATCCTCTCCACTTCCTTTTCGAGTATTTGGTTGCATCTCCTTTGTCCATGTTCATAGTCAATCCCGAGGTAAACTTGATCCTAGATTTCTTAAACATGTTTTTCTAGGTTGTTTCTCGAGTCATAATGGCTACAAATGTTACCCACTACAAATAGACTTTATACCTCAATGGATATCACCTTCTTTGGAAATAAACCATATTTCTATCACCTTGAAATTCAAGGGGAGAGTTTAAAGGAATTTCAGTCACTTGACAATTCAATCTATTCATTTTTTACCCCTACAACCTGTCCTTGATGAATTTTAGCCATAATAGAATGTTTAACCCCTTCAAACACCTTTATTCCAGCCTACTACTTCTTTAAATCTGACAAATATGCCTTCACCAAATCCTAAAACTCTCAGATGTCCTACTCCAACACCTATATTTTACCAAAGACTCCACAAAAAACCTTAACGTCATAGCTGTAAACAACTCAGTGTTTATAAAATGAGAAAAAAGTTTCCAGAAGTTATTTACTGTGAGAATTCTGACATGGTTGCCGAAGAAGATAAACGATGTTGAACAATGGACAATAAATGTGAAAAACTAGGGTTAAAGATATAACCTAAATAGAGATAAAAGAATAAATTTTCCTATATTTCTTGATATTATTATTGACAAAAGTAACACCTATTTATAGTTTACAAAGAGTACCTAATCTAGAAAAGTTTTAATTACACAAAAAATCACCGTTGATTTCTACATTAACTGCAGAAATTTTATTCCTATTTTATTGCTTGCAATGACTAAAGAAGATATTAGGAAATAATTTCCTAAATATCAACAACCATACATTTTGGGATATAATTTCCTAATTTTCCGCCTGCAATCTACACTCCCGTCAAGCTGGTGAGTAAACACAGTAGAGCACCAGCTTGGATCTTGGATGCGATGCCATTTTGTGGAAGAAAATTTGCTCAATTGATGGCCTTCTCTAAGATGGAGGTTTGAGATTTTGCATTCAAATGCAAATGATCAACATCTTTGCTGAAAAAAAGCCGCTTTGATAGCAACTCAAATTTCATGTGTTGTTTCTTACAAAAAAAAATACTCCCTTTCTCGGGAGTCATTGGTTAGTCAGGACAAAACCATGATGTTCTTGCGCAACCATTGTTGATAATAAAATGCAGCTTTTTGTTGCTGGTTTCTGCATAATTTTGTAGTTATTTTTGTTGGTTTCTATATCTCTCCTGAGATGCCTTCCAGTTTCCCTCTGCCGTACAGAGATGCATGCTGAGATGTCTCCAACTTTCCTCTGCCAGTCACGGTCTAGGAGTATTTGCTGCCACTTCAACTTTATGACACGCTTGAAATGGTTAATGCATCAGTTGGTATATCAGGACTGGAAATTGAAGCAATTTCTGTTGATGCATAGTTGGGTTTTTCCATACTTTCCTAGCTAAAATTTGTCACCATTAGACAGTGATCACAGGAATCTACACTCCCCCCTCAAGCTAGTAGGTACACGTACTGAAGTCTCAGCTTGGATCTTTGATGTAGAATCCCTTAAATAATATTATCTAGCTTTTTTCTTAAGGCTAAAGTAGAACTTCTTCTCCTATCTTTTTATAATAGATGGCTAAGATAGAACCAGATAGATTTTTTTAAGGCTAAACTATAACATTTCCTATCTTTTTACAATAGATGACTAAGATAGAACCATTAAAAAGAACACTACAAGCATTTTGCTGGAATGTGAGAATTCTGGCACGGTGATCGAAATGTGACGAACGGGGTGAATATCAGAGAAAAAAATTAGGTGGCTACACCAGACATATCGACATGCTCCGATACCATGTGAGAATTCCAGCATGATCACCGAAAACGATAAACAATGATGAACACGAACAATAAATGTGAAAAGCTACGGTTAACGATATAACCAAAATAGAGATAAAAGAATAAATTTCCCTGTATTTCTTGATATTAATATTGACAAAAGTAACATCAATTTATAGTTTACAAAGGCTACCTAATCTAGGAAAGTTTTAATTACACAAAAAATCACCATTGATTTTCGTATTAACTGCAAAAATTTTATTCCTATTTTATTGCTTGCATGGACTTAGATATTAGGAAATGATTTATTAAATATCAGCAACCATTTTGGGATATAATTCTCTATTTTTCCGTCTGCAATCAACAATTACTCAACCTAGCATTTGCCGAGAGCTGGAACTGGATTATGCAATTTTGGAAAATCTGGAAAGTAATGATGTCTCTCAATTTTTTGCTCCTATTGTTGACACAATAGACCTTTTTATTGCCTAAAGGAAAGGTGTTAAAAAATGTACAAATCATCCCATTGAAAAGATTGTAGCTTATGGTAAATTGATGCCTGGTTTTAAAGCTTTTACAGCCAAGGTGGACTATTAACATTCCAAAAACAGTGGAGGAGGCGATAAAGGACCCTAAGTGGAGAAAGGCAGTGGAAAAAGAGATTAAAGATCTTCAATTTAATCAAACATTGAGTTTGACTCCGCTATTGCAAGGGAAGAAAGTAGTTAGCTGCAAATGGGTATTCACAGTTAAATACGACTCAGATGGGAGTGTAGAGAGATTTAAAGCTCGGGTTGATGGCTATTACCCAATCCTATCAGATAGACTACCAGGAAACTTTTGCTCTTGTGGCTAAATTAAATACAATAATGGTGTTACTTTCCTTAGCTGCAAATGAGGATTGGAAGGTGCATTAGTTAGACATCAAAAATGCATTCTTGAATAGAACCCTTGAAGAGGAAGTATACATTCGAATTCCTCTAGGAATGGAAAATCACTCAGCCAACATGCAAGCTAAATAAATCCCTATATTGTTTAAAACATACTCCAAGAGCTTGGTTTGACAAGTTTACTAAAGCAGTTGTGAGGAATGGCTACAAGTAATGCCAAGCAGGTCATACACTGTTTGAAAAAGTCACATTAGATAAGAAAAGACTTTTTTATTGTTTATGTCGATGACATAATAATCATTGGTGACAACATTGAAGAAATTCTTTGCAATGGAGTCTGGAACTAAAGATCTTAGGAGTCTTAGATATTTTCTGAGAATGGAGGTTGCAAGATCAACCGATTGGATTGTTATTAACTAGAGGAAATACATTCTGGATTTTCTCTTTGAAACTGTTGGAAATCAAATTGCGGAACAATTCTCCCTTGAGATTAACTGGCTAAAATAGAGAAATACACTAAAAAACAATACAAGAAAAGAACACAAGATTTTTTTTACATGGAAACTCCTAACCGGAGAAAAAACCACGACTGTTGTCAAAGACAACCCGAGAAACCACTATGTGAAAATTGTTACAACATACAGACTATTCCCACAATCCCGATACCCCAAGTACACCCGAGAAAATATTTAACTACACCTTTCACCACTCTAATACAAGAGAATAGAAAGGAATTTAAAATCAAAATAGAACTCAATACTTGACTTGGTACACTTGAAAATGAAAATAGTTAGGCCTATTTATAGTTGAGTTTCAGGGACTAACTTACAAATAGCCTAATCTTTAGTGACCAAGAAAACAATTCTCTCATGAATTATTTCCTACTTACCCAACTTGTTTTCACCGTTTTTAACATTAGGTGCAACCATTTTAGACTTTGGTGGTTGCCATTCTTTGACAAAGAAAAATTTCAAGTCATATTTTTCAACAAATCTCCACCATGACTTGAAATTCCACCGCTTTCACAATCTTAAAATAGAAATTGTCGTACTCCACCATAAAAAGTACACCTTTATAAAAATAAACCATACACCTTGCATGTTGGCTCCCTCTGGAAGTTCATCAGCCATCGACACCATACACCTTGCATTAATGCCAACCAATGCCAGTGTATAACATCAGATCCGCTAGCAGCAACACATCCTCTTCTATGCTAAAGCAGAGATACCATGAGGACGTACTTCTCAACTTCATAGAAGAAAATCATCTCCTATGACAAGCGAGGCGATGGTAGCTTCTGATTTGGAGCCTTTTGCCGAACTTGCTCCTCCTGACAATTTTTTCTTACATGCCCAGCCTTTCCACACCTCCAGCAAACTATATTCTTTTTCTTCTTCTCGTTCACCGCCAATACTGAGTTTGTAGAATCACAAACTGTGGAATCACGACCTCAGTTCTTCAACCTTCTCACCTCAGAAATGAGCTTATTGGCAATCTCTGAAAAATCCAGAGTTTCCTTCCTATACATCAAAATAGGTTTCGTGTGTTCATAGGAAGTCGGAAGAGACAATATAAGCCGTAGAGCTTTATTTTCATCATCGATCTTAACTTCAGTAGTCTCTAATTTAGTGACTATATGATTGAGTGCACTGAGATGATCTGAGATCCAGGAACCTTCATCCATACGCAAAGTATGAAACTGCTCTTTAAGGTGCAATCTACTTGAAATGCCTTTACCTTGGTACAATGCTTCAAGTTTCTCTCAAATCTCTTTTGCACCGGAGATTCCTTTCACATTATGAAGAACATTCTTTGACAAAGCCAAGAGAATTGAACTTGCTGCTCTCAAATTAAGATCCTCCCAATCTTCATCACTCATAATAGAGCAGACTTTTCCAGAATCATTGCTGGCAGGCTTTCCTTTTAGTGCTTGTACGTCCCCAATTGTATTAACATGTCTTTCATGTTTATTTGCAATAAACCAAAGTCGATCTTTCCATCAAGTTTCTCTATATCACATTTCATGGCGGATGCCATCATAACTGAATGTAGTCCGTGAATAATGCACCAAGTAGTTTCTAGGAAAGAGAGGTGGATCACAAAAATCGCTCAAATACCAAGTCTTTCCTTAACCAGAATTTTCCTATGCACTTCTACACTACCACAATAACCACCAATCATGAAAAAAGCCAAGAACAATCTTCAAGCAACCATGGACTCAAAGTAACCGTGAAATATTTTTTTTCCAAAATGGAGGTTCAGTGCTGCAACCACAAGAAAATTATCACTCCAACCTCACTCTAATGCCAATTGTTGGGAATCAATGCGGAACATTTCTCCCTTGAGATTAACCGGCTAAAATAGAGAAATAAACTAGAAAACAATACAACAAAAGAACACAAGATTTTTACGTGGAAACTCCCAACCGGAGAAAAAAACCACGACCGTTGTCAAAGACAACCCGAGAGAAACCACTATGTGAAAATTGTTACAACAACAGACTATTCTTACAATCCCGATACCCAAGTACACCCGAGAAAATATTTAACTACACCTTTCACCACTCTAATACAAGAGTAGAAAGAAATTTAAAAGCCAAATAAAACTCTCAATACTTGACTTGGTACACTTGAAAATAAAAATGGTTAGACCCATTTATAGTTGAGTTTCAGGGATTAACTTACAAATAGCCTAATCTTTAGTGACCAAGAAAATAATTTTCCCATGAATTATTTCTTACTTACCCAACTTGTTTTCACCATTTTTAATATTAGGTGCAACCATTTTAGACTTTGGTGGTTGTCATCTTTGACAAAGAAAAATTTCAAGTCATATTTTCAACAAAAACTGGAATGCTAGGTTGCAAACTAACAAATACTCCTATGGACTCGAACTTGAAATTAAGAAGGGATGAAATAGGAAGCCTAGTTAATAGAGAGTTATATCAAAAACTTGTAGGGAAACTGATCTCTCCCTCTCTCTCACAAGGCCAGAGATAACCTACTTAGTTAGTATTGTCAGTCACTTATGAGTGATCCTAGATAGGAACACTTGGAGATAGTCAACAGGATCCTAAGATATTTGAAGTTTACAGCTTGTTATGGCCTGGGTTTTAGAAAAAAAATAAAGAGATATTAGTGAAAATATACACAGACTCCAGCTGGGTAGGTAAGTTAACTGATAAAATCTACCAGTGGATTTTGCTCCTTTGTATGGGGTAACTTTACTTGGAGGAGTAAAAAGCAGCCTGTGGTTTCTCAAAGCAGTGCAAAATCTTAGTACAAGATAATGATACTTCGAATCTGTGAAGGAATACGATTAAAAAGGCTCATATTAGAACTAGAACTAGATAATAATCAAAGTTTTGAGTTATTTATTGATAATCAATCAGCAATCAACATTGCCATGAATCCAATCCATCATAACGGAACCAAACATGTGAAGATTGATAGACATTTCATCTACGTGACGGTTAATAATAGAGTTGCAAAGCTTCATTTTGTTCTAATGAAAGATCAACTTACTGATGTTCTCACCAAAGCACTACCTAAAGTAACCTTTGATGAATTCATGTCCATGCTAGTTATAACATATACTCATCAGCTTGAGGGGGAGTGTAGGTTAGAGACATGTAACTATTCATATTATTGTAAATATTATCTTATATGGTAGTTTAGATGTATTGTAACTCTAGAAGTAGACTACATTGTTCAAAAAAGAAGTAGACTACTTAGAATCAAACTCTTTTTAATCAGTCTATTAAAGACTTCCTTTGTAAACTTGAATACTTATGAATAATAGAATCAATAGAGAATGTAGAGACATGTAACTATTCATATTATTGTAAATATTATCTTATACGGTAGTTCAGATGTATTGTAACTCTAGAAGTAGACTACATTGTTCAAAAAAGAAGTAGACTACTTAGAATCAAACTCTCTGTAATCAGTCTATTAAAGACTTCCTTTGTAAACTTGAATACTTATGAATAATAGAATCAATAGAGAATGTAGATTATGTACGATAGGATAATATAGTTTTTATTTAAGTTTGTACTCTATTCAAATAGAGATTAGATAAGAGTCTTATCTGATAAGACTAATCTTAACTAGGATTAGTAATTTAATTTCAGTAGGTAACTTTTACTTGTTGTGTCACTGCCTATTTAACATAGGATTAACCCTATTGTACAGTACTGAGAGTTTCATTTTTATGAGAAATAAACATTGTATTTCTCCCATATCAGAATTATTACATGGTATCAGATCCAAGATCCTTCGAAACCTATTCGAAAATGACTAAAAATTCTTCATTAGAAATAAGTTTAGGATCTGACCAAAATCCCTCTCCACACACACTCTTGAAGCAATTCAGAAATTATTTGGGCAGATGTCAAACCTAGGTGATTCACACACCTTCCTAGCTCGACAAGGTAATGTCTTCTCATCAAATTGGATAGTAGACTCTGGAGCGTCAGATCATATGACAGGTGATGTGAGAATGTTCACAAATTTCAGCCCACCAGAAAACATCTCCAATGTCAGGATTGCTGATGGCTCTCTCTCCAAAGTAGAAGGAATTGGGGACATTCAAATAACTCAAGATCTAACTCTATCTTTATTACTTTATGTCCCTCGATTATCATGCAATCTTATATCTGTTGGCAAGTTGTCTAAAGACCTGAATTGATGCACTAAATTTAACTCTAATATGTGTGAATTTCAGGCACTGGATTCAGGGAAGGTGCTTGGCCGTGCTGAGATGTGTGGTGGCCTCTACCTACTCAAAAGGAAAACTTCTCCTAAAAGACAAGCTTACACAAGTTGTGTATCAAAATTTGTTTTTGCATTCCCTTCTAATTCTCAACTATCTTCAAATGATATAATGTTATGGCACTTTCACCTGGGACATCCAAATTTTTATTATCTTGCTAAGTTGTTTCCCAAATTATTCATTAATAAAAATCCAAGTTCTTTCTTTTGTGAAACATGCCAACTTGCTAAACACACTAGAACCATATATCCTAGCACTTCTTATAAACGTTCAAATCCCTTTGCTATTCACAGTGACATATAGGGCCCTTCAAGGGTTAAAAATATCAATGGTTCTCGATGGTTCATCTCTTTTATAGACGACCACTCTAGGACAACTTGGACCTTCTTAATGAGAGACAAATCTGAAACAAGTAGCATCTTCAAAAACTTTTACACAATGATTGAAAATCAGTTTCAAAGCAAAATCCAAATTCTAAAATCTGATAATGGGAGTGAGTACTTCATCAAGTATTTAGGTTCCTATTTTCAAGAGAAGGGTATAGCTCATATAAGTTCATGTGTTGACACACCACAACAAAAAGGGGTGACAAAAAGGAAGAATAGACACTTATTAGAGGTTACTAGATCCCTTATGTTTACAACCAATGTTCCTAAACACTTTTGGGGAAGCTCTTTTTACCGACATTCCTCATTAATAAAATGCCTAGCAGAGTGATCAGTTTTCAAAGGCCTCATGATATCCTCCTACAAAAGTTCCCCCACCTTAGGTATTTTTCCTCTAATCTTCCTTTAAAAGTGTCTGGATGTAAAGCTTTTGGGCATATTCATAATCAATCTAGAACCAAACTTGATCCTCGATCCATTCAGTGTATCTTTACAAAGAACCTGAAACCTCCAACTGAGAAATTCCTTCTTCACCACAAACAGCCAACCCTTCACCAAGAACAACACCATAAGCAGCTAGCCCTTCACCAAAAACAGTACCACAACCTGCTAGCTCTTCACCAGAAATAGCAACTCCTTCCACAGCTAAAAACCCCTCCAAAACTCAAACTCCTTCAAAAGCACAACTTGAAAATCTTGAGCTTCGTGTCTAGATAAGGAAGGGGCATCCTAATAAAAATCAAGAGGACATTAGCATCTCAGAACATATCAAGAACCTGAACTAGTTCTTACTGCCACAAAAATTAACATAGGTATGGACTCTCCTTCCATTGAACTTCTCATTCCTTTTATTGATTACCTGAAACCTCCAACAGAGAAATTCCTTCTTCACCACAAACAACCAACCCTTCACCAAGAACAACACCATAAGCAGCTAGCCCTTCACCAAAAACAGTACCACAACCTGCTAGCTCTTCACCAGAAATAGCAACTCCTTCCACAGCTAAAAACCCCTCCAAAACTCAAACTCCTTCAAAAGCACAACTTGAAAATCCTGAGCTTCGTGTCTAGATAAGGAAGGGGCATCCTAATAAAAATCAAGAGGACATTAGGCATCTCAGAACATATCAAGAACTTGAACTAGTTCTTACTGCCACAAAAATTAACATAGGTATGGACTCTCCTTCCAGTGAACTTCTCATTCCTTTTATTGATAACTCTGAGCTGCCTATTGCATAGAGAAAGGAAGTTAGAAAATGCACCAGCCACCCTATTGAGAGGTACATAGCTCATAGGAAGTTGCTGCCTCGTTTTAAAGCTTTCACAGTTTCACTTGACAAAATCAAAATTCCCAGCACCATACAAGAAGCTATGGAAAGTCCAGAATGGAAGAAAGCTATTGAGGAAGAAATCAAGGCATTGGAAAACAATAGAACTTGGGTTCTCACAAAATTACCTCCTAGAAAAAGGACAGTGGGCTGTAAATGGTTGTTCACAGTGAAATATAATGCTGATGGAAATGTTGAAAGGCTCAAAGCAAGGTTGGTAGCTAAAAGATTCACTCAATCCTACCCCATTGACTATGAAGAAACCTTTGCACCAGTGGCTAAACTAAATACCGTTCGAGTTCTTCTATCATTGGCAGTAAATAAAGATTGGCCACTACATCAACTAGACATAAAAAATGCCTTCCTAAATGGGAACATTGAGGAGGATGTTTACATAGAGATTACCATTCTTATAGTCTATGTTGATGACATCATCATCACAGGTGATGATACATCAAAAATCAACAAACTAAAGAGTCTTCTTGCTGCTGATTTTGAAACCAAGGACCTTGGATCACTTAAGCATTTTTCTAGGGATGGAGGTTGCAAGATCCAAACTCGGAATGGTAATCTCTCAAAGAAAATACATCCTGGATTTGCTTACTGAAACAGGAATGCTTGGGTGCAAGCTAGTTGATACACCCATGGATTCTGACCTTAAGCTAAGGAATGATGAAATGGGAAAACCAGTAGACAAAGGGCAATATTAGAGTCTAGTTGGGAAGTTGATCTATCTATCTCTTACTTGACCAAACATTGCCTTCTCAGTTGCCATTGACTAACAACATATGATTGATCCTAGAGAGGAACATTTTGAAGCTGTCAACAGGATTATAAGCTACCTAAATATGACTCCTGGTCATGGCTTATTTTTAAAAAGAGCATGAACCGAGAAGTGGAGATTTATACTGATGCAAATTGGGCTAGTGAATTGACAAAAAGATCAACTAGTGGTTATTGTTCTTATGTGTGGGGCAATCTTGTAACATGGAGAAGCAAGAAACAAAATGTTGTCTCAAGAAGCAGTGCTGAAGCTGAATTTCAAGCACTTGCACTTGGGATCTGTGAAGGCATGTGGATCCAGAGGTTACTAAAGGAATTGAAAGTTGAATCAAATGAGGGGTTCAAAGTACAAACTGACAGCCAATCTGCCATCAGCATTGCAAAAAATCTTGTCCATCATGACAAAACAAAGCATGTGGAAATTAACAGGCACTTCATCTCAAAGAAAGTTAATAGTGGTGTTGTCAAACTAAGTTACGTTTGTACCCAGATGCAACTAGCTGATGTACTAACTAAAGCTCTTCCAAGAATCAACTTTGATGAACTTATATCCAAGCTGGGAATATACAACATATACTCACCAGCTTGAGGGGGAGTGTAGATTATGTACTATAGGATAATAGAGTTTTTATTTAAGTTTGTACTCTATTCAAATAGAGATTAGATAAGAGTCTTATCTGATAAGACTAATCTTAACTAGGACTAGTAATTTAATTCTAGTAGGTAACTTTTACTTGTTGTATCACTGCCTATTTAACATAAGATTAACCATGTTATACAGTACTGAGAGTTTCATTTTTATGTGAAATAAACATTGTATTTCTCCCATATCAAAATTATCTACAGAGAACAATCTTCTCTTATTAGCACATACCTATTATCTACAATTATAGCTAAAGCCAAAATAAAAAAAAATCATAATCAAAGTTTGTGATTAGAAATGCTAATAGGAAGAGAAAATATTGTCTTGCGAAATGTAGACATAATTTAAACTTTTTAAAACATAAGGACTAAATTTCAAAAAGGATTCGATAATAAATAACATATGAAGTTTTTGAAACATGGTGAAACATCACAAAATGACACTGTAGAAAAAAACTATCGTACGTGGTACCAAGATAATGGTCAGTATTCCCCCTATGAAAGTGGATAATCCTCCACTAACCTTAGGTTTAAAAGGCGTTAGGCACCCCGAGGTGCAAAGGGTCCTGGAATCGAGGCGCTAGGCGAAGGCATTCGCCTTTCGTAGGTAAGGCACACTTTTTGTTCTAAAAATTTATAAATCAACCCTAGAGCCTATTTTGTACTTAAAAACATGATAATTATATTATAGATACTAAAAGATCAAAATATTTCAATCAGATGTAAATTTCAAAACTATTAAAAATAAATATATTATTTGAGTATGTAATTTTAATATTTTATTTTAGTAAATATTTACAAATAAATTTTATTTTATTATATTAATCTACATCAAAATTAATATTAAAATTAAATTTTTTGGTCTAGAATGATCAAGTCACAAAATTAATAATACAAAACAATACAAGGGGCTAATAACCACCCATTTGTAGAGTTAGTTAAATTTATTTTAGAGTTTGGGCCATTATTTTTAGGCTAAATATAATGGGCTTATGGCCAACACAATTTTAGTATTTAGTTTAATAAAAATTTCAAACCATAGCTGCATAAAAATTTAGTATTTTCAAACCCTAGCTATTGCCTCTCTTCCTAAAGTCACAATCCATTGTTGCGTCGCTTCTCACATTATCTTCTTCTTCAGACTTTATCTCACCATTTCTCTTCTTTCTCCAAGTTCATCCTTCATTTCCGCTTCTCACATTATCTGAGTCGTTGATGTAAATCGATTTCGACCATTCATTGTATGGGAATTCAATTATAAATAGAGACTTCCCCACCTCATTTATTATCATCCAACCTTTGAGTAATACAAGACATTTACTCTAAACACTCTCTCTTGTGTTTTTCGTATTCTTCATTAGTTTTTTATTTGTTTTTCTCTAATTTGCTTTCGCTTAAAACGATTTTGCATTTCAGGGCTTAAAAAGAGTTTAATCTTTCAAAACGATCGCGCAGATCGCTAGACAGAAAATCTAACCCCGTAACAGTTGGTATCAAAGTAAAAGTTCAAGTGAAGGCACTGAGTCGAAATATAACGTGAAGGAGAGAACGCTGCAACGAAAAAGGGTGTGGAGGCCCCAACTGAGAACACCAAGAGGGAGAGCTCGAGAGACAAAATGTCATCACTTGAGGACAAAGTCATCCATGGCCCATAACCCACAGGTCCCAGGATTGGAACCTGGCTCTGATACCACCAAATGTAACCCCCTCGACCCGGCCTAGTCGCAAGAACGAACCGAACGAGCTACATTAGGTTTACCGAAGTAAACCGTAAAGATAAAACCCAAAACACGTCTATTTTTTTTTCTTTTATCTTGTCTAGATGCACAATTATTATCCTACATGTGCATACTGATCACACGTGAAAACTCAACTCAATCAGACATCGAATTGACATCCAATTGAACACGATTGCAGTTCGGCGAAGGATGTAAGAGAAACCCTTGACGTCATGGAATATCACCTTAGAGAGCTAGAGTCCAAGGGGATGAATTCAAGGAGAATGTGCAAATTACAGCTTGCAGCTTTAAGGGAAAAGATGCATAGCGAGATCGACCAACTCAAAATAGAGTTGAAATTGTACATGACCATCATAAAAATTGGTGGGAGGACTATGGAACCCAAGAGGCAGGTAGACGTCCCGATACCAAAGAAGTTCAAGGGGGACGAAGTCCGCCCAGGATGTGAACTTTCTTTTGGGAATGGAACAATACCTCAAAACTGTGGGCATTGAGGATAATGTCACTAAGGTAAATATTATTTCGGTTTATTTGACTGATGTCTCTTATGGTGGCATCGTAAGTGCACCAACGAGAGATGATGGCACTTTTCAAACAACAATTTTACCCAAAATATGCAAGAAATGAGGCACGCAGGAGATTGAGACACATCAAGCATGAGGGCACAATCCGAGAGTATGTGCGATAGTTCACGGAACTCATGCTAGAGATTCCAAACTTAAGTGAGAAGGGGGCCCTTTTCAACTTCACAGATAGACTAAAGCGACGGGTCATGATCGAGTTAGAACAAAGGGGAGTAACTGAGCTCTCCAAAGCCTTGTCCGTTGTCGAGTTACGATGTCATCTTCCAATCCTCAAGGAAGACAAAGAGGAGCATTCGAGTAGCGACAGTGATGAGACTTTAAGTGACAAGGTGAAGTCATCGATGGGGAATGGCAAGCTGAGGTACAATCGTCCGAAGAGAGACGAGATGAAGCCATTGAAGCGCTTTTTTTACGGTGGTCCGCACATTATGAGGGAGTGTACCCAAAAAACAACTCTTTGCCATCGTTAAAGGAGATGACGAGCAAGAGAAGGAGGCGACAAGACTTAGTGCGTTTGCTAGTATCAAGGCAATTAAGCCGAAGGTACAGCAACTGAAGTGCTACTGATGCAAAGGGCCACATAAGTTGCAAGAGGGGCCACATAAGTTGCGAGAGTGCCCACATCGAGTCAAACCATCTAAGGAGGTGGACGAGATCGAGGAGAGTAAGGCTGCGAGACTTGGGTCGATGTTACTGAATTCTGCCAAGGTGGGGAAGGACCGAAATCAGAAAAGGTTGATGTTCGTAGACATCAATGTTGCGGGACGATCGAGGAGTGCTCTAGTGGACACCGGGGCAACCGATCTATTCATGTCCGAGAAGATTGCTGAGAAACTTAGTCTCAAAGTTGAAGAGACAACCAAGAAGATCAAGACTGTTAATGCTGAGGAAGTTTCAATTGTGGGAGAGGCACGAAAAGTTGTGCTGCAAGTTGGAGATTGGAAGGGCAAGGAAGATTTCAATTTAATCCGCATGAATGATTTTGATTTTGTTATGAGAGTTAACTTCCTTGACCGTGTAGATGCTCTCATCGTTGCTTGTGCCGACATTGTTTGCATCTTGGATCTTAAACAACAATGCGTTGTGCCAATGTATTGACACAAAGGGAAAGGAACCAAGAAGCTGACTGTCATTCAGCTTGCCGATGATGCTCCTTTGAAGGAAGACACCGCTTTGGTTGCTACCGTTGGAGACACTACCTTAAAGGGATAAGATTTACCCAAGCCACTTTTGTTTTCGCCTTTCTCTAATTTGCTTCCGTTTAGAACGATTTTGTGTTTTAGTTCCTTTAAAGAGTTTGATCTTCCGAAAAGAGTTTTCAGATTTACTTAGGCATTTGTCTCGAGAAAATCATTAAAGGCTGCACGGTTTGTTAGGCTGAAAATCTAGCCCCGTGACACACTTTTGTGAGTAGATCCAAGGATGTTAACCTATTTTTCACATGCCATGGCATTACTTCCTAATTCCTATTTTCCTGGTAGCAGGATAAACGATGAACGAAACATATATGCCTAATTTGTCTCTTTTTATTATCTCATGCTCAATTACTACTTTTTTGTTTACATACCCAACAACTTAGAGGCAGAAGCTTTAAGGGACTAGGGGGTCATGGCCCCCAAAATTTTGGGAAATTAGAATTTGTCCCATAAAATTTAAAAAAAATAATTTGACCCCTCAAAAATTTTAAAAATTCATATTAAACTTCAAAATCTTGAATATTTTTAATTAAATCCCCTCATAATTTTTTAAAGTTATTAATCTCTCAAAATTATTAAAAATTTTAATTAAACCCTCAAAAATTTGAAAATTTTAGTTCAAGCCTCCAAATTTTTTTAAAAATTTAAGTTGCCCCTAAACTCTTACCCCAAGTTCTGTTACTGCAACAACCCTTTCAACCCATTAAGCAAGGACACATCCTTACGAAACAAATATGCAATTAAAAGCTATCTATTTAAAATAACGAAAACTGAAATTTCCCTAATGAGCTTTTGCCTCAATTTAATACAAAATTCTATTGCAGTTCAATAAAAATAAGAATAAAATCCTAGTCCATTGCCCAAAATTTATACCCAAGCAGCCAAAACCATACATTTGGCAATCCCAAGTTGATATTAATAACTCATACCAAGCTAAGAAAGGACATAATACTATATTCAAAATCTTGAAAGAATAAATCCTAAAGCTCCCATGATTAGTAGAGAATTTAGTTACTGTAGACTATGTACGCATAGGATAATTATAGTTTTAATTCCTATTTAATTTGTATTTTAAATTAGAGATTAGATCAGTCTTATCTAATAAGACTACTCCTAAATAGGACTCTAGGAGGATACTTACAATAGGAAACTACTACTGTTGTATCTTTGCCTATTTCAACCAGGTTGTACTTTGCTGTAAAACATAACAATTATTCAAAGAAATAAAACTTCTTTTTCTCTCACAAACATATTATTTGAGTTATTGATAGTTACTAACCATCAGAGCTCCCTAATGGAGGTACACCATGCCCACCAGTACCCATCCGAAGAATGATTGTTATTGCAGGATTAATGAGTGCATGTTGACTCTTACGAATCTGCATAGACCAAATAAAATTACATGCATAAAAACATTCAAAATGTTCTCCAACTTGGTCAAGAAAATGCAAGTAATGATTTATAGTAATTATTTTTTTGTGCCATAAAACCAACTTTTTAAAAGTGTTGATCAGAAGAGCATACCTCATCTATATCCCCGAATGGAACTAACACCTGTTTTTTAAACAAAATTTGTTAAAGATTTGAACATATCCTTTAAGTTTATAATAACATAGAAAGTGTCAAACATATACAAATATTCCTATCTTTTAGTTAGTTTTTACCTTTAACCAAGGAGAATAAGGGGATTAATGCATCTCTAGATTTCATCATTGTTAAACTCACTATTAAGTTTCAGCTTATCTTATGAAGCCGATAAACCTTAGTAATTAATGCAACAAACTGGTAAGCTAACCTTAATTTGTTTGGAGAACACATTAGAATGGAAACATATGTGCCATGCAGAGACATACATGCGACCATGGTACAAGAATGATCTCTCAAGAGCACACGAATAACTATGCTCCACGACCTGAAAGAAATGTTTGTTTGTCAACTGCAACTAGAAGTGATGAAACAAAATTGCCCCCCAGAACAACTATCTGTTACTCTAACCATACCATGCCCAATTTATTCATAAATAGCTCTATTTAGAAATACATTACGAGACTTGCCTCATCTGGAAGGAGGTTAAATATTGTCTGTAAAGGCCCTGGCTTTTGATGAACCACTGTAGGCCCTTGTTTTTCTGAAGTAACACTTCTTTGAGCTTTAGCTCCATCATATCCATTTGCATGCCTGTCAACAGAAGCTACTAAATGAAATATAGAGACGATAAACATTATTCCACTTGCATTTGCCATTAAGCGGAACTAACATTGGAAATTTTTTAGCTAAACTTAACGAAATTATTTTCATTTTTACAGGATATTCGTATAAGAAGATGCAAAATTACCTGGAAGAATTCACAGGTGATTTTAGTGTTGTAATGTTTAGACAAACCTGAAAGAAGTAAAACCTCTTATTGATCTTCATAAGAATTAATAAATGATGTAAAGAAGCCAGAACTTGGGAATGAAAGAACACCTGTCCAGGTTCCCTATCTAATGTATGCCATACTGGGGTGCTTTCACCTTCACTTTCACTTTCAACTGGAATAGTAACTAAACCAATAATTGCACTCTTCCAAACTATATCCCAGTCATATATTGTGACGTTTATCTGCAGGGTGAGTCAAAATGATTCTCTTAGACAAACCATGCCACATAGGAAAACAAAAACGAGTTTTAAATGTAGGTGTCTTTGTAAATTTATCTCTTACAAACGCATCCTTTACTGATTACTCTATTTCACCTTTTTTATATGATAATGCAAGTAACTTCTCAACTTAAAATAAGGAAAATTCTCTTTGATTACAACACCAAGAACCAGTAGAGTAAACCTGACATATGTTATTAGGGGCATTCATATTACATGGCTTGGACCAGCAAAGATATAATCACAATTTGCAGCAGCAACTTCATAGAAATAAGTGAATGAAAAATTGGTACAGTTCCAATAGAAAATGGATCCTTTAAAACAAAAATGCTACTTAAAGAATTTTGAACAACTCATCCTAAAGCATGTTAATGTTCATCATGTAAAAGAACAGTAAGGAGAGAAATAAAAAGGTTTAAAGATTGTTACAACTTACAAGTAGAGAAGACAAAATTAGAGAGAGAGAGAGACCTGGTTTCTCACCACCAGTATGAAAAATTGGTACAGTTCCAATAGAAAATGGATCCTTTAAAACAAAAATGCTACTTAAAGAATTTTGAACAACTCATCCTAAAGCATGTTAATGTTCATCATGTAAAAGAACAGTAAGGAGAGAAATAAAAAGGTTTAAAGATTGTTACAACTTACAAGTAGAGAAGACAAAATTAGAGAGAGAGAGAGACCTGGTTTCTCACCACCAGTATGAATCTAGGCTCATTAAGCTCCCACATAAAATGCATATCAGATCATCTAAAAGAATGAACAATTCTTTTTTTTTTTAAAAAAGAAAACCTTAGTCCTCTCTACAACACATAAAATATAAAAGTATTCAACCTATTATACATCTATAGGTTAAACCAATACGTTAAGAGCCTGCTTCGGATGGAAAAGATGGAGAATAGAAAATTTGCAACTCAAATTTTAGCCAAATGCCGGTATGTATCTAGAAGTCTAAAAAAACTCTCTGTTTGACTCAAGAATAGTATGTACATAGAAGCAGGAAGACAGTGCTAATGCTGCTTGCTGGTGATAAAATATTTTGATTTAAATCAGAAGCATATGTTACTGAACCCATGGTGTCGTACAAAGAATGTTAAACAAAGAAAGCATGCGTAAAAATGTCCAAATGCTGCCTGTAACAAAAATAACTTGGGATATAAACCTGGACAGGAAGGTCATCTACAGAGAAATTGAACTCCTCTCCCCACATGGGGTTTCTTGAACCAGGGATCATTGAACTGCAACAACAAAAGAAGTTCTTAAGGTAAACACTATAAAGGTACATAATAGTATATTTCTTTTAAACAAAAAACATTATTCTCATAAAGAAACACAAAGCTATATTTCTGGATTATTATTTCTCGGATACAGTGTAGTGGAAAAGAAGTGTTATGCTGCTATATTTCGACATTTATTAGTTCTCGGATACAGCATACTGGAAAAGAAGTTTTATGCTTACTGTCAAATTATACAATTTCATTAATTTAAGACTTATACATGTATCACAGGCATGGTTCATCAGCTCACCAAAGAATATATGATAGAATAGTATCAATATAACAGACCTAAGATCAAAGACCCAAACAACAAAATGAACTCTGTTTTAGTTATCAGCCTTCAACCCTGTCACTAGTTTTAATTCATATGCATTTCGTATCTTTGTCCTTAAGCCAACAGATTTTACAAAAACTCCAATGCACCACAATTGAAACTTCATCAATCCAATACAAGATAGCAAAATCATACATGCATGTATACTGCAGAAGCTAAGGAATTTACTTCTTCCCGAATGTGACTTATTGTTAAGTACTACACTCCCCTTCCTTTTTTGTTTGAAGATTAACATTTCTGTTCAAGTATAATGCTATATATTAATTTTCAAGAGTTCAATCTGCAAGCAATAGAAGTAAATCCTTCCCTTTCTTTGGTTATCGGTCCTTAACCCTTTCAGTAGTTTTGTTTTCATATGCATTCCGTATCTTTTTCCTCAAGCCTACAGATTTTACAAAAACTTCATAAAACAAAGTTGAAATCGATCCAGTACAAACTAGAAAAATCATGCATGCATGTACACCGCAGAAGTTAAGGACTTCACTTCTTCCCGGTTGTTACTTGTTGTTAAGCTCTACACTCACCTTAGTTTTTTGTTTGAAAATCAGCAATATTGTTTAAGTGTAATACTATATATTAATTCTCAAGACTTCCTACTTCCTGGAGTAATAATCATGTCAATCTGCAAGCAAAATCAGTACCTTGGAATGTCATTTACCAAAAGCCCCAAACTTTTATTCACAACCTAATTCACATGAAAATTTAAGTAAACACTAAAATATAAAAGCACCAAAGTTTCAAAGAAGAATCAAGAGCCTACGACATAAAATGGTTAACCCCCTCTGCCCCAAATAGCTGTCTTACAACACTAACATCAAATATAGAAGACACTTTTCCCTTAAAGAACCAAGTGCGACTATATATGTATAAAAATCCAGTACTGGTAAGTGAGAACTTTAAATGCTCCAAAGCCAAAAAAACGCCGATGTACTAGGTGTGATGATGGTAATGACCGTGTTATTATAATGTGAGAAATATGCTGATATTTCCAACCAGTGCACCTATTGTTCACTATTTGTCTAACCTACTTATAAGCCTAATAAAATAAACAATATTTAGATGAAAATTATTGCTTAAAAGAAATGGAATGTCATCTTCAGAAACTTGTAGTGGGAAAAAACAACCTGAATCTCTTTTCAGAACCACATGAAATGATAGCATAAGGATCTGATGTGCCATTCAAGTTTGCACCAACGAGATTCTTGGCTGCCAGCAATTCAACCTGAAAAAGGTAAAAAAAAAAATAGGGCGAATAGAATCTCATTTTGGTTCAAAACAAGACTTGTTACATGACATAAGGTCACAAAAGTACCTTGATTGTATAGGCAGCATTGGTTGGAAGATCTCCTTTGAACTGGACTATCTACAAAATAAGTGTACAACTGCATGTCAAAGAAGTGGAAAATTACTCCATGAAAAGAGCAGCACACAACACTGTGCTTTACAGTAGAACAAGATTCGAAATGTTGTTTACAGATGGCATCAAGTTCAACAGCTATAGCATTGCATTCAAGGGACAAAATCAAAATTACACCTAAAATATATATTTTTAACGGACATATCAAATAAACCAAAAAGTGTATGATGTCAAGCAGAGAGATTGTTTTGCCCTTCATCAGGGGAACATCAATATCCATCTTCTTACATATTTTACCAGCAATAAATGATCGACATCATAAAGAAGAAACTGAGCAATTTTCCGTGATGTAGGCATATATTGTACCATTGTACTCTATCCAAGACAAAATTGCCTAAAAGAATTCCATAAAATACCAGACAAATGGGTATAAGATTAATGAAAAACTAATAAAAATAACCTTTCAAAAATGTGCACTCAATATATATTCCATAATTGAATAAAAAAAGAAACCCGGACAAGAAACTCACTCAGAACTAAATAAAATAAATAAATTCACTGGGAAAAATGATCACTGAATAAGGGACGTGAAATGAACTTCACTTAAAGAAATCAATAACAGAAAGAGCATATAATTTAAATTAATAAGAAAAAAAGGAAGAGTTCAAGATAATTAACAAGAAAAACAAGATTCTTGTTAGTATTGGGAAAAAATCCATAAAACTTCACTCAGAACCAAAACTAACAAAATTAAGAAATAAGTAACTAAATTAACGTTGAAATTTACTCAACATTTTCAGAAAATTAAAATAGAAAAACGTAATTGTTAGAGAGTAAATAGAAGATCCCCAAAATATCAACCAAAATACACACGCAAACAAACAAACAAACAAAAAAGGCGGAATTGCCTTCAGCCAATGTAATCGTCCACATGAAAAATGCATAAACAAATAAAATTCACAAAACTAAAACAATCAAAATTCACTGAAACAAAAATTTTCTTTAAAAAGAACAAAGAAAACCGACCTTGTCTTTATCGTCAAGAATTTCATCGGCAAAATTTTCCTGAAGCAACAGCGATCGACCACCGCCACCCCCATTTCCAACTTGTAATGTATAAATCCAATAAGAAACGATCAAGAACAGCGACGTTGCCACCGCCACTTTGACCTCCCAAGAAGACGGCACCAGATATTCCACCACCAACGCCGTCTCGATCATCATTAATTAATTTCCGTAACTATTATTTCTATAAAATAATAATATTTTTAATAAACATTTTGGTTAAGATTTGAAAGGGTTTAATTTTAGGGTTCTTTGACTTGTAAAAGAAACAATCTGGGTATTTGGGGCGAGAGTCAAAGAAGGAGACCGTTGGCGGTTGAAACGCCTGGCAATTAACACTTGGAAAAAATTCGTTAATGAATTTTTAGTGACTTAAATACCCCTACTCTTTCCCTGTAATTACATACAATGTCTGCCTGTTTGTTTTGTGGTATTGGTGAGTGTGAGGGGTAATTTTGTACGGTGGGTTTGAAAATTTGCATGAAACGGATAGGTAGAGTTTGTTTGAGAGTGAGGCTAAAGCTTTTTGAATAACGGATTAGATAATAACTCCACAAAATTACATCTAAAATATGTATTTTTTTAATTTTTTGAAATTTGTTATATCAACATTGGTTATATGTATATATAAACTAGATATTTGCACTCACAAGTTAGTTGTTTGGCTTTTTTTTTTTAATTTTATTATATCATTGTTAAATCGGTCTAGTAATTCGAGCATTTAAGTGAATCAAAATTGAGTATAATATTTTACTTAAGTAAATATTTAATTAGTGTCGAATTTTTGTATTTGGTGTAAAACACCACAAGCAGGTAACTTTTGTGATTCAAACCTACTATATTAATTTAGGTGAACATTCATGACCACTAGAATATAATCTTGCCAAGGAGCCTGAATTATAAAAAATAGTGTTAAAAATATAAAATTGAATTCAAGCTTAAATTTAAATAATTTGATTTGAAATCTAAGTATGAGAGCATATTCATTTCTAGTAGGTAACTAAGATTAATCAAATAAAATCAAGCGACTCTCAATGATTTGATTTTTTATCTCAAATCAAATTTAATCATTTTTCAAATAGTTTTTTTTATTACAATGGGTTAAGTATAACAATGGGTTGCAATCTAACCTCAATTAAACTCCAATCATTTTCAAGTAGTTCTTTTGCTACAATGGATTAGATATAACAAAATCACCCGAATTCAATAATTCTCTATCTAACCTGAACCTGTAGGAGAATTTTTTTTCTAAAAAAAAGATTCGAGAAGGGATAAAGTCGAGGTTGGAGCGGAATCTAGTTTAGAGTAAACATTCTCAACCCGACCCAATTGGTAACGTCTCAAACTCGGGCCTAGGAGATTTGAGTTGGTAAATTTGAGACCATTAGATTTGGGAGAGAGAAAATTTCAATTTAGGATGCTTAATTAGTGATCGGGAATCGAGGCTAAATTGAGAGAAAAAGTTTTCATCGAAAAAGAATAGAATTGACAAATTTGACTCAAGATTCAAACCGAGACCTGATTTTGACCTGAACTTGATGTGAAATTTAAAATAAATCGAAACAAATCGAAATTGATCTAAATTTTAGTTGAACTAATATGAACCCGAACATATTTACATGAACTGAAAGCAACTCAAATTTATTTTACCCAAACCCGATTGGATCAAACAAATTTTTATTGGTTTGTAGCAAAATATATATATACTAATATATATGAAATTGCTACAAGGTTAATTTATAGAGAAAATATCTCATGCACTGGTGATAAAAAGGAAAAGTTTTCATAACTGCCCCTAATTTTAGGGCTTAGGGGTCTAGTTTAGGGGTTTAAGTGTAGGGTTTTATAATTTAGATTTCATATTTAGAATTTATCATTTAGGGTTAGAGTTCAAGGTTTAAAGGTTAGAGTTTAGGGTAATATGTTTAGGGATTTAGATTTTAACCTATAAACTCTAAATTCTAACCGCACCAGATAAATTCAAAACTCCTACGCTTAAATCTTAAACATTAAACCCTAAATGGAGTCCATAAACCTTAAAATCGAATTGCTTGTGAAAACTTTTTTGTGCCTACCACATGTGCATGGAATAATTACCCTAATTTATAATAACATATATGAAATTGCTATAAGGAAAAAAATTGATTTTTCGAGTTGAAACGAGTTTTACATCAACAATATATTATTCATATTTAAAAATCAAAGTCTTCTTTTTTAAACAAAAAATAACTTAGATGATAATTAACAAACAAAAAGATGTATTTTTACAAAAAGACGATAACTATTCGACCCGAAATAACTAGAACCGAACAACCCATTTGTTACCTCTAGAAAAGAATGATCAATTTAAACAAGAGATAAAATTTTGACTCTTTAAATGATAAAAACCAAATTTTTAAAAGAAGCTTTTCGAGCCTTTAAATTAACAATGAACTTGACGGTTTGTTTCATAACAAACTCATATTTTTTTTCTTTCAAAATCTTTGAGTTCTTCTTCAATTCTTTTCACCTCAAACATATTTTCTTTCAAATTCATTCCTCTTTTCTAAGAATTTTCAGAAAACTACTTTAATTTTCATCTTCTTCTATCACAACTGGAGCTATGAACTTACGAATAGTAGTAGAGAAAGAAGAAGAATTTGGGAGTAAGAAAAATAAGAGGATGAAGAATCGGGTAAAATGAGAAGAAATTTAGTAGATTTTTCATTCATAAGAATCCATAAGTCTCGATTACATATCTTCATATAGTTACTCCAGAAGTATGGAATTTAACGTCAACACTTAGAATTAGGGATGGCCAAATTACCCGGCTCGAACCGACTCGATGTGCCCCGGCTCGACCTGGTTTTTAATCTTGAATTTTGGGGATCGGGGCGGGTTTTTGAAAGTGTTGAGTCGGGGCGGGGCGGGTTCGGGTATATTCTAGAAATTTTTCGCCCGCCCCGATATATATTTAAATGAACATATATATTAATATTTATAAAAATACACTATATATAAATACTTTTATGGTTGTTAAGCTAATTTTTTTTTGTGCTTATTGTATAAAAAATTAGATGTTGTTCAAGTTTTAACATATCTGATTCTGACGGTCAATGATTCAAGTTTATCTTTTAAATATGTAATTTTTCATGTAGATAATTTAAAATTAATTTTTATTTTATTCTTATATAGGTTTAAAGTCTTTTGAAACTATATTTTGTGGCTGTGAGGGTGGATTGACCGGATCTAATTTTTATCGCCGGTGTATATTAAGATTTTTTCATTTTTCGGGTCAGAATTGGGTCGGGGTCAGGTTTAAGAGTTGGTACATCAGGGCGGAGCGGGAATGGGTAAACTTATATTTTAACTGGAGTGGGGCGGGTTCGGGTTTATTAATTGGGGCGGGGTCGGGCATAGAAAGAAAAGAATGTATAATGTAAATATCAATGTATTGATATCAAAACGTGTGAATATACAAAGAGCAAAGACCTTATTTTATACAACTTCCAAGACTGAACTTTCAATCAGTTAATCTATTAACCTAACATACTAATTTCCTATATTTCGATTAGGTTTAACATTCATCGTGCTTTCTGTACCCTGGAAACACATCTAAAACACCAAAAATAGAAAGCTTGCTTCTGAATAGCTCAAACCGACTCACTACCAAGGGTTTAGTTAGAACATCAACAACTTGACTGTCCGCAGGAATGTGATTGACATGTAGTTCCTGAGATGCTACCTTCTCTCGAACGAAGTGAAGATCAAGCTCAATGTGCTTTGTCTTTGCATGGAGGATGGGATTGGCAGCCATTGCCACTGCACTGGTATTGTCACACCATACCTTCGATATTTCAGCCACACCAACTCCAAGTTCTGCTAAAACAGTTTTCAACCATGTTACTTCAGCTGTTGTGTTAGTCAAGCTTCGATATTCAGCTTCAGCTGTTGATCTGATAATAACTTGTTGCTTTTTGGAGCTCCATGCAAGTAGATAGCTTCTATTGTAAACACAATAGCCTGAATCAGAACGTCTGTCATCCACATCTCCTCCACAGTCTGCGTTTGAGAAGACATTCAAGCTGAGCCCTTTTTGCACTTGTGCCGGAAACCACAATATCCCATGTATTGTTAATCAATAAGGCTTCATATTCAACCATGACTGCAGCTCTCCACTTAGGATCTTTAAGGGCTTTATGAACATCAATAGGAGTGGTATGATGCTGAACATTGTAGACCTTAAGTTTAAAAATACCATTTTCCTTCGCGTAACCATGGGATGTATATTGATATTATTTGGGGCTGATGAAACTGCAGGGGGAACATCAATAGAAGTAGAAGGTACTTTCAATGCTTGGCAAACAATTGATGACTTAACATAAATATGCGGGGAAATAATGTAAAGAATAGGTCCTTTTGTATACATGTATACACAATCAGCACAAATATAAATTGAGTTTCGTATCCACAGGGATTGTCCACGAATTAAATGCCACAATAATTACTTGTGAATTGTGATGAATAGGTTGGTAACTGGGATCGAATCATAATTAAGAAAATGACTAAGAGAATGCAAAGATAAAATTCAGGCAGAATGGCAAACAAATGAGTCAAGATGATGGATTGGCGTTGGCAAGGAATGATTGGAGACAGCGCTTAATAAATTTCAACCTTGGTTTTATTGTCGAGCAGATTTTAAGTTAGTATTACATTTGTCAATGGCAATACCCTAAGTTAATTACCTTTAACACATATATGTCTATAGCGAGTTTTTAAACAATTAACTCGACAAAGTTTCAATCTTTACTCCTAAGGGGTAGATTCACTTCCAAAGTTAGCTAATCTACTTGAAAGTTTCTCTCCTTAGTATTTGACAATTAATCCTTATCTCCTAAGTCTGTTAAGATATTAAGTGATAATGAACATTCAATGCCAACTGTCGTATTGCATAAAATATAATAAAAATAAGCACTAGCAAAATAAACAAAAATGCCAAGGCATTTAATTATTAAAAGCTTAAAATTAAGCGTTCATCGCAAACACCCCAAGCTAACTTAAAGAATTAGTTAATGGCTGGGAAAACCATCAATTGAATATTGTTTGTAAACATCACCATCATAACAGAATTTAAATTAAGAGAAATGGACAAAGAAGGAGATCCGTCGATGCAGCCCTTCAATGGATCCAGAGCTCTCAATCGTGGCCTGCTTGAAAAAAAGGTTTGCCCTCTGCCCTCGTTCTCACCACGGTGCAACCTCCTTAGCTCATCGATGGGCTTTCTTTATATAGGCGCTTGTGGAAACCCTAGTTCGGGTTTGATTTTTGAAAGTTTGTTACACACCAAAGTAGGCGCGTTATCTTTTCATCCTCATTTTAAATGTAGGCTGACCTGGTCTTGACTAATAACTACTGATTGGGCATAGGTCGTCATTCTCTTGCCAACCGAGCTTAGCAATCCCCATCCTACTTTTTGCCAACTAAACTCAGTATTTCTCTTATGCTCTTTTTGCTCCTGCCATGCTTAGCCAAACTTGCTCCTGACCTGCCTATCACAGTAAGAAAATACCCCTTTACTCTGGCAAAGAATACCCTATATTCCCCAACTTCTAGATGCAAATACATGAATCTACAAGCTAAATGCACAAATATGTACTCGAAGTCAAGCAATAACATTGCAATATATACGTGTAAAGTAGAACTTTTGAGGAGTTAACACTTCCTCAAACCTAGCTCATTGCTTTTCCTCAAGTAATGCAACTAAAAACTATACAACATAGTAAAGTAAATACCTCAGCAAAATTTTGATGATTCACAACACAAGTTAGCAAGCAAAATCAGGCCCTAGTTATATCATCAGATATCCTAGAGAAGTAATGCCAACATATTAGCAAATTCAAGTGCAACAAAATAACTCTAACCTAGGGTCATGAAGTGTGCATGGAGTGCAGGCAGTTTACATCAAGTATCCCTTAAATCCCTTAGTCAAATTTACTACCCAAACCCATAATCATTATTTTTTATTTATTTTATACTACACCAAAGGGTTTCTTTTGCTGGCATTAAATTTGGGTTCTCGTTATGGTGTTGTTTGGCATGAAAAGTAAGAGAAAGCATACTACGAACCCCTACGTTAATCCAGACTTCATCATTAAGCTAACCCATTATACTCATACCCTAAAGTTTTATTGGCTCGAGAACTAAGAGGGTGCAAACCACGAAGCCCCAAGCTACATATTATCTCTAAGGTAGAGGAGTGTTCTATTTTTTCTTGCCATTGGCAAAACATTGTTGCCTTATTTTTTTACTTTTTACCCTGACATTTTTTTTGTTTTTTGTTTTTTTTAATTTTTTTTTCTATGTTCAGTTTCAAGAATCCTAAGTTTGTCTTAGGAACTAGATGCATACTACGTGTTTGAGTGAGACTAAAGTTCCCTAAGCTAGAGATCAATTTCCAAGCAACTTGGCATTACTAAATATGCTGGCTTATAATAACTAAAGATTCTAATTTCATCATCAGACAAGGCATACTAGTGCAAATTCTAACTATGCTAGCAGATGCGTTGGCAAAATTATTAGTCCAAAATGAAGCCGTGGCAATTGTTTTTAATGGTTAGGTATGCACGTGTTAACCTAATCTACATGGCAACAAAATGCAAACAGAAATATAGATGAATGTCATGACAATAAATGTGAGGCAACACCCCTAAACCTAAGGTGTGCATTGTCCTCAATGTATGAGAACATATATATACAAATGAAATAAATGATAACAATGAAAAATATGAATGTAAGGAGTTAAGGGGAAGAAGACTCCCATTCTGAATGTTTCAGGTGAGAGACGCGAGTCTTTCTCTTGATGAAGCTCCCTCGACTTAGTGCCATGTGCTTCTTCTTTTTTAGTTGTGGCTTTGAGGTAGTATTGGAGGCCTTCACATCCTGAATGACCTTCTCAATCACCCTTGCTAGCTCAGATGCAGTAGGAGCCATGGGAGCAACAGGTGGTATAGCAGTTTTGGCAGGTACATCCTCATCAGATTCTTGTGAAGTCTCGGTTCGAGCAGATTCTACTTGGACATGAGAGACAAGTACTATAGCATCAGATTACTGGGTTAGAGTTTGAACAGACTGAGGGCTGGCTGGCATTCCTTTAGGCATATGAAGTTCAAGTGGAAACTATGGATACGATGACAAAGGGTTGGTGGACATGCCCCCAAGAGTTGTCTTTAGGGCTTAGTATCTGGCTCCAACATATTGCCAAAACACCAAATTTTGGCATTCTGCATTTTTTAGCTTTTTGCAAGATGAGCTTCTGGTGTTGATAGATCTGGGAGAGTAATAACATTGTATCAGCTAGTATGAGCGTGGAAGGTTCTGCCTTGGGTGTCTTGGCAGCGACACCGACTCAACAACTTTTCCCTTGTCCTATTTTTTTGCCTCACCGGTAATTAATTGGCTCCACGGAGTAGGAGTGATTGTTCCCTAGCATTTTTGGACATTGTCGAAGTCAATCTATGGCACCTTATGCTGCATTCAGATTTTGAAGATTAGCAAACGATAAATCAAACTACCACAACTCTTACTAGCATATTTGTAGGCCTCGTTGATTATTAGATGACCCACATTGATCTTCCTTTCCATTATGATTGAGTGCAGCAAAGGTATCCGTTCCTCTAAAACTGTGTTGTTATGTGTGGTCGACATAAGGTTTACCTTCAAGAAATGGTTCTATCTTCGTGGCTTTGGTTTCAATGCCAACCTTTTCACTATCCTCTTGCCCTTGGAAGAAACATTCCACTTCATGCTAGCTTCGCTCAAATTCTTTAAAAGAAGCTGTTTCTTGGCAGCATCTATGGATTCGACGAATATCAAATGCTCTTCTCCTGCACCATCCAACTTAAACAAGCGATTAATATACCCATCATCAAATTGGACACACGTTCCTCGTACAAACAAAAAAGGCGAAGCCTTGGTGGTGAGGTGGGCATAAAATTCTCGAATAATGGTGGAGTGGACCTCCCCAGGCTATTGGCAAAAGATTTCCCATTTGTGTTTCTTGACAATGGCAAACACTTCCGGCAAAAACCCTAAGTTTGGTTTATTCTTGAATTCGAACCCTTTCTCGTAGCAAAATGTTACTTTTTTTGATCTCGTCATTGAAAAATATTTGAAGTGGTGCAGATGAGGATGCCATTGCGAATTTTGGAAAAGTAGTGATGATCGGAAAAGATAAAGGAAAGGTTGATTCTTTCTTTTCTTGTCGTATAAGAGAGAAAAAAAAGTAAAGTAAAGGTTCTTGCTTAAGGTAAAAATGAGAGTTAAGTAAGTGGTAAGGGAAACGGTTGGGGTGGTTTAATGGTGAGGTTAGTGGAGGTAATTATGGTGTGGAAGTTATATGTGTATGGGGGAGTGGGTTAATGATGGTTTTTGGGGTAGTGAGAGTTGACGAAATGGGAATAAAGTTTGGATTAAGTAGGGTAAAAATTCAAAGTTTGAAATTTTTAACCTAGGCGGCTAGGGTTTCTCGCTCAGCAAAAATTATCGTCCTTTTAGGGCTTATCTGAAATTGATCCACTTGTTACCACTCCTCGTGAAAATGGGTATTTGAATGACGGTTTGCCCTGACATACTGTCTCGGCAAAATATCTTGTACTAACACTCACAAAAATCTTTTAAAACAGAAAAAGTAAAACTACAATAATTAAACTAAATTGCTAGAAATAAAATAACTGTCCTAACTATTTACAATGATCAAGCTGAGATAGTGAAAATTATTGAATCTCTGCCAGGAGAATAAGCTTCTTGGCATTTCTCTAGATTCCTTCCCAATAATGGTGAAGTCTCTATCCACTCACTTTGAACGTTATCCGCATTTTCAAGTCTTTTATGTCTACTGCTCCATGAGCATAATGCTTGACAACTTTAAATGATCCTGACAATCTGGATTTGATTTTTCTGGGAATAGCTTAAGCCTCGAATTGAACAACAAAACTTTTTGCCCAACTTCAAACTATCTTGGCAATATTCTGTTGTTATGCCACCTCTTTGTTCTCTTTTTATAAAGCTTGGCATTTTCATAGGATTATGCTATAAACTCCTCCAATTTATTCAAATCTAGCAAACGCTTCTTACCTGCAGCCTTATATTCCATGTTCAATTGCTTGGTTGCCTAATAAGCTCAATGCTCTAAATCCACTGGCAAATGGCATGACTTCCCAAATATAAGCTTGTATGGGGAAGTTCCTAATAGAGTTTGGAAGACTATTCTGTATGCCCCTAAGGAATCATCTAGCCTCAAGGACCAATCCTACCTAGTTGGGTTCACAGTCTTCTCCAAGATATTCTTAATCTCCTTGTTTGACTTTTCTGCCTGACCATTTGTTTGAGTGTAATATCCCAATTTTTGGCCAGTGACTAAAATCTAAATTTTGATAGTTTTCTGGCCAAAGTATAAACTTAGGAAAAGTTCAGGAACTAAATTGTAATTTTTGAAAGTTATGTATTTCAGTCCCGTAAATGAATAGTTTACCCCCAAGAATGACTTTTTCATGTTACTCGGATTTTTGGTACATAATTTGTGTTAATGGCTATAAAGCGATAAAGTTCAGAAAAATATTCAGATACTAAGATCGAGCTAAAATTTCAGAGATGGTTCCATGAACCTTAGAAGAGTCATAAAATATTATTTTATGGATATTTGGATGTTAAAAATGTCGGAAAAAATTTAAATTGATGAAATGACATGGAATGGCAATTTTGTGAATAAGTTGATCGGTAAAGGGCATTTTGGTCATTTCACCCAATAGGGACATGGAATGAATCTTGAGATTTCTTTTATGGATGAATTGTGGCTGATTAGAATCCAACTAAGTTTAGTTGGAATGTTACAAAATGGCAAATTAGAAATATAAATATAATTAGAGGGTATTTTTGGAAAGTGGAATTTATTGAATTAAAAATTTATTTTTAATTATAAAAGTGGCTTATATATATGAAATATGAACTTTTATCAATAAAATTTCATCTCCAAAACCGTGGAGAAAGAGGAGAAAGAAGAGGGAAATTTTCCAAGCTCGATTTAAGCCCCAAATCTCGGTTTTAAAGTAATCTTCCGAACTACAAAGTTGTTCATCTCTTCAATCTCTATCTATTGATGTAAATTATTCATGGATTTTATGCTTGATTGATGATACTTGATATGAGAGAGAAATTAGGGTTTATGTTCAAATTAGGGGTTTTATGATTTTATGAATCTATGTTCGATTTTATGTTGAAATCAAGCAAGAATGATGTTGGATTAATGTTTTTGAGTTGTGATTTAAACCCTAAACAATTTAGCAACCTTGAAGAAGATTAGGGTTTAGGGATCCAACTTTAAATTAGGGTTTATGTTGATGAGTTAGTAATCTTGCAAGCTTGATTTGTTGTTTGGAATCAAAACCTTAAATTTAAACCCTAAAGGACTAATTCAACAAAGTGTTAAAGTTAGGGAGTTCAATTCTGATTTTTAGTTAAAATGATGGAATTAAGGTAGTAATGTTGATTTGAGGACTAATTTGCAAAGTTAAGAAGCTTGAATCCTTGTATTGGAAATTTGGTGACCAATTTGACAAATTAAGAGAAATTAGAGGAGTAAAGGTTTAAGCTTATTTTGATGAAGGATGTAAAGAGAACATATGAATACAAGCTTTATTCTAGCCATTTGAAGTAAAGTGATGGGATTAAATTGACAAGTAGAGAAATAAGGAGAAGTTGGTGTAAATTAGAAGTTATTCATGGAAAGTTATGTTGGAATTTGAATTATGGTAATAAGTTTAAAAATTCGCCATAAACTATACAAAAATGGTTAGATGATGAGTTTTATACCGTTGTAAAGATGTGTTAGTCTAGTTTCGTTTCCAACAAACGAAAACTGATTTCGAGTTCTGAGTTAAAAGATATGAATTTTTAATCGAATAAAGGTTAGAAAAATTATAGAATAGTTTATGCATGGACAGCTTTGTGACGTGAATGTAAGGAATTTTCATATTTTTTTGTAGATTTTATTAATTTATATGGCTTATACCTTTAGAACCGTTATCGAATCTAGTTTCTGCGGTAGAAATGAAATTGAGATCTAGTATGTATTCTGCCCTGTATAAGTAAATCTTTGAAGGTAGCGCAAGCTGTAAGAAAATGGAATTTGAAACATTTTGTATTTAAATGTTAGTCAGCAAGCTCGGAAGAATTAATGGAATTTCAAATTGGTAATTAAGGACCATAATGATCTTTTGAACAGTACAAGGAAGAAAGGAAAAATATTTGGAAATTTTATATTCGAGTGACTATATTAGACAACATGTTTAAGGTATTGTTAGATTTGAATCAAACAAATATTTTATTTTATTCTTGTGATTAATGAAGTCAAGTCTGAATCAAAGAAGGTTTGAGGTTCTATGAAAGGAAGGATCAAACTATGACTTAATGAGGCATTATGTTAAGTGGCCAAGGTGAGTGCAATGCATACATAACATGATACATGGATGTTTTATACATCATTAGGAGACTTGTGATTTGTCTACCTTATTTATATATTGGCATGATATTTATGCTATTGATCATATATTGACATGTTTTAAATATGTCAAAGGTTGAACATAAATGCATAGATCACTAGTTATATATGATGTTATATTATGAATGTTATTTCGGGTATTAATTGCCCAATGTTAAATTATGTTTATATACATTGCCATGGATGAAATAAATATGGAATATATGCCCAAGTAAGTCATTGGGGGACAAGGTATAGTTGGCATGCCATAGAGTCCAGCGGTTTAGCACTTTGTGTGGGCACTATAGTGTATATAAAAGACATTTAGTGCATATGGTTAGCACGACCTTATGTGCGGATAAGGACGACCTTATGTCTATTATGGTTAGTACGACCTTATGTGTAATTTTGACTCGTGTACTCAAGGTCCTCATAGGCTTATATTTGGGCTATGGTTTATTGGTTAATAAAAGATAAACAAGTGACAAAGCTTATGAGCTTTTGGAATAAATGGCATGTATATTGGTAAGAACTTTATATCCAGTTTATATTATGTTAAAATATGATTAACATGATGGTAATACATAACTAGTAATCGTGATGCATTTATGTATATAAGGCATATTATGACTAATGGACAAGCATGAAAGTCTTATGACATTGGCATATAGTAAATCATTACTAATGCAATGTGAAAGTTGATGCATTGGCATATATCATGTTATATAAACATAGCCATGAAGTCGAATAAAGTTTAAATTATTGTTATTAACTTCTTTTATTGCCTCACTAAGTTCGTACTTAGCGTGTGTTTGATTGTGCACACGTAGGTAAATCAAGATGAGAGTGAGAAGAGCATTGCATCAATATTGGAAAGCTCAACAGGTAATCACAGTAATGACATCCTAATTGAGGTTTGATTATTATAGTGGCATGTATACTTGCTAAACCTTTTTGAGTTGTGATTGACCATTAAAGTTCGTTATGGTTTCATGATTATTGGCGTTTCTAGAAAGATTAAAAGTTAAGAGTAACCTCAAGTGATGAGTTGTATGCTAAGATAATTGAGAGCATGCATGTTTTATGATTGTCAATTATTCCCTATAAGCATACATAACATTTGAAGACATTTGGGAATTGAATTAGGATGAATTAAAAATATAAAATTGCAAGAATGTTCATTTTGGGACAAAGTGTACAAGTGATCAAGTTTTGGGTTCTAAATTATCAAAACTTGAATTTTGTTTCAAATATTATTAATATTTAAGGATAGTAAAGTTGTGACATTCCTGATTCGTATTCGTCGTATGGATACGAAAAGGGGTGTTATATTTATTGGTATCAGAGCTACAAGTTTAGCCGGTTCTGGAGTTAAACGAAGTATGGTAAAGGTCAAAATTGTATACATGCCACTAGGATGTCAGAATTACTGATGATTTTACTTGTTTGAATGGATGCAATTGCTCACTTCATTATGATAATATTGTTAAATTCCAATGTGTGGGGGTAAAAGAATCATGTCAGGTGTTTAGGCTAGTGGATCAACAAGATATTCACTAGAGTGATAAGGTTAATAATAATATTCCACCCTCAGCTTAACATGGTACAAAGGCACTAGAGTAAAATGATATACATGTTTTGGATTAAGAGCTTTTCTTTTAGACATTAGATGCGATCATAAATCAGCATGCTTAGGCACCGATTGCAAAAGAATTGAGAGTTCTGGCACACTAGGTTTTCAGAGAGATATTAATGGAGATCTTATGATTGTTAATGTATGGTTTAATGATATAAAAGTTATGTTGAAGGAACTCTGTATTGATGATCAAAGGAGACTAAAAAAAATATTATCTCATCTGAAAGGATTAGACCCGTATTTGATAAAGTAATGTTATGGCACATACTCAAAAGTCTATTAACTAAAAGTTATTTCTTTGAGTGTTCAACAAAAGTTTATCCTAGAGATGCAATGGAGTTTCTTGTATCTTAATTAGGGCAATTGGATTATTTACGGGTATGAGTGCAAGTTTAATAAGCCAAGCTGATTTGCTTCTAAACTGCTTTCTACAGACAGAAAGAGAGCCTATTATGATAGATAGCTCATAGAGGGCAGGAGGTCAGGTACAAAGAAGTACTGATAGCCCTATGTATTTCAAAATTCCATGAAGCAGTAAATTATGCCAAATGCAATGCAAAGGGTTCTAAATGAGAAAATATCTAAACAGAGGTCACAGCTCGTAAAGAGGAATAGTGAATCATTATTTATTTTGCCACTTCTAAAAAGTGGTGAGGATTCTCGGTAAAAATATCAAACTGAATTTATTACATAGTTCCGCTAAGAGATCAGGACAAGGAAAATTAGGAACTCTCTGACATTTATAATTAATGTTAGAGATTCAAGAAAAACCACAAAACCAATCCTGTAAGTGTTGTGATAATTGGAATGCATGAGCATGCAAAGTTTTTATTGGAATTTGTTACCAATATGAAAATTATTTAACTTATGCTATGGATATCGAGCATCAAAGGTAAGCTGGGAGAGTATTCCTATTGTTTGTGAGTTTTAAATGGGTTGCCCAAGAGGAGCTGTCAGGCTTGAAGCTTAATCTAGAGGCTAAGTTTAGGATTGGATTTTAATCCAATATTGGACCTATATCGAGTGCACCCTATAGAATGGCTCTTACTATATTGAGAAAACTAAAGGCCTAGTTGTAAGAATCATTAGATGGAGGTTTTATACGACCCCGTATATCACCTTAGGAAGCTCCAGTGATGTTAGTCAAAAGAAGCAGTAATATTCCTCTAAGATTAAATTACGATTATATTATTACCAGTAGAATAAGATTTGATAGTAGCACTAGTATTAGTGCAATATGAATCTAGTAAGGATTCTACCTTATTCAATAATACGTCCCATAATAGGCTGGGATGTGTAGTGATGTAATAAGGCTAAAGTAGTAGTTGATGTATTTAGCCAAAAGTTATTCTTTGCCTTATAAGCATTAAATGCCCAGTTATCTTTGGAGGAAAATAGTATATTGATTACACAGCTTCAGCTCAAGTCTACTTTGACAAATTGGGTCAAAGATTTACAGATGAAAAATAAGATATGCTTGGAAAGAATTCATTAAGGTGAAAAGGGAAAATTAAAGGTTTCGATGTTTAGTATAAAAATGTTCATATTATCAAGGGGTAATTTATATCCCCAATGATAATGAGTTAAAAAGAGAACTAAGAGGTGATTGAATCTGATTTGATTCAGTCCAGGATGTGGAGAATAAAGTAAGAATAGTTCGAAGCAATCTAGAATTGCTTTAGAATGATGGATATTATGTGTTGATCTTGAAAGAAAAGATATTTAATATGAAGTTAAGGATAAAGTATTTCTTAAAAGTTTCACCTTGGAAGAATGTGTTATGGTGTGGACAAAAAGGGAAGCTGAGTCCAAGAATTAGTGGACCATATAAAATTATGAAAAGAGTTGGTCTGGTGGCTTATTAGTTAGCTTTACCTCCGAAAATGGACAAGATTCACAATATATTTCATGTATCGATACTCAAGAAGTATCGATCAGATCCTTTACATGTCATTACCCAGAGGAAATAGAGATTCAACTTAATTTGATTTACGATGAAGAATAGGTAAAGATACTGGAACAAGAAGTCAATGAACTAAGGAATAAAATGATTCCGCTTGTTAAAGTTCTTTGGCGAAATCATGAAGTCGAAAAAGTGACTTGGGAAAGAGAAAAAGATATGAGAAAGCAGTTTCCTCACCTTTTTGAACCAGGTATGTGTTAAAAATTCGAGGATGAATTTTCTTAAGGGGGATAATTGTAATATCCCAATTTTTGGTTAGTAACCAAAATGTAAATTTTGAAAGTTTTGTGGCTAAAGTATAAACTTAGGATAAGTTTAGGGACTAAATTGTAATTTTTGAAAGTTATGTATTTTAGTCCCGTAAATGAATAGTTTACTTCCAAGAATGAAGTTTTTGTGTTACTCGAATTTTTGGTACAGAAGTTGCGTTAATGGCTATAAAGCGATAAAGTTCAGAAAAATATTCGAATAATCAAATCGAGCTAAAATTTCAGAGATGGTTCCATGAACCATAGAAGAGTAAAAAAATATTAGTTTATGGACATTTGGATGTTAAAAAGGTCAGTAAAAATTTAAATCAATTGAAATGACATATAATGGCAGTTTTGTGAATAAGTTGATCGATAAAGGGCATTTTGGTCATTTCACCCAATAGGGACATGGAATGAATTTTGAGATTTTTTTATGGATGAATAGTGGCTGATTAGAATCCAACTAAGTTTAGTTGGAATGTTACAAAATGGCAAATTAGAAATATAAATCTAGTTGGAGGGTATTTTTGGAAAATGGAATTTATTAAATTAAAAATTCATTTTTAATTATAAAATTGGCTTATATATATGAAATATGAAGGTTTATCAATAAAATTTCATCTCCAAAACCGTGGAGAAAGAGGAGAAAGAAGAGGGAAATTTTCCAAGCTCGATTTAAGCCCCAAATCTCAGTTTTAAGGTAATCTTCCGAACTACAAAGTTGTCCATCTCTTCGATCTCTATCTATTCATGTAAATTATTCATGGATTTCATGCTTGATTGATGAGACTTGATATGAGAGATAAATTAGATTTTATGTTCATATTGGGGGTTTTATGAATCTATGTTCGATTTTATGTTGAAATCAAGCAAGAATGATGTTGGATTTATGCTTTTGAGTTGTGATTTAAACCCTAAACAATTTAGCAACCTTGAAAAAGATTAGGGTTTAGGGATCCAACCTTAAATTAGGGTTTATGTTGATGATTTAGTAATCTTGCAAGCTTGATTTGTTGTTTGGAATCAAAACCTAAATTTATACCCTAAAGGACTAATTTAACAAAGTGTTAAAGTTAGGGGTTCAATTATGATTTTTAGTTAAAATGATGGAATTAAGGTAGTAATGTTGATTTGAGGACTAAATTGCAAAGTTAAGAAGCTTGAATACTTGAATTGGAAATTTGGTGACCATTTTGACAAATCAAGAGAAATTAGAGGAGTAAAGGTTTAAGCTTATTTTGATGAAGGATGTAAAGAGAACATATGAATACAAGCTTTATTCTAGCCATTTGAAGCAAAGTGATGAGACTAAATTGACAAGTAGAGAAATAAGGAGAAGTTGGTGTAAATTAGAAGTTATTCAAGGAAAGTTATGTTGGAATTTGAATTATGGTAATAAGTTTAAAAATTTGCCATAAATTATACAAAAATGGTTAGATGATGAATTTTATACCGTTGTAAAGATTTCTTAGTCTAGTTTCGTTTCCAATAAATGGAAACTGATTTTGAGTTTTGAGTTAAAAGATATGAATTTTTAATCGAATGAAGGTTAGAAAAATTACAAAATAGTTTATGCATGGACAGGTTTGTGACGTGAATGTAAGGAATTTTTATAATTTTTGTAGATTTTATTAATTTATGTGTCTTATACCTTTAGAACCGTTATCGAATCTAGTTTCTGCGGTAGAAATGAAATTGAGATTCAGTATGTATTCTGCCTGTATAAGTAAATCTTTGAAGGTAGCATAAGCTGTAAGAAAATGGAATTTGAAACATTTTGTATTTAAATGTTAGTTAGCAAGCTCGGAAGAATTAATGGAAGTTCAAATTGGTAATTAAGGACCATAATGATCTTTTGAATAGTACAAGGAAGAAATGAAAAATATTTGGAAATTTTATATTCGAGTGATATATTAGACAACATGTTTAAGGTATTGTTAGATTTGAATCAAACAAATATTTTATTTTATTCTTGTTTAATGATGTGATTAAAGAAGGTTTGAAGTTCATGAAAGGAAGGATCAAACTATGAAATGAGGCATTTTAAGAAGTTCTACATAACATGATTTATGGATATTTTATACATCATTAGAGACTTGTGATTTGTCTACCTTATTTATATATTGGCATGATATTTATGCTATTGATCATATATTGACATGTTTTAAATATGTCAAAGGTTGAACATAAATGCATAGATCACTAGTTATATATTATGTTATATTATGAATGTTATTTTGGGTATTAATTGCCCAATGTTAAATTATGTTTATATACATTGCCATGGATGAAATAAATATGGAATATATGCCCAAGTAAGTCATTGAGGACAAGGTATAGTTGGCATGCCATAGAGTCCAACGGTTTAGCACTTTGTGTGGGCAATATAGTGTATATAAAAAGACATTTAGTGCATATGGTTAGCATGACCTTATGTGCGGATAAGGGCGACCTTATGTCTTTATGGTTAGACGACCTTATGTGTAATTTTGACTCGTGTACTCAAGGTCCTCATAGGCTTATATTTGGGCTATGGTTTATTGGTTAATAAAAGATAAACAAGTGACAAAGCTTATGAGCTTTTGGAATAAATGGCATGTATATTGGTAAGAACTTTATATCCAGTTTATATTATGTTAAAATATGATTAACATGATGGTAATACATAACTAGTAATCATGATGCATTTATGTATATAAAAACATATTATGACTAATGGACAAGCATGAAAGTCTTATGACATTGGCATATAGTAAATCATTACTAATGCAATGTGAAAGTTGATGCATTGGCATATATCATGTTATATAAACATAGCCATGAAGTCGAATAAAGTTTAAATTATTGTTATTAACTTCTTTTATTGCCTCACTAAGTTCGTACTTAGCGTGTGTTTGATTGTGCACACGTAGGTAAATCAAGATGAGAGTGAGAAGAGCATTGCATCAATATTGGAAAGCTCAACGGTAATCACAAAGAATGACATCCTAATTGAGGTTTGATTATTATAGTGGCATGTATACTTGCTAAACCTTTTTGAGTTGTGATTGACCATTAAAGTTCGTTATGGTTTCATGATTATTGGCGTTTCTAGAAAGATTAAAAGTTAAGAGTAACCTCAAGTGATGAGTTGTATGCTAAGATAATTGAGAGCATGCATGTTTTATGATTGTCAATTATTCCCTATAAGCATACATAACATTTGAAGACATTTGGGAATTGAATTAGGATGAATTAAAAATATAAAATTGCAAGAATGTTCATTTTGGGACAAAGTGTACAAGTGATCAAGTTTTGGGTTCTAAATTATCAAAACTTGAATTTTGTTTCAAATATTATTAATATTTAAGGATAGTAAAGTTGTGACATTCCTGATTCGTATTCGTCGTATGGATACGAAAAGGGGTGTTATATTTATTGGTATCAGAGCTACAAGTTTAGCGGGTTGGTTAAACGAAGTATGGTAAAGGTCAAAATTGTATACATGCCACTAGGATGTCGAATTACTGATGATTTTACTTGTTTGAATGGATGCAATTGCTCACTTCATTATGATAATATTGTTAAATTCCAATGTGTGGGGGTAAAAGAATCATGTCAGGTGTTTAGGCTAGTGGATCAACAAGATATTCACTAGAGTGATAAGGTTAATAATAATATTCCACCCTCAGCTTAACATGGTACAAAGGCACTAGAGTAAAATGATATACATGTTTTGGATTAAGAGCTTTTCTTTTAGACATTAGATGCGATCATAAATCAGCATGCTTAGGCACCGATTGCAAAAGAATTGAGAGTTCTGGCACACTAGGTTTTCAGAGAGATATTAATGGAGATCTTATGATTGTTAATGTATGGTTTAATGATATAAAAGTTATGTTGAAGGAACTCTGTATTGATGATCAAAGGAGACTAAAAAAAATATTATCTCATCTGAAAGGATTAGACCCGTATTTGATAAAGTAATGTTATGGCACATACTCAAAAGTCTATTAACTAAAAGTTATTTCTTTGAGTGTTCTGTAACAAAGTTTATCCTAGAGATGCAATGGAGTTTCTTGTATCTTAATTAGGGCAATTGGATTATTTACGGGTATGAGTGCAAGTTTAATAAGCCAAGCTGATTTGCTTCTAAACTGCTTTCTACAGACAGAAAGAGAGCCTATTATGATAGATAGCTCATAGAGGGCAGGAGGTCAGGTACAAAGAAGTACTGATAGCCCTATGTATTTCAAAATTCCATGAAGCAGTAAATTATGCCAAATGCAATGCAAAGGGTTCTAAATGAGAAAATATCTAAACAGAGGTCACAGCTCGTAAAGAGGAATAGTGAATCATTATTTATTTTGCCACTTCTAAAAAGTGGTGAGGATTCTCGGTAAAAATATCAAACTGAATTTATTACATAGTTCCGCTAAGAGATCAGGACAAGGAAAATTAGGAACTCTCTGACATTTATAATTAATGTTAGAGATTCAAGAAAAACCACAAAACCAATCTCGTAAGTGTTGTGATAATTGGAATGCATGAGCATGCAAAGTTTTTATTGGAATTTGTTACCAATATGAAAATTATTTAACTTATAATATGGATACTGAGCATCAAGGGTAAGCTGGGAGAGTATTCCTATTGTTTGTGAGTTTTAAATGGGTTGCCCAAAAGGAGCTGTCAGCCTTGACGCTTAATCGAGAGGCTAAGTTTAGGATTGGATTTTAATCCAATATTGGACCTATATCGAGTGCACCTTACAGAATGGCTCTTACTATATTGTGAAAGCTAAAAGCCTAGTTGTAAGAATCATTAGATTAAGGTTTTATACGACCCAATATATCACCCTAGGAAGCTTCAATGATGTTAGTCAAAAGAAGCAATATTTTTCCTCTAAGATTATATTACGATTATATTATTACCAGTAGAATAAGATTTGATAGTAGCACTAGTATTAGTGCAATATGAATCTAGTAAGGATTCTACCTTATTCAATAATACGTCCCATAATAGGTTGGGATGTGTAATGATGTAATAAGGCTAAAGTAGTAGTTGATGTATTTAGCCAAAAGTTGTTCTTTGCCTTATAAGCATTAAACACCCAATTATCTTTGGAGGAAAATAATGTATTGATTACACAGCTTCAGCTCAAGTCTACTTTGACAAATCGGGTCAAAGATTTATAGATGAAAGATAAAATATGCTTGGAAAGAATTTAGTAAGGTGAAAAGGGAAAATTAAAGGTTTTGATGTTTAGTCTAAAGAATGTTCATATTATCAAGGGATAATTTATATCCCCAATGATAATGAGTTAAAAAGAGAACTAAGAGGTGATCGAATCTGATTTGATTCAGTCCAGGATGTGGAGAATAAAGTAAGAATAGTTCAAAGCAATCTAGATTTGCTTTAGAATGATGGATATTATCTGCTGATCTTGAAAGAAAAGATATTTAATATGAAGTTAAGGATAAAGTATTTCTTAAAAGTTTCACCTTGGAAGAAGGTGTTATGGTGTGGACAAAAGGGAAGCTGAGTCAAGAATTAGTGGACCATATAAAATTATGAAAAGAGTTGGTCCAGTGGCTTATTAGTTAGCTTTACCTCCGAAAATGGACAAGATTCACAATATATTTCATGTATCGATACTCAAGAAGTATCGATCATCCTTTACATGTCATTACCCGGAGGAAATAGAGATTCAACTTAATTTGATTTACGATGAAGAATAGGTAAAGATACTGGAACAAGAAGTCAATGAACTAAGGAATAAAATGATTCCGCTTGTTAAAGTTCTTTGGCGAAATCATGAAGTCGAAAAAGTGACTTGGGAAAGAGAAAAAGATATGAAAAGCAGTTTCCTCACCTTTTTGAACCAGGTATGTGTTAAAAATTCGAGGATGAATTTTCTTAAGGGGGATAATTGTAATATCCCAATTTTTGGTTAGTAACCAAAATGTAAATTTTGAAAGTTTTGTGGCTAAAGTATAAACTTAGGATAAGTTTAGGGACTAAATTGTAATTTTTGAAAGTTATGTATTTTAGTCCCGTAAATGAATAGTTTACTTCCAAGAATGAAGTTTTTGTGTTACTCGAATTTTTGGTACAGAAGTTGCGTTAATGGCTATAAAGCGATAAAGTTGAAAAAAAATATTCGAATAATCAAATCGAGCTAAAATTTGAGAGATGGTTCCATGAACCATAGAAGAGTAAAAAATATTAGTTTATGGACATTTGGATGTTAAAAGGTCAGTAAAAATTTAAATCAATTGAAATGACATATAATGGCGCTTTTGTGAATAAGTTGATCGATAAAGGGCATTTTGGTCATTTCACCCAATAGGGACATGGAATGAATTTTGAGATTTTTTTATGGATGAATAGTGGCTGATTAGAATCCAACTAAGTTTAGTTGGAATGTTACAAAATGGCAAATTAGAAATATAAATCTAGTTGGAGGGTATTTTTGGAAAATGGAATTTATTAAATTAAAAATTCATTTTTAATTATAAAATTGGCTTATATATATGAAATATGAAGGTTTATCAATAAAATTTCATCTCCAAAACCGTGGAGAAAGAGGAGAAAGAAGAGGGAAATTTTCCAAGCTCGATTTAAGCCCCAAATCTCAGTTTTAAGGTAATCTTCCGAACTACAAAGTTGTCCATCTCTTCGATCTCTATCTATTCATGTAAATTATTCATGGATTTCATGCTTGATTGATGAGACTTGATATGAGAGATAAATTAGATTTTATGTTCATATTGGGGGTTTTATGAATCTATGTTCGATTTTATGTTGAAATCAAGCAAGAATGATGTTGGATTTATGCTTTTGAGTTGTGATTTAAACCCTAAACAATTCAGCGACCTTGAAAAAGATTAGGGTTTAGGGATCCAACCTTAAATTAGGGTTTATGTTGATGATTTAGTAATCTTGCAAGCTTGATTTGTTGTTTGGAATCAAAACCCTAAATTTATACCCTAAAGGACTAATTTAGCAATGTGTTAAAGTTAGGGGTTCAATTATGATTTTTAGTTAAAATGATGGAATTAAGGTAGTAATGTTGATTTGAGGACTAAATTGCAAAGTTAAGAAGCTTGAATACTTGAATTGGAAATTTGGTGACCATTTTGACAAATCAAGAGAAATTAGAGGAGTATAGGTTTAAGCTTATTTTGATGAAGGATGTAAAGAGAACATATGAATACAAGCTTTATTCTAGCCATTTGAAGCAAAGTGATGAGACTAAATTGACAAGTAGAGAAATAAGGAGAAGTTGGTGTAAATTAGAAGTTATTCAAGGAAAGTTATGTTGGAATTTGAATTATGGCAGTAAGTTTAAAAATTTGCCATAAATTATACAAAAATGGTTAGATGATGAATTTTATACCGTTGTAAAGATTTCTTAGTCTAGTTTCGTTTCCAATAAATGGAAACTGATTTTGAGTTTTGAGTTAAAAGATATGAATTTTTAATCGAATGAAGGTTAGAAAAATTACAAAACAGTTTCTGCTTGGACAGGTTTGTGACGTGAATGTAAGGAATTTTTATAATTTTTGTAGATTTTATTAATTTATGTGTCTTATACCTTTAGAACCGTTATCGAATCTAGTTTCTGCGGTAGAAAGGAAGTTGAGATTCAGTATGTATTCTGCCCTGTATAAGTAAATCTTTGAAGGTAGCGCAAGCTGTAAGAAAATGGAATTTGAAACATTTTGTATTTAAATGTTAGTTAGCAAGCTCGGAAGAATTAATGGAAGTTCAAATTGGTAATTAAGGACCATAATGAGCTTTTGAATAGTACAAGGAAGAAATGAAAACATTTGGGAATTTTATATTCGAGTGATTATATTAGACAACATGTTTAAGGTATTGTTAGATTTGAATCTAACAAATATTTTATTTTATTCATGTGATTAATGAAGTCAAGTCTGAATCAAAGAAGGTTTGAGGTTCTACCTTATTTATATATTGGCATGATATTTGTGTCATTGATCACATATTGACATGTTTTAAATATGTTAAAGGTTGAACATAAATGCATAGATCACTAGTTATATATTATGTTATATTATGAATGTTATTTTGGGTATGAATTGCCAAATGTTAAATTATATTGATATACATTGCCATGGATGAAATAAATATGGAATATATGCCCAAGTAAGTCATTGAGCGACATGGTATAGTTGGCATGCCATAGAGTCCAACGGTTTAGCACTTTGTGCGGGCAATATAGTGCATATAAAAGACACTTAGTGCATATGGTTAGCATGACCTTATGTGCAGTTTTGACTCGCGTACTCATGGTCCTCATAGGCTTATATTTGAGCTATGGTTTATTGGTTAATAAAAGATAAATAGGTGAAAAAGTTTATGAGATTTTGGAATAAATGACAAATATATTGGTAAGAAATTTATATTCAGTTTATATTATGGTAATATATGATTAACATGATAGTAATACATATCTTGTGATCATGATGCATTTATGCATATAAAACATATTACGACAAAAGGACAAACATGAAAGTCTTATGACATTGGCATATAGTAAATCATTACTAATGCAATGTGCAAGATGATGCATTGTGTAATATCCCAAATTTTGGCCAATGACCGAAATGTAAATTTTGAAAGTTTGGGGGGGCTAAAGTATAAACTTTTAAAAAGTTAGGATTTCTTTAATTATGGATTTTGGAAAGGAAATTTCTGAGGTTTAAATGTATCATGGGGTGGATAGTGAGCTGAATTGGGTACTTCCAAAGTTTGATTAGAATCCGAGGAAAATTGGAATGAGAATTGAAGATTCAAGTTTAGTGGTCAGAATGATAAATAGACAAAACTTGTGTGGTATAAGAGTAAATATGAAAAGTTAAAGGACTAAAGTTATAATTTCCCAAAATTTAGGGGTTTTTATTTTATATATAAATAGATCATTTAAGGGTGTGGATCGAATGTGAAGATTCTGGATTGATCCGATGTTTCTATTATTGGGAAATTACAGTCAAAGTTTAAATGGAATTCAGATACTCGAATTTATCTAAATAATTTTGAGATTTTACCAGATGATAAAGGAAGGTTATAAAAGTCCGTTACAAGTGTTGGGAATATTTTTAGTTTGATTCAACATGAATCCTATAATTTAATTCTGAATAAATGGTTAAATTATCGGTATATTAGATCGAATGAAAAGTTTTAGAGATTGATCCAAAAGTTATGGAAAATTCATAAAATATTATTTTATGAATATTTTATTGTAGTTGGTTGGATTCCAACTAGGCTTGGTTGAATTTTTACAAGAATGGCAAACTAGTAAATAAAAAGTAGTTGGAGGGCAAATTGGTCATTTTACAAGGATGGCAATTTTGAAATATTAAGGGAAATTTTGGAAGGTGAATTACACTTGGATAAAATCATGGCCATTATTTTTTATCAGATTAAGTCTTGGCCATTGGATTAAAAGGGCAAATTAGTAATTTCACTAATTAAATGAATTTTAAATTTATTTAATTTTAACACGTGGATTTAAATAAGTAAAAGATGAACCAAATTGTTTAGCTTTCTTGAAATATTTCAAACTAATGGGAGAAAAAAGGGAGAAAAATTTTCAAGCTCGATTCAAGCCCCGAAACTTGATTTTCATGTAATCTTTCGAACTGCAAAGTTGATATACTCTTCGAGCTCTATCTTTTGATGTAATTAATTTATGGAATAAATTCTTGATTGATGAAAATTTTACATGAGAAGGGAATTAGGGTTTATGAACAAAATTTGGGCTTTTGAAATTTTATGATTCCATGGTTGAATTTAAGTTGGAATCAAGCTTATATGATGTTAAAATCATGTTATTAAGTTAGGATTTAAACATACATATTTTAGTTTGTATGAAGATGATTAGGGTTTATGGATTCAAGTTTAATTTAGGGTTTGTGATGCTGAATTAATGATCTAGTAAGCTGGAATTGTTATTTGGAAGCAAAACCCTAAAGTTATTAGATAGGGACCATTTTGGAAATTCTGAAAGTTAGAGGACTAATCTGAATTTTTATAATTTTGAAGTGTACTTATGTTATTAATGATGTTAGAATGCTAAAACGATGTTGAATTGAATTAGTGACCATTTTGACAATTTGTCAAAGTTAAGTGACCATTTCAGCAAGGGAGTTTTGGATGAGGATTAAATCTAAATTTTAGTTGAAATAATAGAATTAAGGTAGTAATGTTGATTTGAGGACTAAATTGCAAAGTTAAGAAGCTTGAATCCTTATCTTCGCATTTTTAGTGACTATTTCAGAAATAACAAAAAATTAGAGGGAATTATTTTTGAATAATTATTTGATGAAGAAAGTGATACATTAGTGGTTTGAATCAAATAAGGGGACCAAATTGACAAAATATCAAAGTAAGGAGAAATTAGTATAAAGTTTGAAGTTATTTATGGAAGTTGTGTAGGAAACTTAGATTTGACAGTAAGTTTGAAAATTCACCATAAATTCTACAAAAATGGTTAGATAGTGAATTTTATACCGATGTAAAGATTTGTTTGTCTAGTTTCGTTTTCAACAAACGGAAACTGATTTTGAGTTCCGAGTAAAAAGATATGAATTTTTAAGTGGTGAAAGGTCAGAAAACCGTATGGCAGTCTTTTCCAAAATCAACACTAAAAATTGACTTTGAAAATTTGTCATAAATCGTACGAGTTGAATTTGGGCTATTAATTTATATGGATGAAAAGCTTATTGAATCTAGTTTCTTTCAGAACAAACACAATCAAATTCCAAGTTTTAGATCATTTTATAGAAATAAATCTTCAAAGGTAGTGCAAGCTGCTAGAAAATGGAAATTGAGACAATTTGTGTCTAATGTTGGTTAGCAAGCTTGGAGGAATAATTTGAAGTTCAAAATGGTCATTAGGGACCAAAAATGAGTTTGTGAACAATATAAGGAAGGAAAGAAATTTATAGAAATTTTTTATGTTGAATGATTAAGTAACTAAATTGAAATAGTGTTAGAAGTGAATCTAACAAATATTTCTTTATATTCATGTGGTTAATGAAGCCGAATACGAATCAAAGAGGATTCGAGATACTATAAAGGAAACGATCGAGTAGAATTTAGTGAGGCATACTATTACATGACCCCGATGAGTGCATTTCTAAATGTTTGCATTACATTGGAAATGGCATTGCACTTCTCTATAATACATGATATGATACATTGCTCGACATGACAAGCTTGATGGAATACCAGGTACGAATTATTGTTTGCATAAATGATGATGCATTATGCATACATGAAATATGGATAATGACAAGATTAAAATGAAACAAGATACACCCTGGGGATCCAAGCCTATGGTGCAAAATGCACTAACGAGGTGTTTAATATAAGGTGCAAAGAGCGTCTTTATATGAGGAGCAAAGAGCGTCCTCTTGAGTACGTACTCCACAAGTCACTACGGTGTAGATATGCTACTGGGTTTCCATGGGCCTCTAGCTAGACACGTTAATAATAGCACAAGATGCTTATATGATAGATCATGAGCATGCAAATGACTGCATGATGATACATGGATAACATGATAGTAGTGATACATGATAATGATGATACACGAATCATATGATAGTTATGATACATGATCTATATGATACATGGTACAGATGATACATGATAGAGATGTTACATGACAGAGATGTTACATGATACATGATGCAGATGTTACGTGATTACTTGATACATGCAAAAGATGATACATGAAAGTGAAGTTACATGTTACATGACATATGTACATTGTGATATACTTGCCATGTTATAGAGAAAACGAAATGCACTTTTATGTATGGCATATACTGTATTACATTATTTCATGTTTTTAAAATAAATAAGTTTAAATGCCTCACTAAATTCGTACTTAGCGTGTGTCTTATGTCACACATAGGTTTCCTGGAATTCGTCTACCGAGGAGGAGTAGAAACTTGGGAAAAATCAAGTTACTACAATAAGTTTAGTAAGTACGTCTTTACCATAATTTGATAGACTATTGGGCATGTAAGTATTTTAAAGTGGAACTATTTACAACATAAGTTTACAACGTAATTATATGCTTTTATGGGTGGATAAGTTTAAAAATATGAATTGTTAACAATAGAAAAATCTTTGGTATGGTTAAAATGTTGTTTAGCCTTGATCATGTAAAAATTTTAAAATCAAGAAAAGGTCTAGGTAGCTTACGTAGTTTCTACCCTGAATTATATTGTTTTAATAGTTCAATTATAAATTTTGTAAACCAATTCAGGGTCAAAATTAGCTGTACCTAGACGACATAGTTTTAAAATTAAAACCGAGAAAGGGTTAACTATAAATTAAATTTTGGTATAAAAAAAATTCAAGTCAAGATTTCTTCCAATGATTTCGTAACATCTTTAATGTATATTCGGTCTACGATTATACGCTAAGGGTGTTACATTTATTGGTATCGGAGCTACAGGTTTAGCTGATTCTGGAGGCTAAACCAAGTTTAATATTATCTTATGTTAAATACATGCCTCTAGGATGTCATGTTACTAATGTACCGTTGTGTAACTTGATTATGCTCCTCAATAACATGAATAAGTTATAGTAGAAATAAGTAATGTCAAGTATTGTTGGACTGTGTTAAACATCTGATAATTGAGACCAAAAGGAGGCCCAAAGTAGAAGTAATGAAATACAGAATGTTCCATCTCTAGCTCTTACCTCAGTAAAGTCACTTGCATGGAAGAGAACTCTAGCACAAAAATATAAAACCTTAGTATGAGCTTTAAAGGTTGTGATTAATAGAATTAAGACCCTTGTGCCTGCACCAGTGAGGATGCTGACTGTTAAGGAGCTTAAAAGTTATGAGCTCCTGAATTTAATGGAGAAAGTAGTTCGATAATTGCCAATTTGTGGCATAAAGATGTTAAAGTCATGCTATAGAGGAATTAAACTGCATATATACTAAGAAGTTAGAAGTTGTATCCTGCTAAGGGAAACACTTGGTTCCAGAACTGTTATACCTTAAAGAATCGTGAAAGAGTTGGACCAAGAGTATATTAATGGGTCTTATCTCTAGAAGTGAGCAAAAGTCTATAGTATATGTACTTATGTTTTGGGGGCATTGACTGAATTATTTACATGTTATCACTCCTGAATAAATTGAGATGCAATTAGATTTGATACATGAAGAGGGGTTAGTAGAAATATTGATTTATGGAATTAAAGAATTAAGGAATAAAAATTTCATTGATTGAAGTTTCGAGGAAAAATTACAAGGTCGAAGAAGCCAATTGGAAGGCTGAGAAGAAAATAGAGAAGTAATATCCGTAAATGTTTGGAACAAGTACACATTGAAAATTCAAGGACGAATTTTCTTAAGGGGAGGAATTGTAATATCCCAAATTTTGGCCAGTGATTGAAATGTAAATTTTGAAAGTTTGGGGGGGCTAAAGTATAAACTTTGAAAAAGTTAGGATTTCTTTAATTATGGGTTTGGGAAAGGAAATTTCTAAGTTTTAAAAGTATCATGGGGTGGATAGTGAGCTGAATTGGGTACTTCCAAAGTTTGATTAGAATTCGAGGAAAATTGGAATGGAAATTGAAGATTCAAGTTTAGTGACCAAAATGATAAACAAACAAAACTTGTGTGGTATAAGAGTAAATATGAAAAGTTAAATGACTAAAGTTGTAATTTACCAAAAGTTAGGGGTTTTTATTTTATAAATAAATAGATCATTTAAGGGTGTGGATTGATTGTGAAGATTTTGGATTGATATGATATTTCTATTATTGGGAAATTATAGTCAAAGTTTAAATGGAATTCAGATACTCGAATTGATCCGAAAAATTTTGAGATTTTACCAGATGATAAAGGAAGGTTATAAAAGTCCATTACAAGTGTTGGGAATATTTTTAGTTTGACTCAAGATGAATCCTATAATTTAATTCTGAGTAAAGGGTTAAATTATCGGTATATTACATCGAATGAAAAGTTTTAGAGACTGATCCGAAAGTTATGGAAAATTCATAAAATATTATTTTATTAATATTTTATTGTAATTGGTTGGATTCCAACCAGACTTGGTTGAATTTTTAAAAGAATGGCAAACTAGTAAATAAAGATTAGTTAGAGGGCAAATTGGTCATTTGACAAGGATGGCAATTTGGAAATATTTTGAAATATTAAGGGAAATTTTGGAAGGTGAATTACACTTGGATCAAATCATGACCATTATTTTTGATAAGATTAAGTCTTAGCCATTGGATTAAAAGGGCAAATTAGTAACTTCACTAATTAAATGAATTTTAAATTCATTTAATTTTAACATGTGGATTAAAATAAGTAAAAGATGAACCAAATTGTTCATCTTTCTTGAAATATTTCGAACTAAGGGGAGAAAAAAAGGGAGAAAATTTTTCAAGCTCGATTCAAGCCCCAAAACTCAATTTTCAGGTAATCTTTCGAACTGCAAAGTTGATATACTCTTCAAGCTCTATCTTTTAATGTAATTAATTTATGGAATAAATTCTTGATTGATGAAAATTTTACATGAGAAGGGAATTAGGGTTTATGAAAAAATTGGGGCTTTTGAAATTTTATGATTCCATGGTTGAATTTAAGTTGGAATCAAGCTTATATGATATTAAAATCATGTTATTAAGTTAGGATTTATGGTTTGTGGTATAAAATGTATGCCTTGCTTGGTTTTATGGTTTGTGGGTGTGAGATAGGTCTTTAGAGCTTTAACCCCCCCATTAATAGTGAATCAAAGATAAGATGTTGATAAGGTGTAAAATTGATAGAAAACCACCTTTTATACCTTAAATAACTTGTAGGAAAGATTTGAGACTTAACCATGGAGGTTAAGAGTGGGAATGAGGAAATCTCAAGCTCTAGGTTTTGAAATCTGGGCTCGAGTATAGATACAGGGTGGTTGCATATTGATACTCCATTGTATCGGTACCCCTCTCTTGATTAGAATTCCAGTAACGCTTTGGAGTACTGGTATGCTAAGGGCGTATCGGTACCCACTGTTGTATTGCCTGAGAAAGGTTTAGTGTACTGGTATGCGTATGTAGGAGTACTGGTACGGGGGTAGATCGGTACGGGCGATCCTAGTACCGATAAGCGTACTGGTACGGCACGTAGCGTATCGGTACGGATTGTGGTCTAATTCTTTCGAACCTAGTTAGCGTATCGGTACTCATTATGGAGTATTGATACCAAGAGGGCAATACCGATACTCATCTTAGAGTATCGATACTCGCTGGGCAATTTGCCCAAGAAAGTTGAGTTCATATTTAGAGGTTTTATAATTTGTGGTAAAGGGTCTGGTGGGTCCCTAAAGGTATAAAACAAACTCTAAAACTGAGAAATCGAGGTTAGTAACCCGTATGTGGTTTACTGGCTAATGGCTTGGTAATAGTTGGGTAAGTTGCTTAGACTAGTAACCCATAGGGATCCGTGGTGGATCAGTTATTGCTACGTGGTAACTTGGGGTCCTTGCTGTCTGCTGAAAGGACACCCATATAGGCTGGTTGTCGTGGGTAATAAGATAATCTAACAAGAAAGAGCGTAAATGAATCTTAAAGGCAAATATTAATTATTGTATCAAACGAGTCATGCCTTGGGGCATTGGTAATGGTTGAATGGATGCCTTTTATCTCTCGGTGAGATATTTTAATGCTCGGGGGAGCATGTAGTATCATATGTGTCTTGGTTAGGAATCCGGATGTCCTAGAGTCAGTGCAAAGGCACTAAAATAAGGGGATGGGTACTCCGGGCTATGTGATCGAGTACGTCTGATGTATCCATGGGCTATGTGATCTAGATGCGGTCTGAAACCTATCTTTGGGCTATGTGATCAGGATATGGAAATACAACTCGAGGGCTGTGTGAGCTCGAGTAACTCGAAGGGCTATGTGATCTCGAGTAACCTGATTGGTTATGTGACCTTAGGAAAAGACTGGTTGTGATTATTGTGATCCAAGTATGTCTAGGACGTATTTGTGGCTATAGTGATCTGGATATGATCCTAACCCGACGGCTATGTGATCATGGGTAACCCGATGGCTGTGTGAGTACGGGAAAAATAGTAGGGCTTCGTTGGCCATTAGGGAATGTATGTTATTTACGTTGTTGTTATGGATGATAGATGTTGGCTAGGTTACCCTTGGGCTATGTGATCAGGGTAGGGTTTGTTACTCGACGGGTTGTGTGAGCTCAAGTAACTCGATAGGCTGTGTGATCTCGACTATGGGCTAGATAACCCTTAGGCTATGTGATCAAGGTAAGAGACGTAACTCGATGGATTGTGTTTCCTCGAGTATGGTAAGCCTGGGATGGCTTAGTAGACTTTTTTCATAATAGTGGTATCTCGAGACAATTGTAAGCTCTAACTAGGATAGGCTAGAAGATGATCCTTAGATGTTGAGAAGTCTTTCTGTGCACTATTGATTATATTATCATGCATGCTTGTTTTATGATATTCATGAATTGCGGTAGAGTAGAAATGTACCACTGAACTTTGTTAGCTCAGCGTGCAGAATTGTGGTTTTTCTATGCGTAGGATGACAGGTTGCCTTAGGAGAGCACATCGAAGAGGATTTCCCAGCACCGAGCCAATCTCAGAGTACAATACTTGATGTCTAGTTTGGACTAGTTTTATTTATAGGACCTTACCACAGTCGAGTCTGTATTTTATTTTTGATTTACTGTTATTTGGTCAAACTGTGTGTTTTAATTCGAACTTATATTTGTAAACCCTTTTAATCTATTTATCTACGTGGATTTTTATGGTAATGGTTTTAAACAATAAAATTTGATAAGTTGGTTTTGGGTGACTCGAATGTGATGCTCCAGATCTGGGATGGGATCAAGGTGTTACATTTAGTGGTATCAGAGCTTAGGTTTAGTCAGTTCTAGGAAACCCCAGGGTGTCATAGAGGTCGTCGTAAGGTGTCTAGTGAATACAAGTCCCTAAATTTAAGTGTATTTTATAAGACTGGAAATCTTGATGTGCCACCTTGTTTGTTGTGTTTCAGAAAAGAAATTAATGGAAGGTGGAACCGGTAGTGGAGAGACGGGTCACATTCGTGACCTTACCTCTGCCCTCTTGCACGTGGTCAAGCTATTCTGAGGTAATCTAAGACGCCTCGCAAGACCCTTATAGAGAGGCTTCATCATTTTGTGCCTAAGAGTTTCAAAGGCTTGGGTGAGGATGACCCAATCAAGGCTGACTAGTGGTTGCGTGACACACAAAGAATCTTGAGGCAGATAAGGGAAGCTCGGAAGATGATCTTGATTGTATTGTTTCCCTTCATAAGGGCAATACACACGGGTGGTGGGAGACAGTAGAGTTGGGTCTACAGCCTGCACTCCCGATATGGGATATCTTTATGGATAAGTTTCGGAAGAAGTACATCAACGAGGTACATATGGATGAGATGAAAGACCAGTTTTTGTATCTAGTTTAGGGAGATCGAATGGTGTTTGTTTATGAGCAAGAGTTTCTGCGTTTGAGCCGTTATGCTTTAGAGTTGGTTGCCACGGAAGAGTTGAGGTGCAAGAGGTTCAGACAAGGCTTGAATGTTGACCTTCAGTTGCATGTGACAGCGGGTCCGCTGGGAATATTCTCCTAGTTAGCCAATAGTGCAAAGGTACTTGAGCGACTTTAGAGTTCTGCATCCAATTAGTTCGAGGATTCTAGAGATCACGATATAGAGACCCGGGATATCATGGATCATTCTCCCTATTCGCATGAGAGGTTTTGTGATTTAAAGAGTTTGAAGAGAGTTGTATCGGACCAGCTACTGAGAGTTGGCATAGGATCTAGATCAAGGGTTCGTAAAGGCTCTTTGGTCCCTACCCAGAAGAGAGTATTGATGGTTTTGTTGGAGCATCGCTTCCACCAGCATGCGAGCATTGTGGCAGACATCACCTCAGAGTGTTCTTCTTGCTTCTGAGAGTTTACTATAGGTGCCGGGCACCGGGACACATAGCAAAGGACTACCCAGTTATGGGTAAGGATATATTAGTTCAGTCTCAGAGGTGGGCTACTTCCTGTCATGATCAAAGTTTTGTTAGAGGCAGAGTTAAGGCACCATCAGGTTATCGAGGTGGAGGTTTTATAAGATCCACCGCCAGGGTTGGCACGCGAGGCGTTGCTAGGCAGTCTGGTGCTCATATTAGAGTTGATAGTGTTGCGACCGAGGATATGTTAGGTAATTAAGTTTTGTGTTGGTTTCAGCTATTGCGTTAGCCGTTTAGCTCTTTGGTTGTGTAGTAGACCGATTCTTGTGATGTGTATCTTGGTAAATCTTGGGTTTATTGTTGCTTTAGATGGCAATTAGAGTTGCATCCTTTGCTATATAAGGTTTTATCATAGATGGTTGTTGAGAGAGTGCATGTGTGCCGTAAGATGTGAGTAAGAAGTTATGAAGTTTTAGATTGCTTGAATCTAGTTGTTAGTTTTGGTCATGTAGGATCTTAACCCCTCTCTAGAGTGGATGTGTGCTCCGTAGTGCTAGCTCAAGGAAGGTTCTATAGGTTGCAAGGTATTCTTAGCTTGCATTGTAGACGCGAAAGTTGAGAGTTCCTAGTCTTAGTGTGATGGGTGTTTCGAGGGTATGGAGGTACCCTTGGTGAATGTGAGATCTTACTAGGTGTGTGGTTTAGAACCGCGATAAAGCTAAGGTTGAACTCATTGTTGTGTCCATCATTTCATGGTATGGTGCTTAACGAACTCTTAGTTGGGCAAGCGACTAATTAGGTGTCATTTCCAAGTGCTTAGCCGAGATCGTATCTGCGTGAGAGTAGCTTGTATGGTGGCTTTAGATGTGTTGAGCCGTAGTGCAATAGTAGAAGACCGTTGTTGGTTTCGTGAGATCGGTGACCTTGTTTTGGCCATAGAATGTGAGAGCTTCACGTGTTGTTTGTCGGAGTAAGGTACCGTAGAAAATGGGTAAATGAAGGTTGTGATGAACATGATTGAGTCTTAAGGGCGAATCGTGAGGATAGTTGCTTGGCTTGTGCACCTATTGACCTATATTTTGTGGGGTTGCAGGATTGCCCAATTGAGTTCGGTCAAAGTTGTTATCGGTTAAGGGAAACAGTGTGGAAGTTATCAGAGTAGCGCAGCGAAAATGTGGATCCGTAGTTGTGTTAAGGGTAACTGGTGGTTGCTTTGCAAAAAAAATGTTATTAGATAGACCAGTTGACAATCCTTGAGAGCAGTTAGATGGATTTACGCATCTGATGGTTGAGATCGAGGCAAGGGTTAGGAAGGAAGTGTTTAGACCTTCGCAAGTTGAATGGCAAAGTTTTGGGTTGCTTGTGTGAGTTCCTAAGTGACAGTGGTCATTTCTCGGAACCAAGTGGTTGGGATCGAGAGTGGTTTTCGATCTTGTTGAAAGCAAGTTTGGATAAGCGAGTTTTAGGTTCCGACTTGGTGGGTCAAGTCTGGAGAAAGGAGCTGTTAGTTCAAGGTAGATTGATAATAATGATCGGTTGTTAGGGTTTTTCTTGTCCTTTAATAGTTTGACCGGGACATAGTTGTTTGGTGTGGTATGTTCCTGGCAGAGCCTTGTGGAAGTGGTGCAGCGTTTTAGATAAAGATGAAGTCTAAGTTCAATTTGTGGTTGTCAGATGCTTGTAGAAGGGTCGGTTACCCGAGATAGAATATGATAAAGGTAAGTTCTTTAACTGAATGTTTGAACGACGTAGGTCGAGGTTGGTTATGTTACCATGCTTAGCGGTTCGCCATAAGTGTTGTTGGTTGTTGAAAATGAGTCATGGGAACCTCAAGAGAAGTGTTGAGAGCGTGTGGTTTTATGCTATGGTTCTGTTTAAGGTGGATTGAGGGAGAACTCTCTCTAATCAAGGTGATCCTATTTGAATGGTGAAGTGGTCATAGTTGTTTTGGTTACATCTCCCTTTCATCCATCTAAATTTCGAGGACAAAATTTCTTGAAAGAGTGGAAAGTTGTAACGACCCAGATTTCTCAACAATGGGCGTTGACCCGAGTCTTGGACTATACGTCGGGTCGAATGTGCGGGTTATGTTAGGCCTTGTTGTTGGGCTTTGTGGACCCCCATGTGTTGTTAGGCTTGCTTGGTGGTTTTGGGCTTGGCTTATGATGGGCCTTGAGGAAGGGTAACATGGTAAAAGCCATATTTGGAAGACAAAGGCTGATGGAGCCTTAATTTTCTGCTGGAAAAGGGACAAGGGTGATATCACCTTGCCCCATCTTCATGCTATCTCTTTCTTCATTCCTTTCTCATGGTGAGTGTTGAGTTTGGAGAAATCTTGGATGTTTGAGTGGAAATCTCGGATTGTGGCTTGAGGAGAAGTTGTTCAGCACCAAAATATCTATCTTTCAAGAGGAATATCTTCAGCATTGGTGTAAGTTGGATTTGAAGCTTGAAGAAAGGAAAAAGAGGAAAAAGCTTGGTGGAAGTTTCATTTTGCTTGCTTAAGGTCAGTACATTTCTGACTCCTATAGTTCATGAGCCTCATAAAATGTATGCATTGCTTGGTTTTATAGTTTGTGGGTGTGAGATAGGTCTTTAGAGCTTTAACCCCCCATTAATGGTGAATCAAAGATAAGATGTTGATAAGGCATAAAATTGATAGAAAATCACCTTTTATACCTTAAATAACTTGTAGGAAAGATTTGAGACTTAACCATAGAGGTTAAGAGTAGGAGTGAGGAAATCTCGAGCTCCAGGTTTCGAAATATGGGCTCGAGTACCGATATGGGGTGGTTGCGTATTGGTACTCTATTGTATTAAGAGAGTCGGTTTGTGAGGAGTATACCGGTACGCATTCTCATGTATTGGTACCCCTTGCTTGATTAGAATTCCAGTAACGCTTTGGAGTACCGGTACGCTATAGGCGTATCGGTACCCACTGTTGCATTGCCTGAGAAAGGCTTAGCGTACCAGTACGCGTATGTGGGAGTACTTGTACGGGGTGGATCGATACATGGTGATCCTAGTACCGATCAAGCATACAGGTACAACACATAGCGTATTAGTACGGCTTGTGGTCTAATTCTTTCGAACCTAGTTAGCGTATCGGTACTCATGGTGGAGTATCGACACCAAGAGGGAAGTACCGATACTCACCTTGGAGTATCGATACTAGCTAGGCAATCTGCCCAGGAAAGTTGAGTTCGCGATCGAGGGTTCTATAATTCATGGTAAAGGGTTCGGTGGGTCCCTAAAGGTATAAAAACAAACTCTATAATTGAGAAATCGAGGTTAGTAATCAGTATGCGGTTTAATAGCTAATGGCTTGGTAATAGTTTGGTAAGTTGCTTGGAATAGTAACCTATAGGGATTCGTGGTGGATCAGTTATTGCTACGTAGTAACTTGGGGTCCTTGCTGTGTGTTGAAGGGACGCCCATATAGGCTGGTTGTCGTGGGTAATAAGATAATCTAACAAGAAAAGGTGTAAATGAATCCTAAAGGCAAATATTAATGATTGTATCAAATGAGTCATGCCTTGGGGCATTGGTAATGGTTGGCTGGATGCCTTTTATCTCTCGGTGAGATATTTTAATGCTCGGCGAAGCATGTAGTATCGTATGTGTCTTGGTTAGGAATCTGGATGTCCTAGAGTCAGTTCAAGGGCACTTAAATAAGGGGATGGGTACTCCGGGCTATGTGATCGAGTACGTCTGACGTATCCATGGGCTATGTGATCTGGATGCGGTCCGAAACCTATCCTTGGGCTATGTGATCAGGATATGGAAATACAACTCGGGGGCTGTGTAAACTCAAGTAACTCGAAGAGCTATGTGATCTCGAGTAACATGATTGGCTATGTGACCTCAGGAAAATACTGCTTGTGGCTATTGTGATCCAAGTATGTCTAGGACATATCTATGGCTATAATGATCCAGATATGATCCTAACCCGGTGGCTATGTGATCACGGGTAACCTGACGGCTGTGTGAGCACGGGAAAATAGTGGAGTTTCGTTGGCCATTAGGGAATGTATGTTATTTACATTGTTGTTATGGATGATAGATGTTGGCTAGGTTACCCTTGGGCTATGTGATTAGGGTAGAGTTTGTTACTTGACGGGCTGTGTGAGCTCGAGTAACCTGATAGGCTGTGTGATCTCGATTATGGGCTAGATAACCCTTGGGCTATGTGATCAGGGTAAGAGATGTGACTTGATGGATGTTGTGGCCTCGAGTATGGTAAGCCTGGGATGGCTTAGTAATCTTTTTACATAATAGTGGTATCTTGAGACAGTTGTAAGCTCTAGCTAGGATAGGCTAGATGATGATCCTTAGATGTTGAGAAACATTTCTGTGCACTATTGATTACATTATCATGCATGCTTGTTTTATGATATTCATAAATTGCGGTAGATTAGAAATGTACCACTGAGCTTTGTTAGCTCAGCGTGCGAAATTGTGGTTTTTTCGTGCATAGGTTGACAGGTTGCCTTGGAGGAGCACATAGAGGAGGATTTCCCAGCACCGAGCCAATATCAGAGTACAGTACTTGATGTCTAGTTTGGACTGGTTTTATTCATAGGACCTTACCATAGTCGAGTCTATATTTTATTTTGATTTACTGTTGTTTGGTAAAACGGTGTGTTTTAATTCGAACTTATATTTGTAAACCCTTTTAATCTCTTTATCTGCATGGATTTTTATGGTAATGGATTATTTCTAGAATTGCCAACTTGTGGTTTTAAACGAGAAAAATTGATAGGTCGATTTTGGGTGACCCGAATGTGATGCTCCAGATCCGGGACGGGATCGGGGTGTTACAGTTTCGTTTGGAAGCAATTAGTCGGTAAGACGGACAAGAGATTTGGCTTAATGGGATGAATATTGGGGATAGAGAATATGGAAGGTTTTGGAGGCAAAGAGTATTTAGAGTGATTGAGGAAAGTCAATATTTAATGTTGATGGTTTTGTTTAGCGTGAAAGGGGACGCGTGCGGCTTGAAGAATGAGGTTGAGGCGTGTGGCGATTATTAGGTTGTTGTGAAAGCAATGAGTGAAAAGCAATGGTAAACATGAAACCGCTTCACCATTAATAGCCAAATTCCAAAAGTTTCATGTCCCAATTACTAGGAGAACATTCAACCCTTTATCTTATTCTTGTGATAACTGGCAAAAAATAAACATTAAATAAAACCTAAACTTAATAATATAATGTAATTATAGAAATAATAAATGTAGAAAATAAAGTTTAAGAAATTAAATATAGAAAATAAAAGTGCATAAAAATAAATGGATAAATCTGAATGCACTAGACATCCAGTACCGTGATCGAAGATTTGTCACGATGAACCGGTGATCCTTTGAAAGATTGGGCCATCCTTGTGATCCTTGATGTCTATAGCACTATGTGGATACACCTTAATGACTTAGAATGGGACGGACCAATAAGACTTTAGCTTGCCTAGGAAAAGCTTTAAGCGAGAGCTGTAGACTAGAATTGTTTGACCCTCAACGAAATGTTAGGGCATCAATTTAGCATCATGCCATTTTTTAGTCTTTTCCTTGTAAATATTGGCATTCTCATAAGCATCCAAATGATTCTTATCTAACTCGTTCAACTCGAGCAACCTTCTTTCTCCAGCTAGTTGGCAGTCTATGTTGATCTTCTTAATAGCCCAAAAGTCTTTGTGTTCAAGCTCAACCGGTAGGTGACATGCTTTGCCATAGACAAGTCTATAAGGTGACATGCCAAACGGTGTTTTGAATGCGGTCCAATAGGCCCATAAGGTTTCATCTAATTTTAAGGACCAATCTTTTCGGTTTGGCTTGAACACTTTCTCAATGATCTAATTGATTTATCGATAGGACACTTCAGCTTATCTGTTAGTCTGCAGGTGATATGCTATGGCGATCTTATGGTGGACTCCATACCTTCGCAATACCTTAGCAATCATCTTGTTGTGAAAGTATTTTTCCTCGTCACTTATAATAGCCCGAGGTATTCCAAACTAAGTAAAGATGTTCTTGTACGAAAACCTTATGACGATATTTGCATCGTTCTTGGTCGTTGCAATGGTCTCCACCCACTTGGACACATAGTCTACCATAAGTAAGATGTACAATTGTCCTTTGGAAGATAGGAATGGTCCCATGAAGTCAATACCCCGAACATCAAAGAGTTCTACTTCAAGGATGACTTGCATGGGAAGGTCATTACGTTGAGAGATGTTTCTCGTTATTTGACATCAATCGCACTCCTTGTAATATGCATGGGCATCTCAAAAAAAGGTTGACCAATAGAATCCAGACTGTAGGACCTTTGTAGTAGTCCTCTAACCTCCAAAGTGTCCTTTACATGGAGTGGAATGGCAATGCTAGAGTGCCTTCTTGTTCCTCTGATTGGCCCATTGCTTGAAAAGGTAGGGCCCATACCAATAATAGTAGCGTTCATCATGTTGAAATTTCTTCTTTCCCTGGCTATTAAGAGCACAAGGAAAAACACCACTAACAAGAAAGTTAACAATATCAGCATACCACGGTAAATCCATAGCCTTTAAAAGTTTTTCATAAGGGAACTCTTCCTTTATATCACATGCAGCATCAATATCACATGTGTTTTCAAGCCTAGAAAGATGGTCGGCTACTTGGTTTTCAGTACCTTTTCGATCTACTACCTCAATATCAAATTCTTTCAATAATAAAATCCACCTAATAATTCTAGGTTTAGCATCCTTTTTAGTCATTAGGTATTTGATGGTAGAATGATCAGTATGCACAATAACCTTAGTTCATATCAAGTATGCCCTAAATTTATCAAATGCAAAAACTACAGCAAGCAGTTCTTTTTCAGTGGTAGTGTAATTTACTTGAGCCTCTTAAGGCTATGACTAGCATAACATACAACATGAAAAAACCTTATTTTGGCGCTGACCAAGAACAACACCAACAACATAGTCACTAGCATCACGCATGAGCTCAAATGGTTGTTACCAATCAAGAGGCACTATGATTGGTGTAGAAATAAGTTCCTTCCTTAAGGTTTTGAATGTTGCACGGCATTGGTCATCAAACTCGAACACTTTATTTTGCTTTAGCAATAAGCAAAAGGGCTTCAAGATTTTGGAAAATTCTTTAATGAATCTTCTATAGAAATCGGCGTGGCTAAGGAAGCTTCAAATGGCTTTGTCATTCGTAGGTTGTGGAAGCTTCTCTATGACTTCAATCTTGGCTTTGTCCACTTTGATGCCTTCAGATACCACAAAGTGGCACTTTTCCCAGTTAAGAACAAGGTCGGTATCCTCACATCTTTGTGAAACCTTGGCAAGATTGCCTAAGCAATTATCGAACTAATCTCCATGAACAAAAAATTCATCCATGAAGATCTCTAAAAAATTATCCACCATGTCTGAAAAGATGGCCATCATACTATGCTGAAAAGTTGCTGGAGTATTCAAATGCCAAAAGGTATTCAGCGAAAGGCATAAATGCCATAGCGACAGGTGAATGTCATATTTTCTTGGCCTTCCAGTGCAATAGCAATTTGGTTGTACCCAGAATACCCATCCAAGAAACAATAGTAGGGTTTCCCTACAAGCTTGTCGAGCATTTGGTCAATAAACAACAACAAGAATTTGTCCTTTTTGTGGCCTTGTTCAGCTTCCTGTAGTCAATACAGATCCGCCATCCAGTAATGGTCCTAGTTGGGAGGAGTTCATCGGTATCATTCTTGATCATAGTCATACCTCTTTTCTTTGGCACACACTGGAAAAGACTCGCTCACGAACAATCTGTGATAGGGTATATGGTTCTATTGTCGAGCCGTTTAATGATCTCCTTCATAACCACATTCATTATGGTAAGATTGAGTCTCTGCTGTGGTTATATCAAGCTACTGTGATCATCTGCAAGCAAAATCTTATGCATACACAATGTAGGGCATGTACCCTTTAAGTCAGCAATATTCCAACCAATAGCTTTCTTATGTTGAGATAAGACATGCAACAGTTTAGTTTCTTGGTCAGATATTAAGCTAGTAGATATCACAACAGACAGTGTATTATTATCCCCTAGATATGCATACTTTAGTTGTGGGGGAAGATGTTTAAGATCAAGTACCGATGGATACTCTAGCGATAGCTTGGGAGATTTGAACTCAGCATAATCCAAAGGTTCAAAAGTCATACTTCGTTTGGTAAGCACAACATTGGATTGTTCAATCTTAACTTTACCTTCTTCCTCAACTTCTTGCATGGCCTCGTCGAAGTCAGATTGATCCACAACGCTAAGCACAGTGTTTTAGAATATCTCTGGCACGCTTTCTTCGACTAGGTTTTCTTCATCTTGCACAAGCTAACATTCTTCATAGTCATCCATGTACTTGAGAGTGCTGAAGACATTGACTGTGATATTTTGGTCATTCATCTTTAAGGTGATTTCACCTTTCTCACAATCGACCACCATACGCTCGGTGGCAAGGAATGGTCTCCCAAGTATAATGGGAGCATTCTCATCATGTAAAACCCTAAAATTGGTCCAGTTGAAATTGGATTTTGGTGATCAAAAATTCAACATCAGAAAGTCAAATTATCATATTGACTTTTGACCAAGCGCTCAATTATTCAATTATGGAACCCTAATTTAGATTTATTATTGACTAAGGGTTATATTGAAAGCTTTGAAACCTAGTTTAGTGACTAAATTGTAAAGAACGGAACTACGGGGACAAAAGTACAAGAATGACAAGTTGATGGACTAACCAAGTAATTAATCTCTCAAAGGGATTAAGCATTCTCCTACTTGTGGGGTGAAGTTTCTTCATTGGAGATTTTGCGAATTAGTTATAGAAATTAAACAAAGCATAGAAAAGAAAGATGACACAATCACTTCATCGAGTAAACACCAAGCAAACACATCTCCTTCTCCTACCTAGCATACATCTTCATTGAAGCTTCCTTCAAGCTTTAATTTCTCTTGATTTATTGAATCTAGCTAGCTCCTAGAAATTAACTAAGGTAAGCCCAGCAAATTCTTATTAATTTTTACAAGAATTTCATACAGAAATCAAGAAATTGAACTTGTTGAAACCCTAAGAGATTTCCATGGATTCATTAGCCTAATTTCTATTGTTTCCATTTCTAAATGAAATTAAAGATGAAGTTATTGTTATTGGAATTATTGAAATTATTTTAACCCTTGTTCTATACCGGTTTGTCAGTTTGAGGGTTTCAAGGTGAGGAGTAGCCTAACCCACCAGAGTCTAGCAAGTCAAGGAACGAAGGAATCATCATCTGGAGCATTCAAATACTCAAAAGTTCGATGAGTGTAGTTGGGGTCTCGGTAATGGCTATGTGCCTTCTCGATTCCATTATTTATTGTATATTGCATTGCTAATACATTCACAAAGTATCATTGCATCGAAACCTCGTCGGAGGTAATATTGGTAAGAACTACTAAGGTTTGCATTGGAGTATTGGCCATTGGATCATTATTGATAGCTTTGAATCATTGAATAAGGCTATATTGACCTTTAAACATAACTATTGAATCATTAAATTATTGATATTGCCATTGTCAAAGATATTGTTATTGTCATTGTATTGGCCTAGATATTGGACCTTGGATTCGAATGGACATTGGATACAATTGGCATGCCATAGAATTCATGAGCTCATTGGTACAGAGTGGACTATGGTCCTTGAGCTAAGGCTCTATTTGGCGATGTTGGCTAGACGTGTTTGAGTATTTGACCGTTTATTGATTGACGATATTGGTTGGAAATTCATGTATTCACTATCTCATATCGATCCAAGGGTTAAACTTGTTTGACATATTGTTATAGCTTGTAGTTGAGATGCATTTATATTGAATTAATGTTATGGGCACTGACCAAATTCACTATATTGTTGTACATTATCACATTGTTATTGACTACATCACTAGGCAAATATGCCTAATACATTTCATTTTATGCATTTCAGTTTAGGTTAATAGGTTCAAAGGTCAAGGATCGGAAAGAACATGTTTTGCAAGTCACAAACTAAACCAAAGTAATGACTTTCGTTCCTTTTAAACTCCTAGGTGGTGGCATAGTTGAACAACATGTCATAAATGAACTTTTTGTGTAGCCATGTGTTTGTATGTGGTTGTTGACTTTTATGGCCTAAAATGACTCTTTAGTATTATTTGAAATTTGTACAAATGGCAAATTAGGCCTAAAAGGTAAAAACATGGTAAACGCAGATCATATTGCTATAAAAACTTGGCACGCTATTATATTTAGATAAATATAACTTACCTGTAAACTTTCATTGAATTGGACATTGTTTGATTGGTTAAAATGATTAAAAACAAACATAATTTGAAATTACAAAACAAGGCGTATCTATTTATTGGTCATAGTATTAATGCCTAAGCATTATTGGACCAAGTTGTTAAGGGTGCACGCAAATTTAGGTCATACGAATTTTCGTACAAAATTGAACTGGAATCGATATGGGTTAGGGGGCCTTACCGATCCCTTGTGTGCCTAAGAAATCGTGTATACAACTAGGGTTTATCACGTATCGGTATGGAAAAATGCTACTAGAATTTGTTAATATTTGAATAATGCATTACGATCGATATGGTTAGACCCCATATCGATATCCATCTTCAATCCCAACAAATTTATCAGTCATTAAAAGGCGTGTACCGTACGGCCTCTCGAGTATCGGTACCAATACAGGTAAATTAGTTAAAATTACTGAAACATGTTTGTAAAACTTGCAAACAAGTCACTAAATTTTATCTGGCTAATTGAATGAGTAAATGAATTCAAAACTTTATAAAATTTGGCATGCTTGTTAAATATACATTGAATTTCACATAGGTAAACTTAATAATTGTTAAGGACACCCCTAATTTATAGAAATTATGAATTGGTCCTTAAAATTGGTAAAAGTTACAAGAAGGCCCTAAAATGAATAATACCATCTTGTATTGATCTATAGCTTTCATTGAATCATTGAGCATGCTATTGAGTTATTGAATAACTTTGAATCATAATTACGTCATTAGAAATTATTGTACAGTTTACTGTATCAAACATTGGTAGCAATCTCTGACCCAATTTCCTACCAGATTAGGAAGAAGGTGTTACAATTGAAGTATCAAAGTTAGAGTTTAGTCGATTCTAAGACTAAACTGAAGTTTATTGTATATTATTGCATTGCATATGCCACCTAGGAATTTATTATTGTGTATGTTGTGACTTGACGACTAACCCGATCTCTTTTCTCTTACAATATAGATATGTTTGGGACTAACGAAGCTCACTTGAATGTTGAGCATTCTACTGGCTCCTCGACTCATGGCGAAGAGATAAAGAGGGAAGATCCTCCAAACCCTCAAGGACCTCCACAAGAAACACTGAATCCTGAACCTCCAATGCAGACTGGTCAGTTTGAATATTATCGGAACATGGCAGAAATGTTAAAGCAAGTTAAGGCTACTTTAAAATTTGAGCAGGTTGCACAGTCTTCTAGAGCTGCTACCTCGGCAGCTCGAGCCCCTATTGATAAGCTCTCCTAGTATCGAGCTTATACGTTCACCGGCAGGGAAAGTGGCAACCCTGAGATTGTCGATTATTGGATCGAAAATACGTTGAAGATATTGAATAAACAACTACAGTGTTCCAATGAGCACAAGTTAGAGTGTGCTCTAGCATTAATCACTGATGAGGCATTGCATTAGTGGGAGACGACCACCATTATAGTCTCGGAGGAAGCATTACTTGGGAGTTCTTCCTACAAGAATTTCGTAAAAAATACATTAGTGGTTTCTACTTGGCCAAGAGGCGTGGCATCTTCCTACGCCTCAAGCAAGGAGGAAGGTTGGTAGAGTAATATATTCATGATTTCTGTAAATATTGCAAGTATATAGATGAGTACATCAAGAAAGAAGAAGAGAAATACATGATGTTCATAACAGGACTTAGTGATAAGCTTCGCCCTTTGTTTACTGCTCTGGGTATCACTGACTTTTAAGATCTTGTAAATTGAGCTATTGCCACCAAAGCTACCCAGAGAGCTCGTTGGACTAGTGGGTCATCTCATTCTGTTAAGAGGCCTCAACATGATTCTCGTCCTCCTTTACCATACAAGAATGGAAAAGAACATAAACCTAAGCAACAATACTACCAACAACCTTCTCGTCTTGGCAACATTATAATGCCACTAACTATGTCCCAGTCTGTTGCTAAGATGGCTTCTATTGACAACACTAGAGGTTCAGGTCAATAATTTTAATACCCCACCTGTACCTATTACCAAATGAGGCATCTTGCAGGCCAATCCATAAATAGACTAAAGCTTGTTACTACTGTGGTGAGCAAGGCCACTTTATCAAAGATCATCCTATGAACACCTCTAAAACCACCGCACCGACTAGCACTGTGGTACCTGCTCAATCCTTTAATGGTAGATGATAGAAACAAATAGCATCGAGAGCTATAAAGAGACCTAGTGGCTCTACATGGTTCCTAAATCGACCAAAATCCAAGGCTTCTGCTCAGGTGTATCATGTGAGGAGTTGGGAGGAGGATGAAGATCCAAGCATTATTGAAGGTACCATTGAACTATACTATCAATCTATTTATGCATTGATAGATCCTGGATCCACTCATTCCTTTATAAGAACTGTATTGATAAAGAAGTTTAAGTTGTTGTTTGAGCCTATAGCTACCAAGATACTGTAACAAACCCTTTAGGGGATAATGTTGTAATTAGCCTAGTATGCAAGAACTGTCCCTTAATGATTTAAGGGATTCCATTTTTGGCCAACCTTATGGCCCTCCCTTTTCATGAATTTAATGTCATATTGGGGCTTGATTGGCTCGATGATCACCAAGCCAGGGTGGATTATAATAAGAAGAAGTTGTATCTCTGAAGTCTTTGCAAGAAAAGCATAACTCTCATTAACTCTAGCAACAATAACCCATCGTTGTATGTTATTGAAGGCAAGAATAAGGAAGAACAATACTTGCAAAACATTGACACTATACAAGAATTTCCTAATGTATTTTCTGAGGAACTTTTGGGTTTGCCACCTACCTGTGAAGTTGAGTTTGGGATTAAAGTACAACCTAGAACTACCCCAGTTTCTGTTGCACCCTATTGAATGTCTCTAGTTGAAGTTAAGGAGTTGAAGGCTCAAATACAGGAGTTGCAGGATAAAGGTTTCATCTGACCAAGTTTCTCATATTGAGAAGCTCTGGTATTTTTTGTCAAGAAGAAAGATGGGTCTACGCACTTTTGCATTGACTATTGATAATTGAATAAGCTAACTATTAATAACAAGTATCCTATTTCGAGTATCGATGATCTTTTTGACTCAAGGATGCTACCATCTTTTCCAAGGTCGATTTAAGGTCTGGGTATTACCAGATAAAAATCAATGAATGTGACGTGCCCATAACTTCTTTTCGTACGAGATATGGCCACTATGAATTCTTGGTGATGCCCTTCGGGTTAACCAATACACTGGCTGCCTTCATGGACCTCATGAACTGGGTTTTTAGACCCTATCTTGACAAGTTTGTAGTGGTGTTCATTGATGACATATTAGTCTACTCCAAGAACCAAGCTAAACATCAAGATCATCTCTGTATCGTACTCTAGACCATCCGAGAGAACCAGCTCTATGCTAAGTTTAGCAAGTGTGAGTTCTGGCTCAATGAAGTCTCTTTTTTGGGACATATTGTGTCAGCAGTGGGTATTCAAGTATACCCAAAAACGATTTAAGCTATCATTGAATGAAGGTCGCCAAAGAATGTTGGAGAAGTTTAAAGTTTTCTCGGTCTTGTTGGTTACTATAGGATATTCGTTAAATGATTCTCTATAATAGCAACACCATTAACAAAGCTTCTACGAAAGGATATTCCTTTTGAGTAGACCTAGAAGCAACAATTTAACTTTGACCAGGTTAAACAAGTATTAACTCGTACACCGGTCCTAACCCAACCTGAGTCTAGAAAAGATTATACAGTGTACAGCGATGCTTCACATATAGTGTTAGGATGCGTATTGATGCAAGAAGGCAAGGTTATTGCTTATGCTTCGAGACAACTAAAGACACATGAAAAGAACTATCCTACCCAAGATCTTGAATTGGTTGTAGTTGTTTTTGCATTGAAAATTTGGAGGCATTATCTCTAGGGAGAAAAATGATATCTCTACACCGATCACAAAAGCCTCAAGTACTTATTGACTCAGAAATAGCTGAATCTTGGTCAAAGAAGGTGGATAGAACTCTTTAAAGACTATGACCTTGTCATTGACTATCACTCAGGTAAGGCCAATATTGTAACTAATGCACTCAGTCGCAAACCTTTGCATGCCCCTCGAGCTATTAATGCTCATTTCAAGCTTAGAAAACACCGACCCCTTGTAGTTGAACTCTAGATTCAGTCTAACATTGTATCAAAGATTAAGTCATTGCATGACCAAGATCCCGAATTACAAACCATTATTTTTAAACTCTAGAGTAATCCTGATTCTGAATTTAAAGTTAATGCTGAAGGACTCCTAAGCTTCGATGACCAAATATGTGTACCGAATAACAAGTCTCTTTAAGATAAATCTTCAAGGAGGCTTACTGTAGCATTTTTTCTATACACCCGGGATCAGTAAAGATGTACAAAGATCTTTGGGAACTTTATTGGTGGCCTGACATGAAATAAGATATTACAGATTACGTGTCTAAGTGCCTCATATGTCAGCGAGTCAAGGCTGAGCATCGTGTGCTCACTGGATTATTGCAACCTATAGAATTACCTTAGTGGAAGTGGGAAAGAATCATTATAGACTTCGTTAATGGACTACCATTAACATCAGCCAAGCATGATGCCATCTGGGTCATTTTTTACCGTTTCACTATGTGAGCTCACTTCTTACTAGTTAGAATAGACTACGGTCTTCCTAAACTACCTGACTTATACATTAAAGAAGTTGTCAGACTCTATGGAGTATCCAAGTCAATTATCTTTGATCAAGATCCCCAGTTTGCTTCTCAATTCTGAAGAATATTATAAGAACCTCTGGGCACTAGAGTTAATCTCAGCACTACTTTTCACCCTCAGTCTGACGATCAGTCAGAAAGGGTAATTTAGATTCTAAAAAACATGCTTTGTGCATGCATCATTGATTTTGAAGGAACCTGGGAGAAATCCTTATCTCTCATTGAATTTTCTTACAATATTAGCTGCCAAGCATCAATCAAGATGGCACCGCATGAAGCATTATATGGCAGGAAATGTAGAACTCATTTGTGCTAGTCTAAACTCAGTGAAGGTAAGATGTTGGGCCATGACTTACTTTGAGAAATCGAAGAACGAGTTACCATCATCTACGATAGACTTAAGGCCACCTTTAACTGAAAAAAGGCTTATGATAATCTCAAGAGGTGGGACATACAGTATTTTGTGGGTGAGAAAGCCTTCGTGAAGGTGTCCCCATAGAAGAAGATACTAAGATTTGGCAAGAAGGGAAAACTTAGTCCCCAATTCATCAGACCTTTCGAGGTTATTGAAAGAGTAGGTCTCGTGGCTTATCATTTGGCATTGCCTCAAGAATTAAGTAAGATTCATGATGTTTTCCATGTATCGATGCTCTGTAAATACCGTTCTGATCTATCGTACACATCCAGAATCTATTGAGATTCAACTGAATCTAACGTATGAGGAAGAACTGGTACAAATATTGGCAGGGGAAGTCAAAAGGCTTCGTAACAAAAACATCTCTCTAGTCAAGGTACTATAGAGGAGTCACAAGATTGAAGAAGCCATATGGCCAGAAGAGTCGATGAAGAAACAATATCTTCATCTCTTCAGTTCAGGCAAAATTTGAGGATGAATTTTCTTAAGGGGAGAATTGTAATACCCTAAAAATTGATCTAGCTAAAATTTGATTATGGCAATAAAAAATCCAACATCAGAAAGTTAAATCATTGTATTTTCTTTTGACCAATGGTCAATTATCCAATTATTGAACCCGAATTTAGAATTATTATTGACTAAGGGCTATATTGAAAATACTGAAAAGTAGTTTGGTGACTAAATTATAAAGGGGGAAAACTATAAGGCTAAGAACAAGGTATGGAAAGTTGAGGGACTAACCTTATAATTAGCCCCTAAACCCATTAGTTACCAAATACGTGGGCAAAGGAAATTGAATTCCTTTACCCTAAGAAAACCCCTAAGCTATTGGAAAATTTAAAAAGCATAAAAGAATTAAGGAAAAAGGTAGAAAAGCTTACCGTTTAAAATAATCTTCACCATCTTCATCTTCTTCCTTTAGCAAATACTAAGCAAGCACCTCCATTGGAAAAATTTTTCAAGCTTCATTTTCTTTGTTGTTTCAATCCTATAGTATTGTCATCAATCGGGTAAGATTGAATCTTCTATTAACCCATTGATTCTATGGCTAAACTATGTCCAAATCTATGTTACAAATTACAAACCCTAGGGAGTTTTCATGGATTCCCTAGATTAATTACTTGTTGTTTCCATAGCTAAATGAAATTAAGGATAAAGTTATTGTTATTGAAATTATTAAAATTATGGTAATCCTTGTTCCACACCATTTTGTTAATTTAAGGGCCTCAAGGTGAGGAATCGCCTAATCCATCGGGATCTAACAAGTCAATGAACGCGGGAATCATCATCTGGGAGCCTTGAAAGCCTTGGAAAGTTTGGTGAGTGTAGTCGGAGTCTCGAGAATGGCTAAGTGCCTTCTCGGTTCTATTATTGATCATACATTCCATTGTTAACACATTCACAAAGTACCATTGCATTGAAACCTCATAGAAGGTAATATTGGTAAGCATCGGTAAGTTTCTTGCATTGAACTACTTGCTATTAAATTATAGTATTGTCATTGATATTATTGAATCATTGAATAAGGTCATATTGATCATTGAACATTATTATTGAACCATTGATATAGCCATTGTCATCGATATTGTTCTTGTTATTGTATTGGTTTAAATTATTGGACCTTGGATTTGAATGGAAATTGGATACAAATGGCATGCCATAAAATTCATGAGCTCATTGGTACAGAGTGGACTACGGTCCTTGAACTAAGGCTCCATTTGGTGATGTTGGCGGGACATGTTATGATTTGGTCTATGGCGATGTTGGAGTATTTGACTGTTTAATGATTGGCGATGTTGGTTGGGAATTCGCATATCCACTATCTCATATCGATCCAAGGGTTAAAGTTGTTGGGCATATTGTTATAGCTTGTAGCTGAGATGCATTTACATTGAAGTACTGATAATAACCTTATTAGCATTCATTATACATTATCACATTGTTATTGACTAACTCACTAGGCTATATAAGCCTAATGCATCGTATTTTCATACAATTCAGGTTAAGAGATTCAAAGGCTGAGGATCGGGAGAAGAACAAGTTTTGCAAGTCACAAACTAAACTAAAGTAATGTCTCTTATGTACCTAAACTCCTAGTATGGTGGCATAGTAGTAGAACATGTGTTAAAAAGGGGATTTTGATGTGTTAAGTAGTTTATGTGGGTATGTTGACTTTTAAGGCATAATAAGGTTAGCTTGTGGTTTGAAATATTGCTTTATATGGTTAAATTAGCTCCTAATGGGCTAAGTATAGAAAACGGATTCATATCGTTATAAAATTTGACGTGTGTCAAGATTATGTTATAAGGATATTGTCTGTAAAGTTTCATAGACATTGGACAATGTTTAGTTGCTTAAAATAGATAAAAACCACACATAACCTATCATTACAGAACAGAGCGTACCGATATGGGTAAGGGCGTATCGGTACGAGTAAGCATTATTGGACCAAGTTGTTAAAGAGCACCGATACTGGTTTAGGCATATCGGTTTAGATTTTTGTTACTGAAATTTGTAACATGAACGGGGTATTGGTATGGAGGGGGATCGTACCGACCCCTATATCCCTAAGAAATCAGGTATCAATACGGTTTATCACGTATCAATACAAAAAGCTACTAGAATTTATGTTTTAAATAGCGTATCGATACGGCCTAGCCCATACTGATACCCACCTTCAATCCCAACAGTAATAACAGCCAGACGTACTGGTACGACCTATCAAGTACGGATACCGATACAGGTAAGTTGGTTAAAATATTGGAATTGGTTTAAGAATTTACCTCTAGGTCGTTAAAATATAAATGACTAATTAAGCTAGTAAATGAACTTAAAATTCCTTGAAAATTGATATGTCTGTTAATTATGCATTGAATTTTATATTGGTAAGAAGATTTACATATAAGGACGTAGTAATTATAGAATTTACAAATTAGTCCCTAAATTTGTAAAACTTATAGAATGGTCCCCTAAATTACTTGTTGTTTCTTGTATTGATATATTAGATTTATTGTATCAAATAAATAATTTTGAATCATTGTATTACACTGAAAGCATTGTCAAACCACCAAAATTACTGTACCGAACACATTATCGTTCACCAATAGCGTCTTCGACCTAGTTCTCTACCAGGCCAGGAGGGGGTGTTACACAACAGCTTAGCAATCAAGGATGATAAAATCTGCTGAGAAGACATTTCTATCTACCTTGAACATCTTTAATTTTACCTTCAGGTCAAATTTGAGAATGATCGGCCAATTGAAGGATCACTGATGTAGGCTTAGCTCTTCCCATCCCTAATCTTACAAACACAGATTTCAACATCAAGTTGACACTCGCACAAAGATCACATAGAACACAGCCAGAATAATTATAGCCTATAGAACATGGAATGGTAAAACTGCTAGGGTCCTTCATTTTGGGTAGTAAATCACTTAACATAGCCAAACATTCGCCCATTGTATCAATGGTCTCAACTTCATCTATCATCCTCTTTTTTATCATAATGTCTTTCAGAAACTTCGCATATAATGGCATCTGGTCAATGGCCTCCAAAAATAGGACATTGATGTACAACTGTTTGAGCATATCTAGAAACTTCTAGAACTGGGCATCTTGTTTTTTGAGCCTTCAATCACTGTGGGAATGGAGGTGGTGGTCTAGTCTCATCATGTGGTTTATTGGATGTGGTGGCATCCTTAGCTTTGTCATCTTTGCCATCAGTAGCAAGGTCTCTCAGTGTATCAGACACAAGAGTTGTATCCTTAGCTACGAGAGCATTAGTGGAAGGCTTGTTTGGAGTGGAATCAACAAGGGAACCTCCCCAAACTTGTTATCTTGCTTCAAATGGATGCCACTACATAGCGTGATGGGATTGCATTGCTCTGCATTAAAAGCCTTAGTGAATTTAGTATCATTAGGTAAACCGCCTTGTGGTCACATCTTCAAGACTTGGGTGATTTACCCAACCTATGTTTCCAAGGACCGTAAGGAAACAATTTTGTGTCGCATGATAGCTTGATGATTTTGTAACATAGCGACTTGCATTGTGAGCATATCGCTATGGTTCTTCAAGTGTACTGCTTGATCCTACATAATAACTCAGGCAATTTCCATAACATTTTGATAAATGGAATCCAAGGAATTAGAATTAGAGTTAAAAGCTCCATATTTCTACCTTTGAGTCTTTTTTGGAACCTAGGATGTTCTACTCTGGCATTCTGGCGTACTCTTGAATTAACTGTGTTACCTCCCCAACCAAAATTTAGATATTGCCGCCACCCTGGGTTGTAGGTGTTGGAATAAGGATTATTGTTACAGTTGGTGTTCCCTACATATTATCAGATTCTTGTTGTTGGGGATATCATTCGACTGGTGTTCCCCATCATAATGCTCGCATGTATACTAAATCACCTGGGCCTTCCGAATGTTGGATATCGGCTGCATATTTTTAGCAGATTTGCAATGGTGGAGAGTTGAGCTGACTCACTATGGGATTCATCCAGCTGGATTGTTCTAGAATCTTTAGGTTCAAGCTTCAATCTCCCTTAGAGAATTGGTAGTCATTATTGGCTATCTGATCAAGTATCTCAAAAGGCTCTTCAGGATCATTGTCGAGCAAAATTTTATTAGCTAAAGAGTCAATCATCATCCTTGTAGGTGCATTAACGCCATTATAAAACGTCATAATTTGTAGCCAATCATCAAATCCAAGAACCGAGCACTTGTGTAGCATGTATTTGTATCTATCCCAACATTCATACATAAATTCATCATCTTGTTGTTGGAATACAATGTTCTTGCTTCGCTTTTGATTGTGTACGTTCGGTGGACGTATATGTGCCAAAATTTGCTGCATAAGTCATCCTAGGATGTAATAGATCCTAAAGAGCTAGTTTTTTACCATGCCCTGGCTCGATCCTGCAAGGAGCAGGGAAATAGTCTCAGCACAGCATCAGGAATCCCTAGTTGTCTAAAGCAGTCACAAACTTCCAAGAAAGCTTGAATATGTTCACGAGCATCCTCTCTTGTTGATCCTTCAAATTTTCCTATGGAGTTGAGCATGCTGAACATAACGGGCTTCAACTCGAAGTGAGTTGTCCCTAGATCAGGCACCATGATCGATAGGTTGAGGTTGTTGATGATAGGCTCCATGTTTTCTCGAATAAGCATCCTAGGTCTAGCAGGTGGTGAAACCACCTGTCTAACCTGTCCTCCATTATGTGTTGCATTCTCAACAACAACCACTGGTGGCATGCCATTATTACACTTATTTTCATGGTCTCCATGTGCATTATTGACACGTTGACCAGGAGGATCCATATTCCTCTGTCCTTGACGAAGATTTCTTAGATGTCTTTCAATTTCTAGGTTGTACTGGGACGTACCTGAAAGGAAAAACAAAAACAAAAATTAAATACAAATAAAATAAAATCTTAAGCGCAATTACAACATAATTATCAATTGCCAATCTCTGGCAACGGCGCTAAAAACTTGATGCTTGTCGAATAGTGATGCACTTTAGAGCAAGTATACTCTTCGAATCAAGTAATAAAGTGACAGAATAGAGTGTCAAACCCACGAAGATTGGATCAATAACTACGAAGTTATTGAACTTAAGAATGTTTGAGCAAATATTGATTGGTGAAGATTTATCAAAACTAAAAACAATTAAAGTAAAGATAGCTATGATTAAGACGAACAGATGTTGTGGCAAATAATAGATGATTATAGAAGCTAGGTTTATTGCTATAGATATATGCTTGACTACTTATTTCAATCTATAGCGACTGACAACACATGTCTGCGTAAACCATTAAGATCTTTATCTGCTCGACATGATTTTCTAATAAACTTCTGACTCTCTTAATGCCTAAAATTTAATAACATTGAAGCTAAGGTAATACATGTCTGCGTGAACCTTAATGACTCTATTATTTGTTTAAGAACTCCCTTTTAGTCGTTGAAAACCAAAACTTATGTCTAAGGTGGATTAAGACTAAGTTAACAGCTTAGCCCCACTGTTCACGTTTGTTTAACCTAACTCTCTCGATATTAAGCCACAAATCAATATTTAAAAGGTCTCTCTGATAGCTCTTACAATAACTATGCATGAAGAATGATGAACAAAATAAATAAAGGAAAAGAACAAAATAAATAAAGGAAAAGAACTATAGCATTAAAATAAAGTATTGAAAACATAAAATCCTGAAAAGCAATAAACCTAACTAAAGTATTTAGCTCATGTCTGAGCCTAAAACATCCATAGTAAAATACTAAAGTACGACAGTTTATCAAGCAATGAATAGAAAAGGGCCAAGAATCCTGGACGATCTTCCTCCGTACTGTCCAACTATTGTTGCAGGTCGCGCACTCCTCCAACCTCTCTCGATAGCTTCTGTCGTGTGGAGACTCCTCTAGAACTTTGACTCTGGTGGTTCTCCGGTAGTTAAAGACTAAGGAATGTTGTTAGAAATTGTGCTCTCCTTGAATTGTTATCCAAGTCTTCTTTATATATGAGGTAAAACTAGGGTTTCATAACCCTAAAGCACGCGCAGCCTCATTAAAGAGGGCCATTGATTTCCCACTATCTTCTAATGTTTTGTATCCAGAAGAAAGTCCACGTGGATCAAATTTAGAGTTATCTCCAACTCTTCTTGCCTAGTCAGCTCTAGCCGAGAGGTTTGCTACTCATTCGCTCCAATGCTCCTCCAACATTCACCAGGTTCCTGCACATGCACCACAAAAACTCTACCTTTCCCATTAACAACACCAAAATATATAACATTTAAGCCCAAGCAGTGTAACTCCCTAACTATATGCAATCTACTCCTAAATGCAACTAAATGAGCTTGAAAACAATCAAAAGCTAAGTAAGAAGGGTATGTAAAATAGGATAATCGCCCACCACAACTGGTTCGCATCAAGAAGTTTTTCAACAAGGAGGCGCATGAGCGTACTCCCTTTTTTAGAATAGAATTATCATCCCTGAACAAGGATTCAAAATTTTGCCTCCGCCGGAGCCTTCTTTTGATGATGAGACAATGGCAATTATAGCTCGGCATAACTGAGAGGAGTTCTCTAAACAACCTGATGGCATCGCTGTTATACTGGTCAAGGAATTCTACACTCGCTTGATCAACCCTACCGCCCCAGCAGTTTTTGTGAGAAGCGAAGATACTCAATTTTCTGCTGAGGTTATAAATGATTTCTTTGGGCTTGTGGCAGAATCTGATGCCATACCTCGTTCGCAAGAGCGGTAACTAATGCCGTTTATGATTAGGTTCTGAGAGATTTGTGTGTTCCAGGCATAGAATGGATTAAATCGACCAATAACTACTGATCGGTGAAACGACTCTATCTCAAGCCAGAAGCCAAACTCTGGAATCACTTTATGAAGACAAGGCTTATGCCTTCAATACACCATACCACAGTCTCAGGAAAGCGAATGCTGCTGCTACATTCCATTAAATGTTAAACCAGAGTTTGACAAGGAGATGGGGGCATTATTGCAAAGATTGCAAGAATGGTCTGTACCACAACCACCATAAATCTTCGTCTCTCTAAATTTATTTCTTCACCAAATGTATCACACCATGAACTTTTTGAAACTGTATTAAATTAAAATTTGGATCACAAACTCTAACATAATTCATGGACAACAAAATTTCAATCAACCAAAAGAATCATAATCTAAGGGAAAAGATTGATGACAACACCAATGATCATTGGTGCATCAGATTGTTTTGCGCTAACTTACTTTGTTGAGATTATGGTTTCCGTCCCTCTGATAAGCTAAATTTTAGGATATAGTACCTATACTTCAAATTGGCATAATTTAGTCATTCACCAGTCAAAAAGTTAGTACTATTAGCTATTTTGGTTAAAATGTTAACACGTTTTTTTCACCAACAAACACCATTCCAGCACAGATATCATCGACGTGTACATGTGTTTATGTTGTGTTATATTATTTTTATGTCATATCCATGTCTTTAGAGTACTATACATTCATATAGAATATTTTGTATAAGTTATTTATTTGGTTCATATAGATTCTAATATATTATGTATGTCTATCATGTTCATGATACTTTGCATGTCATGTCATTTTTGCATAATTTATCATAATGATTTAATTTGGAAAATTATATGTTTGCAATTTGTTCATGTTGTGTCTCAATTCATATAATGTTTTATTTTATTTTTTGTATGTTTAAGTATTATAGGTTTTATATAAAACTTCACACTTAATAATTTCTTTTATATGTAATTTTTCACACATTCATACATTTGTGACCAAACTGATAAAATGTGTCAATAATAAAGACCAAATGTGTAATTATGTAAATTTGTCTAACAGTCAGGTTAGTATTTTCGTTAACTTTTAATAGTTAGTAGTTTGATTGATACCATTTAAATAGTTAAATGATTTGATTGATAAACTTAAAAGATCAATGATTAAAATAGGACACCCCTTATAATTAAGTGACTAAAGAGGTAGTTTACCCTTTTTGTTTATTCTAGAATATTAAATCATTACCCCAAATCAAAACATAAAAAATTATTAAAAACTAAATCAAAAAATTAATATGAGTTAAAATAGGTTTTTCATTTTCTTAGTTTTATTTTCTAATGAGTTACATGATATACAACATCTGAATTTTTTACACAATCTTTTATTTAAACTATATAATATAAAATTAAATTTAAATCCTAAACTCTAACCATAAATCTTAAATTCTAAATCATACAACCTAAATTCCTACATTATAAAACCTTAAACTAAACCTATACATTCTAAATTTGACAAACTTACGCATAAGGTTGAGCAAAACTCAACTCGACTCGAAAAAACTAAAATTTTCGGCTCGACTCATGGCGAGAAAACTTGACTCGTAGAAATTTTATAAACTCGACTTGACTCGAAAAAATTTAAAAAAAGTTTCAGTTGTAAAATGAAAATTCGAATAACTCAAAACTTTTTAATAATTAGTGGATTATTTTTAAGTTCGAGTCAAGCCCTCAGTTTTTCCTGATATTTGTATACCGATATAAAAAATATGAAGAAATATATGCAACATATGAAAAAAATACGAAGAAATATATATGCATATCTTATATGAGTAGAGAAAGTCGTTTAAATTTGAATCAAACCGTACTATAACATGATAAATAATTACAATTAAATTTGTATAAGAACTCGAAAACTCAACTCGAATTTCATAAACTTGAATCGAATTGAAAAAAATTTAAATAAAATTTGAGTTATAAAATAGGACGGGTTAACTCGAATAACTAAAAAAAATTTATTCGACTCGATTGAACGCTTACTCCTAATTACACATACTTTAATTTATATTGTTTGTACTTCAAAATTTCTCTTATTTAACTATTAAAACAAATATAATCAATTTTAAATATAGTGACAAGACTATCTTTTTATTACAATATATATTCTAATTTTAAAAGTGACATTATCATATAGGCAACAAAAATATCAAATTAATCCTAAAACAATAAAACGAAAAATTATTAGATGGGCCTGACTCGTCACGTTATTCATGATTCCATCTAATAATAATTTTTCATCTAATTTTTTTAAAATATAAGAAAGGAGTGTAAAAAAAAAAAAAGCAAAAATCCGTAATGTAACTGAAGTTTATGATCAGCAAAAGCGGGAAGTGCAATGCTATTTACAAGAGTCGACAGTAACAAGACAACTGAAAGTGGTTCCTCTTTAGGTTTTATTACTACAACGTTAACTTCCTCATTTCTCTTCCTCGCCGCCTTCTTTTTCTGCTTCACTTCAACTCCTGCACTCCACTCTCTCTACCTCCGCCTCTCTGGTACATCCCCTCTCTCTATTTCTTCATAGATTTCTATGCACTTCTTTATTCGTACTTTTATACGTGTGTACCAACATAATATGGGATGGGTACTATTTACAGAAGAAGGAGAGTTGTTTTCTTTTTCTTCTTTTGTTTTTGTTTCCTTCTGGGTTTTTGTTTGTACTTCGTTTGCTTAGTTTCGTGTTGCAGCTTAATGGGTTGTTTGAATCTAACTGGGGATATGTTTTTTGGCTGTCTCTACTTTCATGATCATTTCTTACTTCCCATGTATGTGAATATGAATGTCATGACGCGTGCACGCATGTTGACATGAGCTTTTCTTACATGATGATACCTGAATTAAAAATTTAAGGAAGGTTGAGGATTTCTTTGAAATTTTCAGATTGTTAGCCTTTTCTTTGGAGATACTGCTTTACTGCTCTATTGCCCCCGTTTCTGCAAAATAAGTTGCTTCCATTTGTTCTCTTATTTTGGAAAATTAGTCACCGAATGCTTAATTTTTCCTAATTGTTATCTTGTATTTGATTCGAAATTCAATTGAGCTTACAAACACTGCAATGTCTGTAATGATTTCTGAAAATTGAAGAACTTGGTCACCTGTTACTAAATTTTGGAATTATTTGTTAAACAAGTTCTTTCTAATATCTTGTTTCAAATTCAAGAATAGAAATGCATTCTTGAAGATAGTTGGATTTCTAGGCTTCAAATATGGAGCTTTTTATACAATTTGCCTAGCCATTGATTTCTTGTATATTATATGGTCATATGAAATGATAATGGTATATATTTAATGGTTTCGGCATTGTCTTATACTTCTACTTCCCGCCTTCTAGCTTCCGGTGGGGGAATTCTATATTTCATTTCTGTCGTTTCTTTTCATTTTCCTCCTTTGATCGAAACCATTTGAGTTGTTCCTGCCTTATTTAATTACTGAATTCGCTCATAATCTAGCTGTTTCTCTTTTAGTTCACGTGTGTAATGTGTATTTGATTTTGGGAGATCTGAGTTTTCAAAATTTAACACAAGCTGGTTCTTAATCAGCATGAAGATGAACAATGGAGCCATCTTCTTTGGTGCACCGCTTTTTGGTACTATGACTGTTGTATGGCTTCTGAACAAATACTGATGGATGTTAATCCAGGTAATAAACTGCATTGTGCTGCAAAAGCTGCATTTGACAATGAGAAGACGATTCCCTTGGATAACCCGAATGGGAAGAGTTCAAGGTGCATGAATAGGTGCGAAGAGAGCATCGATAACATGGAGGTTGTGATGCATAAACAAAATAAGGCTCCTGATGATGTCGAGGTTGATATAACTGGATGTACAAATAATAATGACACCACAACAGTTTAAATTGAGGATCTGGATGCAACTGAATGTTCCAGCTCATTTGCTGATACCACATCTGATACCGACAAATGTTCTGGATTGAGTGATGGTGAACTGGAATCCCAGTTCGTTGGTGATGCTGCTTTTGCATCTGCTTACGAACCATTTAATAGCGTGTTTCGTATGAGGTTTGCTTTCTTTCCATATTTATGACCTTTTGATCCTTATGACATTTGAGCATTTCAATAATTCGAATATATATGTATATTTGTGTGTGTGTATGTATTTGTATACAGTCAATATTTGGCTACAATTTGAGAAGCTACTTTCTTATTTGTGAAGTGAGAAATGTCTGTTTAAAACATTAAAGGTTTACTGTGGTAAATTCTTCAGTTTTCGATTTGCTCCATCCAAATCTTATTCATTGAGACATTACATGATTCATATCAATTTTGACTTTGCATAGCAAGCAGACATGGCGTAATCTTATATAAACGCTTTTTTGTACTTGCCCTTCAGGAAGAAGAGGCTGACAAGTCATAGGAGGAACTTCATTTGGCCTCTCATGTGGCTCTGCAAATGGGCAGAACTGAGAATCAAACAAATCGAGTCTCAAGCAGGAAAATACACCAGAGAACTTTCAGCATACAATCAGAGGAAGTTTCCCGGAATTGATCAATCTGCACTGGAAGGTTTTGGTTCAAAGTCATTTCCATTTTCTAGTCAATATAACTCTAAAAAGGCCATAAAGCGGAGGAGACGAAAGAGAATTGAAGAAACAACCGATATAGCGTCATACATGTCATGTCATAACTTTTTTTTCCTATTTTGGTACAAGCTTTTCCTTTATCATTGTTGTGCAAGTGTTTTTCTTTTCTCGCTTTAACCCCGATGCTCAAGTGTTGTTTGCTTGTAATATATTCAGAAAACAGGAAAACCATTGCAGATGGTGCTTATATCGCCGATGATTTTCCCAACACAGGTAATATCATTTTCCCTTTCACTGAATCAATTTCTATATTTTAACTTCATTCATAACTATCCATTTTGCAAGAAGCTAGTTCTATGGATCCTAGGAAATCAAATATTTCACAGTGGGTGACTCCGTTATGTTAAAAATAGGCCGACACTTAAAATCATTTTCATATGTTAACTGTCAGATAGAAATAGTTCCTAAGGTTGAATCAGCATTTCGACGGCTATGTTTTTGTAGATTTTGGTTTCTCTTAGTTTTGATTGTGAACTGATCTTTGTCATTGCTTGGTGCAGCTGATATGGACCAACATACAGATTGCAATGACAAATCCGGCATTAATAACGATCAATTGCTTTTCGAGTTCAGAAATGAAAATAATTCCTTGGAGCAAGTCCTTAGGGGGATTGAAATTGTGTATGCTAAGGTTCAAAAACTCAGAAATCAACTTGATCAAGTGATGTCCAAAAATGTTTCGAAGTTTTCTTCCTCTGAGAATTTGAGCCTTCTTGCTGCTTGTGATGCTCAAACCAGCTCTGCTCCTAGCCCTACGTTTTCAGCTGGCAACGGAGACACAATATCGGTTGGACCTGCATTTAACACAACTCAACAAAGTTCCGACTATGCTGGAGATATGGTTATGCCTGCAAGTGCCATTTCAAGTTATGGAGAGGCTTTCCATGTTCCTGATATAATTGAAAGCACTTTTGGATTATTGTCATCTGCTGAAGTTACATGCCACCAGCCACAACATGTAGACTCGTGCGAATATGTAAGCCCTCTTAACATGCAGAACATACATGTGTTTTTTTGGCTCATGTTTTGCCAGATATGATAATGCCATCAATATTTGAACTGGAAGTAAGATATTGTTAAGCTTAACTGATCTGCATTTTCTTTCCCCTGGATATATGATAATTCTTTTATATTTTCATTGCAAAGATTTCCGGAGGCATAGGTTAAAACACTGAAAAACGAAAATAAATCTTGCAAGTCTGGGTCTCGTATCCCAGCAATCTATTAATTCCACCCGCTATTCGCGGGCTTCAACCTCCTTTGCACAAGAAAAGACTGTTATCTGTTTGAGTGACATGTTTTTTTGCTTCTCGTGCATGAACTAGTCTTGATATAGTTAACTGAAAATGAGAATCTGTTCATTATGATACTGATGATATTTGCAGATTGTGGAAAATGTTCTGATACAGAATGAAGGAAATGCCGGAGATAAACGAGCTTTAATAGAGACAAACAGTCGATCTATAAAGCAACATCATCAAACCGAGAAAGTAGAAGGACAGAGCACCAATCCTTCTCGTATTCCAACATCAGAACCTAATAATGCAACGAAAAACGTTGTGTCTCAGGAGCAATCAATTCAGAGGTCCTGTCTAGCTTCGGACATCTGTTTTCCCAAGAGCAAAAGAAAGCGAGGGGAGCGTAAAGCCTGTTCCGTTGGTTGGAGCAGGAAACCCGCAGGTGAGCCTGATAATGGCCAATGACTTCATTTCTGATGGTTCGCTAAGCTTAGTAGGCTCTATATTGCTAACAAGACAATCACAGAGGCACTCAGTAGCACTGTAACCGGAACTCCTTGATATTTGGGAGCCAGTAATGTTGTAGTTTCTGATAAACTGGCCTCCAACAACAGTTTTCATGGGGTCAAAAAACTAATAATGATTTGCTGACACAGTAAGCTACCCCTCCATCTCAAATTTGCAATGAACTTTGATTGGATTGCATGACCAAAGTTAATTCAAAGGCTCACGTTGTAGCCGCGTTTTAGAAAAAATTATACTACTCGTGGGTGTTCCCGGTTTTTAAAGAAATTAATTAATTCGGGGAAATTTAGAAAAAAACTCGTATTTTAAGATAAAAATAAAAGGAGTCGCCATCAGCAACTTGGGTAAGGTAGACTGAACACCGAAAAAAAGTTAAAATCAGATATTCAAATGGGTTCGGGAGTTGATTACGAGTGGGGAAGGTTTTGAACTCCTATTATGCCTGAAAATCGGTACATAAAGGGTTCGTATCACATTTGACTAAGAAAAAATTTAATTCGAATCTAACTTACTAACCCCTAAAAATGCATAAATGCGTAAACATGTGATTCGAACAACCTAACCCGCAATCCACGATACCAAAAGAGATGACGTCCGAAGACTTAGGACGACACTCCTACTAGGATATCGGGACTTCGAGTGCTAAATTAGACTAATGCAATTAATTAAATATGACAAATAATATTATATATAAAAAAATAAGGTACAAAAACGAACATTACAAATAATATTATATATATATAAACGGTATAGCACAAAAAACAAATGCCATATACATAATAATATACTACATAAAACTATATTATGTATAAATGACAAAATACCATATAATATACATACGTAATAGTACGTATATAAAAAAAACATAGTTTGATTTGGCAGTAACCAATATGTATTATAATAATGAAAACTATATAATATACCAATATATACACATATATAACGGGAATATAATATATAATACATATAGCCTACAAAAAACACGTAAGATATAATATATATATATATAACATATATGTGAACTATATTATATATATATATACACGTAAGCCGCATTCATAATAATATACATATATACATTGCATATAAGATATAAAAGGTGACACACACACTATCTATATAATATATAACATACTATAGTAAATATAAGATATAATAACATATGAACTCAACAAGTATCCCAGTGAAAAAATGGATAATGTGCATTTTAAGAGATACAGGTTCAAATTGCTATGTCTACATGATATATGTGTATTGTCAAAATTTTAAGAATATCTATAAACAGATACTACTTTGTAATCACTTTTAGAATATTCAAACAAAAAATATAATAACATATATAATATATACTAACGTACACATATCATATAATATATAGTATACACTATACTATACTTGACATACACAACATAACATACATATATATTATAGAATATAGGTCATATATTATATGCAACATGATAAACCAACAACACGAAAAGCATACATAAACTAATATTAACAATAAATAACTAAAATTTAAAGAAAATAAATCGCATGGCTGAAAAATAAATATGAACAATGATAGGGGTGAACTGGGAGATATACCACTAAACTGACGGTAAAATTTAAAAAATGGAAATTTTGGGGGACCAAAAGAGTATTAATCCATTGAAAAAATAAATTTAAATCTAGACATGGGGCTTAATTGAAAACACTTTGAAAAACACAGGGACGAGGGGGTGTTTTTGAAAGACGGAATCGCCAAAAATTAGGGTGAAAACTAGGGATGGCTTAAAGGTAATAAATCCATTTCTTTTGAAATATTTCATCTTAAAAGAGAGTTGCGATTGCAATTTCTGAGAAACTTTTAGAGACTGGGAACGTAATTTCAAAAGGTGGAAGCTTTTCGGGTGAGATATCCTTGGGACGGAGGAATTTATTTTATAAAAAAAAACCCATTTTTGAAAACAAAGGCCGAGTATAAAACTTAATTTAGAAAGTCCTTAGCCCTCTTTCTCATTTTTAAACCGACCCCCTTTTAAAGAAACTCTCTCCTCTCTGAAGAAACCATGAACACCGTCGCAGTGTTCATCAGAATCCTGGTTTATCCTAGATTTCAGCCGTTCCCACCGTACCGGCCACCACAAATCATTACGGCCGCCGCTGGCCAATGACGGTGAAACAAAATCCTAACCCAAAACGCGTCTTCTCTTCTTCTAGCCTCGGGTTTTAACTTGCTTTTTCAAGAAAAAGGCAACCTTTCCCCTTTTTATAAAAATCGAGACCTCTTCCCGTTTTCAATCGAGAAAAAATACCGATCCGCGAGGTTCTTGGCCGGTTCACCACATGGGGGCTTGTCACCAGCGAGATTCGAAGAGGCAAAGGAGACCAACGGCCGCAAAGGTAAAACTCGAACCCTTTTTCACTTTCTTTTATGCATTCACTGAATAGAGATAAATGATACCTCGAAATTTCTGTTCGTATTTCTCTTTTTTGAAATTCTCGTTAAGGTTACAATGGTTCAGGGCTTCTCTATATATGCCCTTGAAAATTACATTGATTTTGAATTGAAAAAATCAGAAGTGAAATGCTATTGGTTGCCCTTCGTCCTTTTTGGATGTATTCGTTTGTTGCTCTGAGTTTGTCTCTGAATTTGTTGTTTTTGAGCCTTTTGAAATTCTGTAATTTTGGTTGTATGTGTTGGTGTGTTCGAAAGAGGGAGATGGGGACCAGAGAGAGGCTAGCCTCTAAAACTCCAGGCGTGTGGGCGCACGTTGGGAGCAGAACGGTCGGGCGGTGCTATATACGCGCGCGTGGAGAAGGAAGGCCGGACGTGATCAGCCAGCGCGCGGGGGTTCACCTTGGTCGTGCGATGCATCCTCGATCCAAGCGGCGCTAGGATGATGAGCCATCAGCTAGGGCATCCTCCTCATGGGATAATCTGGACCGGTGGATCAATCCTCAGATCTGACAGTCAACGGTCCAGGATTGACTGGGCACAAGAAGATAGGATATTAGGGTTTTAGTTTAAATTAGGGTTTGTACTATTTGGGCCTTAGCATGTTGGATATGTAATATTTAATATTTTTTAGGTTTTATGTAAATGGACTAATTTCACTTATATCGGGCTTTATTTATAGCATATAGTTTTTATATTTTGGTTATGATTATAATGATAATACAATAACAATAAAAGTAATATGATAATATAATAATGAGAATGATAGTAAGAATGATAAACACTATAATATACTGAAGATAATGACAAATACTAATGATAATAATTCTATGATAACAAAGCAATAATAATGACAAATAAATAAAAGAAAGATACAAAACCGGGTTTAGGACCCGAATAAATTAGTGATTATACATGTCGATCTGTTTAATGGCTGAAGCAAATGAGCTCAACTACTCATCCTAGCTGAAAAGCATTATAAGCCTAAAATATTGGCTATGGTCATCTACGTTACTTAGATTAGAGGCGAGATTGTCGGATGCAAATGTGTCTAGTATGAGTATGTTCAATTTTCTTCTCTTTTTGTTATAGTCTTTGCCATGCATTTCTAGCGTATTTGGAGGGTCGTAACCTGTGTGCAAATCTATGTCAAACATGGCTATTTCAAGAAAAACGAAGTATCGGAGTTACAGAGATGGCGACAAATGAGCTGTTGCCGTTAACTTGAAGTCCTCCGGAGGAAAGTGCAAAGTCAGGCATACTTTCAGATACATGAATTCAACTTGTGTATAAACCCCTTTATGTTTATGTCCATAACAACACAACTCTTGTGCAGGCATTGGAGAAAATTTGGTGAAAACTGGGTGCTATTTCCATGTATAAGCAATTGAGTCAATCTCTTATGAATGAGTTATACATATATAATATGTTCGAAATTGTAGCAGAGCTAACAAAAGTTCTGAGGAAGAAGATGATATGAGGTGAAAGTTGAGGGTTACACTTGTGATTGGAAATAGCTGATGTTTACAAGTGAGATGGTTTAGCAGGAATGATGGCAGTGTCCCCAAAATTGTGAGGATTATGATACAAAAGAGGAATGGAGTTATTGGAGCGGAAACTAAGAAACAAGAGCAGGAGGCTGTAGTTGTGCATGCTTACAAGGATGGGGCTATAATTCACACACATTTTGAAGAGTGTCAGCAATTGCACGTGTTGCTGCCACTTCACCACCTTTGATTTACTTTGCTTTCACGTGACATCATCAAGTATGCTAATGGGGCATCATTATTTTATTGATAATTGGGGACTTGTTTGTTTTTCATAAAAGAAAATACAAATATAAAATAATATATCCATATCTAATATTATCTCAGAATCTAGATATTATCAACATTTTTAGCAAAGCTGAGGATGTCAATTTTACACTTGTAAATAAAATAAAATAAAAAAAACGTGGAGAAAATGATATACTATAAATTTTGTTTCCAAAGTGGACATATATGGTAGAAAAAGCAAAAGGTGGACTGAAAATCTGAGTTGTAAAAGAAAATTTGTCGGTCCATGGAAAGATCATGTCCTATCATATCCCCTATTAAAAAATACTTGCAATTCTATGTCATGCGTATCAATTCTATGAGCTAAGGAAATATATATAGTTTGAAACCAATAATCACTCCATTAGGTAAAGCTCAAATCGTCAGAAGAAGAAGAAGGTTGCATGAGAAAAGAATATAACAGATAAAAGTAACGCAGTTTTATTACTACTTATTTAATATGCAACATCCTCAATCATAATGTCTCTATTGGCTGCGGCTTTTGGATTTTATGATATAACACGACCCACATTCATGTCATTTCTTTTTCTTTTTTTATTACTATTCTCTCTTATCCCATTCTTTACAATTATAATGAATTGATGCGATGATAAATACTTTTAAAAATATTTTTTTAGTTTTTTAATGTTCTTACCGGAATAAATCCTGTGATTAATTCTCTACGTTTTATTAGACTATATATAAATATTTTTAATTTCGCTTATAAATTTAGAGCAACCAACCATGGATAAATATATTATATTTTTTAATAACCAAAAAGTTGTACTACCTGCCGAATAGAAAGGAGCAAGCCCACCATTTTGGTGGATTTTAGCTTTTAGGCATATAAAACGGGTCTCGGTTTTAAGGCTCATACTTCAACGATATTACAAAGGATAAATAATAAATATTCGATTAAAACATGTTCTAAGTCACTATGCTCTAAACCTGGCAAACTTTGACTCAAGGTCCAAATCTATTTATTCAAATATGATGATCCAAATTTGATCTGAAATTCGAACTGAACTAAATCGACTCGAATTTTAGTTGAACCGAAAATAGGCCATAACCGATTTTTAACCGAACCGAATGGACTCGAACCAATTTTCAACGAACGGAATGGACCAAACCGATTTTCAATCGAACAGAATGGACCTGAACCGATTTCACTCGAACCGAAAGCAACCTGAACAGAAGGCAAACCGAAATAAAGAAAATATATTAAAATAAAGAAAGAAAGATGAAACGTGAACTGTCGTACAACTCACCAAAAAGCCAAATATACATGCTATATAAAGTCATATATAGGATGAAAAACCTAACTCGGCCTGAAAACCCGACTAAAACTAATTGATCTCCTATTAACCAGATATTGACCCGACCTAATAGTCAACCGATCCGATATTAACCAAACCGAAAATAAACCGACCCGGTACCTTACCAAAACCAACATAGACCCGAACTAAAACCGAACTTAGACCTGAACCGACACGACCCGAACTTAAACTGAATATAGTCATACCCGAAATAACCTAAAGTCGAACGACTCGTTTGTCACTCTCATCGTATATTTGGAATTGAGATCACTTGTTTTTATTTTTAAAATTTAGCCATCTACTTTTTGAATGTAATTTTTGGCTTAATAGCCAAATAGGTGCCCAAACTATACATGTGGCTCACTTTTGGTGCCTAAACTATTTTTTGCTCTAAATAGATGCATAAAGTTTCATTTCGATCATTTTAGGTGCCTGACTGTTAAAAAATTATTAGCTAATTAAAATATGACACATGACATGTTTTAATTTTTTAATTAATTTTTAAAATATTTAATAGTTTTAATCTTTTACAAAATAGTCCCAAATCCCTAGCCCAAAACCAAAATATCCAAATTATCGTTGTTGTCGTCATTTACTGCCTCGTCAGAGACCATCACTGCCGCTGTCGAACCACCATGACCATTTCCCCCAACCACCTATCGCCGGTAATCGACGGTAGGTGTGCTGATCGATTTTCTTTTCGCGAGTTTGACTTCTTTCGACGTTAGGAAGTCGATCGACACACTTACCGTCAGTTATCGTTGATGGGTGGTTGGGGGAATGGTTGTGGTAGTCCGACGGCGGATATGGCAGGCGGCGGTAAAGTCAGTTGGGGAAGTTAGGGATTTTGAATTTGGGGACCATTTTGTGAGTTTTGGAAAATTTAGGGTTTTTTTAGATTAAGTTAAAAATAAACTAAATTAAAAAATAAATAAAATAAAAAATTATTTAAAAAATAATGGTAGTTAACGGTTAGGCACCTAAAATAACCAAAATGAAACTTTAGACACCTATTTAGAGTTAAAAATAGTTTAGGCACCAAAAGTGAGCTACAAGTATAGTTTGAGAACCTATTTGGCTATTAAGCCTTAATTTTTTTGTATAATTATTAACACCGTCAAAGTTTTTATGTTAAGTTCAGATACATTACAAATATTTTTGTTAACCGGATGCTATCGTATCGAGTCAAGTCAAAATTTTTTGAGTTATTCGAGTTTGCAAGTTCTATTTTACGATTCAAACTTTATTTGAAATTTTTTGAATCGAGTCGAGTTTATAAAATTTGAGTCGAGTCGAATTGAGCCGACTTTTTGATTTTTTGTACAAATTTAATTGTACATATATATTTCTTCATATATATATTTCTATATGCATATACTTAGAGTTGGCGGTGCACATATTGATTTTAATTTTAACGGCTTTCTATATGCATATATATTTCTTCATATTTTCACATGTAATATACATAACATATTAGACTTAATTGATAGACTCGACTTGAACTTAAAAATTGATAAACTAATTACTAAAAATTTCAAGTTATTCGAATTTCCATTTCATAACTCAAACTTTATTTAAAAAATTTTCGAGTCAAGTTCATAAAATTACGAGTTGAGTTAAAACAAGTCAATTTTTTTTGTCTCGAGTCGATTAATTTAATTTTTTTCAAGTGGGGTTGAATTTTGCCTACTGCTAAATAAATATATTTTTATTTAAAAAACATCACATCAACGAATTTAACATAATGGTATTTATATTAACAATTACACTAATTCTTAAATCTGAAAAACTTAATAGATTGAATTTCAGAAAATAAAAGTAAAAATACTAAATTTCAAATATGCCATGGAAAGGCTAATCAGACTATCAGAGCCTAGTTCATAATTTATTAATCTTTTTAGTCTGTAAACATAATTGCTCTTTGCTGCCCTTGTCATTAGATTGCAAATATCAGTTCCAAAAAGAAAAGATTGCAAATATTGCTTAAAGCATTTACGTATTTTATAATTAAATATGAATTATTATTCGGTAAAAAGTTATCATGTATTTCATTTATTTTAAATATCAATTATTGATAACATGGTACTTTTTATAATTCATGGAATAAAAAATCTTCAATACCAATATACAAAATAATTATTCACTAAATAGTAGTATATTAAAGACTATATTATATTAATTAAATTTAAATAATAATCTTTTTTTCATCAAATGAAAATCTAAATTAAGTCACCCAATTACTTAAAATAACAAAAAAAAAAAACCGAACAAAATCCATAATTTGACCATTGAACATATATGTTAAAATTCTGATATTTATTGAATTATGCACTCTTCAATTTTATGAACATTTCTTCATTAATTTGTCTCTACTGTGGTAAAATTTTATAATATTTATTTAGAGTCTAGTATTTACGATTTGAATAGACAAGGTCGTTGAGTTTAAATTTAGACAATTTGAATATTAAATAATTTTACGATAAATAATAGACATCCAAATAATTGTCACAAGAATTAACTGGACTATGCCCACACATAGCGAGACTTAAACCAGATCTGAACTTACATATAATATTTAGGGTAAATTATATTGGTAATCCCTCAACTTTCAGAGTACTTTCAATATGGTCATCGAACTTTTAAATTTTTTACTACAGTCACTGATATTTTGATTCACTTTCATTACAATCACATACGCTAATTTTTTTAAAAACTACCGTTAGTAATTTTTCCCTCTCTCTCCTCTCCCATGTTTCTTCTTCTTCGGTTCTTTTTCTTATTCTTCTTCCAAAAAACACCCTTCCACCGATGCAATTAATGTGAAAACCACTTCCCAACCCTCAAACTCCAAAACAACAAACATATGCATTGTATCTCCTTAAATGTTAAGCCCTCTTCAACAACAATCACAACTAACTGCAAACAACCATTCTGAGAACTCGTTATCATCACTAACAGAACTCCAAAACAACAAACATATGCATTGTATCTCCTTAAATGTCAATTACTAACGGTAGTTTTTTTAAAAATTAGCGTACCACGTCATCTTTTTTAATGGTAACTGACGGCAATGACCGTAATGAAAGTGAACCAAAAGTAAAGTGACTGTAGTAAAAATTTTAAAAGTTTTGTGACTATATTAAAAGCACCCTAAAAGTTGAGGGACTACTAGTGTAGTTTACCCTAATATTTATATAAGAAATTCGAACTTAAAACATCAAGATTCCTAAATCTTCAACTTTACCATTGAACCAAGACGTGGTTGACAAAAAAAATCTCTAACATTTAGAATATTTAATCATTCTTGGCATAACATTAATCTAATGAGTGCATTAAAAAGGAATGTCGATGATTAATGTCGAAAAGGAAACAACAATATAATGATTTTCAATTTGGTAATTAGTTCATCTAAGATTGCTAAATTTCATAGTTAGGCTGAAATATGAAACCTAATAAAAAAAAAAGAGCTGTGTTTGATCCTCAATGATTATGCTAACAATGGCAAGCCAAGGCCAAGCATGTCTTCAACGAAAATTAATTACGCCAAAAATTATAAAAGCCTTTAGAGAAAACATGAATATAGAATCATGAATTCTGTTAATAAATGTTTTTAACATTGAATTGAATCACATACTACTAAATTAACTGTTTGAACCTGAATAATCTAGAGATAATAATATTTTTTTTTACTTAGACCATTTGATGGGTTCAGATATAATAGATAAAATTTTAATCTTTAACTAATCTGTTGATGGATGGTGAAATGTTCTGAAAAATATATGGTTCATACAAATACTTTTTTTAAAAGCTGTTGACAAAATTGATAGCGTTATTTTTGTTGAAATGATGTTGAAAAAAGATTTGTTAAAATAAGGTGCTCCATAGATTATTTGCTCGTTTAGAGATAAATTAAAAAAATAAATAAAAAAACTCGTCGGGAGGTAAGCATGCATGGCAGGGCTAGGCAGCAAGCACAAGTTTCTCATCCAAAGTCGTCATGCAGGGCGGACTTCTCCTAATATTATCGGGCAGGGAGGACCACTTTGGTCGTTTTCTATAATTTTATTTTTAGACGAACAAATAATTCATGAAGCACCACATTTTATCAAGTTTTTTCCAACAACTTATTCAAGCAAAATTGCCGAAAATGATGGATTAAGGTGATTTTTACTTTAATTATATAGTTTATACATAAATATAAAACACATTTGCTATGAGTGGGAATATGTATTTATGATTTTGACAAATTTTACAATGTATTAAAGTGAACTAAGGGGCAGTAGAGTAATTGCGTTAAAAAGTACTCACAATTTTACTTTGCCTTTATTTAATATTAGAGATTCTCTCTCTCTAAGAAGAAGAAGAAAGAGAGAGAGAAAGAACTTGGAATCATGGCTGCCAAAGGAAAATAAAGAGTGTTGCAATAAAGAACAAGAGAAATAAAAAGAAAGGAAGGGCACATTGCCAACTCCTCCCTCCATGCCTTTGAAACTCATCCCTTCAACTTGAAGGCCAAAAAGCCTTTTTATTTTTTCTTTTCACCTCCTCCAACTCACAGATGAAAATTCCCTGTTTTCTCATCTTTCCTCACCTCTCTCATTCATCACTCTTCACTTTACTTTGTTCATGCAAGATCCAAAGAACTCTCACACAAGGTAACAATCTTCTTATTTTTTCTTTTATTTTTCTGCATGTAAACCAACTGCTGCAACATTGCTCAGACCAATTCAAACATTTCCCATAAACTCTTACAGTCTTGTTTTAGCACCATATTGTCTGTTTTTTTTTCTCTGTGAAAAAATGTTGTAACAAAGTGTTTGATTGTTGTTGACTTGTTGTTTATAGTGATAATAGATAGGATTGTTGTTTCCAACCTACCCAAAGTTGAATTGATTTTAAAAACTTGTAGAGATCGGCCTGAGAAGTTTGCATAGAAGGGTGTTTGTTAAAATGCCCTGATTTTCATGCAGTTTCGAGTAAGAAATGTTCAAAATCTGCAAACTCTGCAGCTTCTTTTTTTGAGCACAATTGTCCACAAAGTGTTTTGCTTTAGTGGGCCTATATGATTATTTGATTTGATCCTATGTGCTAAACTAAGCCAGTGGTTGAATTGAGCTCTAGTTTGGGTCAGAATCCCCAGTCCAATCCTCTATACAGGCTAATGCCAAGCACATTTATGAACTGAGCTGAAATATGCATAAACTCTTATCTGAAAGTATGCAATTTGATCACCCAAAGACCATTGCTATAGGGATGCACTCAGGAGTGCAGGATTTAAGGGTGTTATTTTTTTCGAACGATATTTAAGAGAAATTAATTATTTATAAAAGAGTGTCAATTGTATATATATTTTTATTTTTTTACATACAAATTATATAGAAAAATATAATTTCCAAAAAATTTTGGGTGTCAACCGACGCCCAGTGATCAATGTGGCTCCACCTATGGTGCTGGAGGCAGTCGCACCCTCTAAAATTTCAAACCCTCATATAGTTTATGTACTTTCTTTGTATTTTCTATCAATTATCTAAGTTCACACCCTCTAAAATTGTGGAATTTCACACATTCTAAATTTCTAATATAACTCCCTAACGGTTTGCATCCCTTAACATAAAATCTTGTGCCTAACCCTGATTGCTAAGGTTATTTATTAATGTCATCATCATCATTGAAAGATAATTTATTTTCCATGCAAAGGAGGTTACAATTTGGTCTGCACTAAAGAGTGTCTTGTCCAGTTAACAACTTTAATGTGTTATTGTCCTAATTCTGTACCTACATACATATGATCTCTATCCCTGTGAACCCTAAGAAACTGTTGATAGTTTGACTGTTGGCTCAAATATTCGGATTATTTTTAATTTATGTTCTTGGGTTTGAGTATGAGTGCGATATATTCAATCTTTTTGAAGTCCTTTTTTATGTATTTATAGAGTCTTTATATTCTTATACTCCTTTCGAGATATGCTTCAGATATAACTATCATTGTGGTTTTGCTATTGAGATTTTATTTTTATTTTATTGGGATTTTGGTCTTCATCCTCAGCACTTCTTCAAATGATTTGACAAAAAAATATCAAGTTCAAGATTTCATTCTATGTGTTTGTTTTTCCACAGGAAGCCTTGGTATCAAAGAGCAATGGAGAGGGCTACCCTATGGAAAACTGTTCCGAAAACCGCAGGAATCCCTACTACAAATGCTACAACATTGTGGAAAACCATTTCAAGACCAACTGAAATTCCCATGCCGAATGCAACATTATGGAAAACGATTCCCAAGCCTGTCGAAATCCCTTCAGCTTATCCCAACAGATCGGAGAAGCTACGTAAATGTACTTCCTTGAGGGTTGCAACTACGTTTACTCGGGTTTGTCTATGTGCACCAATCTCTTCCTACAACGAGGTTTTTCGTGTCGATGTTCCCCCTAGAAGAAGCAACAGTTACCCTAGGTCAAAGCCGTTTCACCTAGCGCAAGAAAGGGTAGTGCCTAGCGTGAGACTTAGCATGGAAGGAAGACGAGTTTTCCGTGGAAAATCGTTGACCGATGATGTTTTGATGAGGAGGTTTGTTGTGGAAGAAGAAGCAATGATGCAAGTTAGGAGGAGGAATCAAATGGAAGTTGTAAGGAAGAGAAGTTTGATGAGAAGGAAGATGCTTGGCCCTAGTCCTCTTAGTAGAATGGTAAAAGCCGAAGAAGATGAAATTTTTTAACCTTCTCAAAAAAATAAATTTACCCGTATTTTCAACTGGCTATATTGTTTGTACTTCCGGTTGTGTACCATTAAAATGTTGGGAATGCCTATTCAAATTTGGATATTGCTTTTAAGCATACACACGCACCTATTAATGCTTATGCTTGAATGTCAATTCAAATTGTTATTTTGGCATGCTTCGCTGAACATTATTGGTTTGCTTGACGAGTATTTATAAAGGTCAAATGCTAAATAAGAGTTTAAATCAATTCATTTTGTTCGAGTAATCCTTTATGTAAAAAAGTATTTTAAGTAAAATATAACTTATAAAATTTTGCTTTATTAAATGACCATTGATAGAGTGTTAAATGATTTGCATATAAATATACTAATCTCTTGTTCGATTTCCAAGTAATGAATGTTAATCCTTTTATTTAAAGACTAGTATGAAAAATAAAAATATCGAGATCCACTAATTGGTCTAGTCGTCAAGAATGTCTATATTGTCCCATCTTATATAGGTCAACATTTGCCTTTGAGAATATAATATCTCTCTACTTAATAAAAAATATCATATTAATTATTATTATTTTTTAAAATATCTTATAGTCAGGGATGGAGCCAGGATTAAATGGTGAGGGGACAAGTTGATTAATTTTGGAACGATTGAGATCTTAAAAAGTAATTAAACCATAAAATTAAAAGAATTAGGATTTAATTTCACTAATTTTAAAATTAAAAGATCTTACAAAATAATTAAACCAGTAACTACCAGAACTCGCACATACTAAACTTAGCAAAAAAAAATTATCTTTCAAAGAGTCTAAAGCACGATGTGAAGGTGGTGATCATGCTCATCCTTTGAACCCGAATAGACCAACATGTTATCGATGAAAATAACCACTAGTTGATCTAGGAAGTTATGATTTTAAATTTTCTATTAAGTTTAAATTTAAGATTAATTTTTATATTTTAATTTAACATAAATTTGTATCCATTTTCACAAAATATTAAATTTAAAAACACGTTGATGAGATTCTTAATCCTAGATTGACTAATCAAGAATTAGATCATTAACTAAATATAATAAGAGATACATTTTTTCTAAAGAGGTACCGTAAAACTAATTTTTACCTCCCAAACGGACAACACCTCATCATAGATGCAATTTGAAAATTTTTATGTTAACAATACCGTTAATTATTCATAATAGTAATAAAATAATCAAATTATATCAAATCTAGACATAATAAAATAATCAAAATCATAATTTAACACTATATTTTCCTCATTTTATTTTCATAGTGTAAACAGTGCCATTAATATTGAAGTTATGAAAAAAATACAGATTTGATATCGTAAATGGAGACGTGAAAGACTTAAATTTATTTTTGAAACAGTGAAACTTAAATTTTGTTTGACTTAATCAAGAACTTTTTATTAATTCAAAAGGAAAGGAAAATGTCCCTGAATATCGAAAAATTATTAGATGAGCTTGGCTCATCACGTCATCTATGGTCTCATCCAATAATAATTTTTCATCTCATTTTTTTAAGGTAAATCTTCACCTCTTGCCTACATGTCATTAAATGAATGAATCTCATTGGATGAGACCATAAATGACGTGATGAGCCGGGACCATGTAATAATTTCTCCTGAACATCATAGACTAAATTAGTCCATAAAATTGAAGAAAAAAAAAGCAGCAATTGAAGCCATAGAAAGTTAAAAGCCTAAGTGACTCAAACGCGAAGCTGCCAAAATTGTTATAACAAATTTTCCTATCTTCTAAGGAATATAAGGCAAATTCAAGTTTTAATTAATTTATTTTTTTTCGTTAATTAACTGTTGTTGTTAAATTAATTTTTTGTTAATTTTTAATTGTAATATCTTATTATTTTTTGCAAGTTGGATAATCATTTTATAACTTTTTATGGTTAAAGGATTCAACAAAAAAATTGTATAGTTGGATGAATACTTTTATATTTTACCTAATTAAAAAATTAGTGGTGCATATCAATGTGTGACAATCATTATAAATTTTTCTCGAGTTATTTTATTTTCTGCGTTAGATATCTAAACTAATTTTTGGTCAAATTTAACACTTACAATCTTTCCCAAATCACTTCAGTTTCAATTGTTAGTTGTATTGTTCAGATAACATTAAACAACCAAAATATGCCATGCGACTTTACAATAAAGTACTGTCGCGACTATTTTTGAAAATCGGGTGTGTAAAAATAGCATGACGATCGATCTTTTGAAAAATTAAAGTTTTATGGCCATTTTAATTTAATCTTAAAAATTTAGGTCTTTTCATATTAAATTAGATTTTCCTTTATTTATCCTTTAAAAACATTTCGGAGTCGCCGCCAATCACTTCGAGGTAGACCGGACACCAGAAAAATAAACCAGACATTCTGTCTTAAAAATTGGGTTTGGGAGTCGGTTACGTGTAGGGAAGGATTAACACTCCTACAAACGCCCGTTATCGGTACCTTTATTTTATGTGACATTTTGGCATTTCAAATAATTATTTGAATTTAATTTATCCCATAATTATTAATTGAATTTAAATTTCGAATGCAGATATCCTTTTATAAGGAAATTTATTTTGTTCGAATATGAGATTAAAGGCACCCCGTTAGGTGGCACCCCTATTCATATTTAAAAATAAATTTCCAACATAAAAAGTTTTTAATGAATGTCCTCTTATTGTCTTGTTTATTTTAAGTATTAATCCTAAAAAGGCTCTAATTAATTTATTATTTAAATCTATGAATATTAATTAATTTAATGACTTCTATGTGAAAATGCCAATTGCTTGAATACTTTCCATATACTTAAAGCACTTAAATTAATCATATTCCTAATTATTTAATCATTCTAGTTAATTAAAGTTCTAGTCCTAATTAAGGCTCTAACAATTTATTATTTAATTATAAGTAAAAATGTATATCGAATATAAACTTTATGACCAAGGCTGAGATAACACCCCATTGTAACCAATGGAACACCATCCATATTTGAACCTCAAAGATTCTATTCGATATACATTTAATTAACTACAATGTATCTTAATTAATTATCTAATTTTAATTAAGGACTAATTTTGTATTTAATTTTAAGTATAATGTATATTAAATATAATTATAAAATTCATGTTGAGATAACACCCCATTGTAAACAGTAGAACATCATCAAAATTAGAATTTTAAAATTGTATTTAATATGCACTTCATTACTACAATTATCTATCCTATTTAATTATTGAAATCCTAATTAGAGATCATACACTAAAGGCTCTAATATTTAATTAAGCTAGATGGTAAATTATCTAACATGCAAAACTACATGCTCAATTTAAAATATGCATCAACATGTAAATAAAATGCATTTAAATAAAACAATTAATTAAAATAATTAAATTGAAAACAATTGAAACATAAATATGATTTTATTACTATTAGGACTAAAATGAAACGATTACAAAACCATATGTCCAATTACAAAAGGCACTGAGTGACCAAATTGAAAGGATTACAATTTTGGAGATCCAATTACTAAGCACAGGGGACTAAATTGTGAGGAAATATAAAGGATGAGGTCAATCTAAAGGGAAATTAGGACTAAATCAAAATGTTTTACAAATGAAAAGCTCAAGATATGAAGTTTGAAAAAGAAAAGCGTGGATCCTCCTGACCCGACCCGTGAGCAGCACAGACTCAGCCCAAACCCGGTGCCAAAACGGCACCATTTTGCCTCAGCTTCAAATCCCTTTGAGCCGGTCCAACTCGGCCATTTACACAAATCCCCAATCTCTTCATTTCTCTCTCCCCAAAATCCTATCGGCACCAACACCAAATTACCCATAAACCATTCCCATTTCAGATCTAAAACCTAGGTTTTGGGATGAATATTCAACGTGTTTGTCCTAAATAGGATGAACACAAATATCGCGGGCCCCAAACCACTGTTGACACCGCCCTTGAATCCTTATCCGCCCAATTTCGGCCACTTTTGGCCGTTTGCCGGCCACCGGGATTCGAATCCCGACAGCCATAGGCGACGCCGGCCGCCATTTGGCGATTTCCGGCCACCGTACTCTGCCTTGATCAAAACCCTGAAAGCTTAAAAACGTTATTTTTTTCACCAGAAAAACCTAAATCTAGCCCGGTTCGACTGAATCACTCCTCTTCCCCGGCCTAAAACTACCCAAAATCTTAACCTTTTCAACTCCGCTGTTCAGATCCACTCCGACCACCACTCAAATAAGTTTCCGACCACCTTCCTCTTTACTTTTATTATTATTTTTACTACTATTTTTAGTTACTAACAAGCTTTTAGTGTTTTTTGCAGGAACTAAAAATACGAAGAGGTATTTACCTCTGTAACAGTGGCGCTTTAAGTCTGGTGATGTTTCAACATCCGGTCGTTATCCATCCAGTACTCCGGCAACAGTTTGACTTCGAGCAGCAATTCAGCTCCCTAAACGGTTCGGTCACCAAGGTAAGCTCCTCTCTATTTCCTTAATTATTACTTTATTATTATTATTATTATTATTTATGGTATATTATTAATGGTTGTCATTATTAGATCTGACACTTTCTCTCTCCTATTTATAGGTGAGTTAAAGATAACGTCACAGGGTGCCAGCTGGATCCAGATCAGATGGAAGAAAACCACAATCTGTGGCTATCCATTTTAGCCAATGGGTGCTTGCCACGTGGCGCAAATTGGGCGGGAAAATTGTTTTTGGATTACTTGTGTTTTTTAGATGATAAGTATAGGATTTTGGGCGGGAAACAGATTGTAAATTTGGAACTTGGTCTTTCGGTTTGGGCTTTGGATTTTAGAGATGTAAAATGGACATTTTATTGACATTTGGACTGGTTTTGGGTTATTTTTTTATTTATCTATTTATTTATTATTTATCTATTTATTACTGGTCTTATTTACTTATATATTCGAACCACTGGACAAAATACGAGTATGACAGCTGCCCCTTTTTGCTCATTGCTGTGAAGCAGGAAGTGGGCAAAGACTGAAAAAACAGGGATTTTGTCTGAATTCACTGGCCATATTCTAAACTACCGAAGCTTGAAGTTGTTCTTCTCATTACGAAATTCTTCAAACTTCTGCCAAACTATGGAATCTGAAGCTGTTCTTCTTATTATGTAATTCTTCATCTTCCAAGGTCTGAAATTGCTCTTGACGTTCTTCATCTCTTGAGGTTTGAAGCTGTTCTTCTTATTATGAAATTCTTCATTCCTCTGTCGAACTATAGAATCTGAAGTTGTTATTCTTATTACGAAATTCTTCATCTTCTAAAGTTTGACATCATTCCTTGAAATTCTTCACCTTCTGAGGTTTGAAGTTGTTCTTCTTATTATGAAATTCTTTATTCCCCACTCTTTTACTACTCTGTCTTTCTATAAAGGCACTGAATAAGTAAGCTCTTCTTAATATGAACTTCCTTCTTCTTCAAAAAGGCAAACTTTTCTCATTATGAGCTCTTCTTTCTTCAACAGACGAGTTTTTCTCATTAGAAACTCTGTGGCGAATTCTTCTCATTAGGAATTCTTCATTCTTTGCTAGAAGAATTCTTCTCATTAGGAATTCTAAAGCGAACTCTTCTCATTAGGAGTTCTTCATTCTTTGCTGGGTGAATTCTTCTCATTAGGAATTCTGGAGCGAACTCTTCTCAATAGGAGTTCTTCAATTTTGTTGGTCCACCTGTCTGTAAAGGCATGGACAAGTAAGCTATTCTCATTAGGAACTCTCCTCATTCTTCAACAAACGAACTCTTCTCATTAGGAGCTCTTCAATCTTACTTGGCGAGTTTTTCTTATTATGAACTCTGAATTCTTTTCTGGTTGAGCTATTTTCGCTGAGAACTCTGGATTCTAGAAATATTGATTCTCCTATCCTCTGGGGAACAATTGATCCGGCAAAAAGAAACATCATCAATTAATTCAAATTCAATCTTGAAGTAACATGAAATATTTTCAATTTCTCACTTAAAACACTGAGTTCTTTGATGTTATTGCTCTTCTGTCTAAGGTATCTTGATTTTTCTATCTGAAGCTCATATGTGATCTCATCTCCTATTTCTCTTTCTCTGTTGATCAATTTCTTCTGTACTTGCAAAAGTCAAATTTATCATTAATCTTCCAACATTAATTGTAAAAATGTACAATTTGGGTATATCATTAAGAAATTTCAAGTTCTTCAATAGGAGGCGCTGAAACTATGAATCTTTCTCGCTTGAGCCTGAAGTTGATCTATCTTGCTTTTCTACTTGGCAACTTGAATCATTTTTGTTGTTTCTTTCTTTTCTTCCTTTTTTTCTCTTTTCTCTTTTCCCTTTTTCTTTTTTCTTTTTTTCTTTTTTTCTTTTTTTATCTTTTCTTTTCTTTTCTTTTTTGTCTTTTTCTTTTTTCTCTCTTTTTTGTTTTTTTGAAATTGAGGACCCAAAGGATTAATATTTCTGCTGATATCATGCCCTGCCATCTTATTGCGGTGATATTCAGAAAGTTCTCATCATTTTTGAAGGTATCAGCCCAAATGACATAACATCATACCCGAAGGACTTACTAATGACCCGAAGGATTTAAAATTTTAATGCACTTCTTTTCCTGTGCAAACAATTAGAAAATCTTTACTAAAATCTACCTCTGCAAACGGATTGAAATCTTTGCTGAGATCCGCCTCTTCAAACAAATTAAAATCTTTGCTAGGATCCGCCTCTTCAAATAGGATTGAAATCTTTGCTGAGGTCCGCCTCTTTAAACGGATTGAAATCTTTGCTAAAATTTGCCTCTTCAAACGAAACATCTGACTGAATATGTCTTTTACAAGCTAAATGTCTTGCTAAAATCTGCTTCTGTAGATGGGATATCTGTTGAAATTTGCCTTTAAACAAAATATCCTGCTAAAATCTATTGTAAGCGAAATACTTGTTGGAATCTGCTTTCGCAAACAGAGCCTTTTGCTAAAATCTGTCTCTTTTACTAAAATCTGCCTCTACAAACAGAATATCTCGCTGAAATCTACCTCTATAAGCAGAATGTTCGTTGAAATCCATCTCTGCAAACGGAACCTCTTGCTAAAATTTGCCTTTACAAACATAATATTTTATGGAAATCCGCCGTTATAAACGGCGTATCTTGAGATTTGCTTCTACCAACGGAACATCTTGAGATTTGCCTCTACAACAGAATATTTTAGAGAAGTCTACCTTTGTAAACGGAATATCTTGAGATTCGCCTCTTTCAACAGAATATTTTAGAGAAATATGCCTTTGTAAACGAAATGTTTTTTGCTAATCTGCACCTTGTCGAATTTTCTTCTCCATGTTTTTTGTTCATTCCTTTTTGGATCTTCTTCTTCAAGATCTTTATTCTTTCTTAATTGAATATTTTCTTTGAAATCTATGCTCATTCTTGCTTGAATCTACTTATTCTGGATCTTTATTCTTTCTTAACTGAATCTTTTCTCTGAAATCTCTGCTCGTTTTTGCTGGATCTTCTCTTCCAAAACTTGAAGCTTTAAATTGATCTTCGCATTTCCTTGATTAAATCTGCAAATTCTTTCCAAAGTATGCAAAAATGCTTTGAATGTATGAATTAGCACGCTCCTTCTTTTGGATGCCTAACTATATGATACGTGAATGTTGTCACTTGAGGACCGCTTGGGCAAACTTTCATCTGCTGGGGAGCTCCAAATTTCTTCACTTCGTCTTTCATTAAAACTTCTTCTACCAACAACAAAATCCATCTCACACCCAAGCTCAATCTTTAGGATCTCTGCATCTTTTGCTCTAAAGTGCCTTTTCAGGTTTTCACTTTAGATTTTCTTTTTCTTTCCTTTTTCTTCTCAAGGCGCCCTTTCGGGTTTTCACCTTGATTTTTCTCTTTTTTTCTTTTTTTCTCAAGGTGCCCTTTCAGGTTTTCACCTCAGTTTTTTGCTTTTTTTCTTCTCTTTTTGCAACATTGCTTTCTTTCGTTCGTTCTGATGAAGCTTTCCTTACCTTCATGGATCAAGAACATAAACCTCTTTTTTGCCGTATTTCACCATGTATTTCTCACAATTTGAATACCAAGGGTCATCTTTTTCTTAAAAAGCTACTATTGCTATATCTTCATTCAGCTTCTTTGACAAAATTATTTCTCATGGCTAAAAAAAGGTCATGATTCACTGTTGTTCTAGCTTGTAAACTTTATTTACCGACATGTTATGTTCTATAAGGTCATTTTTTTGAAACATTGCCCCACTCCGGCTTGACTTTGACTACCATCTTTGCCCATATTCACTTTGCTTCCTTACTTTTGATTAAAAAAACCCCAATGAATTGATCTGATTGCATCTTTGCTCCCAAAAGATGGCTCCTGCTCTATCTTTTTGCCCTAGAATTACCTGTGTCATTTTCTTGTAGTTTTTGTTTGAATATTTATGGCACTTAGAACTGTGTCATTTCCTCGTCATACTTTTCATCACTAAACAATTATCGAGGCCACCTCCTGTTCTGCTTGCACTTAAAGGGTTAGTACATCATAGTAATACCCACGAAATCCTTTTCTTTTCTTGTATCTAATCAATTTATCTGCAAGATGCTTGTTGAAAAGCTAAGTGGATGGATCAAAATATTATTTTACTATATTTGAGAAATTGGAATAATTTGATAATCATGGCAAACATAAGAAAATCAAGATTAGCCCCCTTAATATTAGGTGCAACAGAGCCTCTGAACCAAATTGCAAAGATCAACTCCAATGTGACCCCTTCTAAATTATTAAACTTCTGGGAGAAACATATCCCATATGCCTAATTCTGTCCCATTTAAATTGGCACTCTTTACCTCACTAACTCACAATGTCCCAATCCTTCCCTCTTTTCTGATCTCAATCAAGCATTAGAAGACTGGAAGTCCTTGAAGAAAGGTTAACCCTGATAGGTAGAATGTATTCTAAAGACAAACTCACCTTGCACCAATACTCGTATATGGTCAAAATGGTCTTCCGAGGCTTGTAATGTAGGCTATGGTTCACGGTTGCCAAAGAAAGGATATATAGGCTCAAATAAATACTTAAGGGTGATGAAACCAAGGATCATTTTTTTCTAAGTGAAATGTCATTTTTTGCACTGATTTGAATATGATTAGATGAAATACTCTTTTCTTTCCTTATTTTCTTTTTCTTCTTCCTTCTTATCTTCTTTTATTTCTTCTCTCTTTTTTTTGATCACTCTAGACTGCCCATTTTTTAAGTTTTCACCCTAAAGTTTATTTCCCTTCCTTGAAATCAATCTTTCGCTGCTCCTTTAGATAGAGGCTTGTTGAATGGATGATCTCACATATATATGTTTCTTTTCTTTTGCACTTTTCAACTTTACTGCTTTCTTTGCTTCAACTTGATTCAATTGACTTTTTTTGAACACAAACTTCCACTATTTCTTTTTTTTTCTTCTTTTCTTTTTTTAACTGAATTCAGAGTATTCTTCTTCATTCATCTTGCCTTTATGGCTTTTACACTTGATATACTTACTTTTTCTGCCCTTAATTCACAAGGCGTTGCCATTATAGCATGATCAAAATCAAACACTTTCACTTGCAAACAAACTTTCATTCTCTTTGCCCCCAGTGTAAGGGTTATCCTTGGTTTGTGTTGAATCCAAAGAAAATTATTAGGCTCAAAGGGGACAACAAATGATATTTTTTCTTATTTTCTTTCTTTATGAAGGGTGATGAAGGAAAGCCATCTTCATGTGGATGATGTTTTGAGTTATCACTTCATTCAAAGACCTTAGCCAGCAATGCTTGAGAGGAAATTCACTCAAAATTTATATTTGAGATTTTCCCATGATTCCTGAACACTAATTAATGTCTTCCCATTGGCCTAAATAAAGAAGAAGAGAGTTACATTTTGAAGCTGATCTCTAAATTTGATTCAAGGTCACTCTTACAATTAATATCCAGGGACCTGAGAAAATGTTAGTGAAGATAGATACAAATATGTATGGGAGAACAAAAACTAACCCATTGTAAAGAATGGATGAAATACTAAAAGAATCAAAGAATGCAAGATGTTTGCCATTTGAGAAAAATATATAGGAAACAAGCATCATAAACAAACAAATTGAAATAGCCTCCCTTACAAAGGAGCCCCAATGCTCATGGGCAAAAGCGATTGGGATGATTCAGGGTATTACTCCGCAATGGTCCTAAAATTGCAGACAGATTCCCCATGGTTCACTTTTGACCATTAATCCAGGAAGACTTGAGTTAACTTTGGTTACACCGCTTCAATCGTCAATTCTTTATTTTCATTCACCATTACAAGGACATGCACATTCGTGTTCATACTCCGATACCCTCATTCTTTCTGAATAGATTTTTTAATTCTTCAGTGACCAAATCCCTCAATGTCGTTCCACTGGTTTCTTGCCATATTTAGCTTGTCCTACTTTTATTATTTAGGGCGAGCAAATGCCTCAAGTCCCTAAACTTTCATCAAGTTCATCTTTAACCTTACAAGACCACCAAAATTCTGTGGAAAAACTTGCTAATTCCCTAAACTGGCTGGTATATCAACAGAAGATGATTGCCCCACACTCAGTCATATCTTCCTCATGAGCGGTCGAACATTTGCAGCCATGGCCATACATTTTGAAATCATATCTGAAGCAATGCAAGAGAATCTTTAGGCAATGTTAATTTTATACACCATTTCAAAGATAATTCTTACAACCTGTACCCCTTTGATATATAAACACGACGAGACATAATTCAAAACTCCAGACAATCTTGGAAGGAATCATTCTGGATCTCTGGCTAACCTACTTCTTGATTTTTTCCATTATGGGCTTACACTTCTTGGTAGCACACTATGGGCAGATGGGCTTGACATCTTCTTCATGGGCCTAAGGGTAAGATAAGCCAGTTAACCTTTTCCTCTTCAAACAAAACATTTGATTGAAATGAGCATTCCAAATATATCAAGATCTGCATGTCCGAGAAATCTTGCATGATAGCCCTGGTAAGCCAGTTGACCTTTTCTTCTAGAAATCTGATCACTGCATTCATTCACTTCTTTATCTCTTTCATTTGACATTTTCAGCACTTATTTTTTGAGCTGTCCAATTGCATTTTCTCCAATCAGGGGCTACTTTTTAAATTAGATATCTTAATAACTGGTCTTTAGTGTCACTTCCAAGATCCTCCACTTCAGAAAGTTTTGAATTTGCAGCTTGAAAATGTAGCAATCTTCAATGTCTCAATCACAACTCACAACAGTCTTGAAATTGTAACAACTGAACTAATGGGCTCTGATAATTTCTTACGATACGACGAAGCTTCAAGCAATTTGAAATATATCTCTCAATAAAAGCATGAATGAGATTCAGATTGACTTTTGACTTTCCACTGACAAGAGCATCTGATCTTGGAGCATTATTTGGTGAAGAAAATATTGCAGAAAAATGTCAAAACATTACTATGACTCTGATAAACCCCAAACTGCAACGAGTTATTCACAAAAATTTGTTATAGCGATGTCATCCCCCTTTTATCTCAACTGCTTTAGCAAATGATAGTCCCTGGTTGAACCAGACTCCTTACTTTCGGAACAATAAATATTCAACCCTGATCAGACCAAAAACTTCAATGGGGCCATTATCAAAAGTGATTGTGGATAGGGTTGAGTCACAAATCTGTACATGGCATTGAATAGGAACAACTACTTCCCTAAACTCTTCAGTCTTTTTGTCTTGATTCTATATTCCGTGCCTTTTACAATCAATTATTTTGTGAGCAAACTTCAATCTTTAACTGCCCCTGGTATTCATCGCTTCAGAGAAAGACTCTACTTCTCCTCGTCTCTGTTGGGTTCATCATATCCCATGACTGTTGCTGAACCATTGACCGATAAAACTTTTGGCCAAACTCCTGAACTTGAATTCATTCTATCTTTCTATGACAGTCCATTGGGCTTCCATCATTTTAGCATTTTTAAGATCCACCGGTGACTCTAAGTCAAGCATTTCACTGTTCCTATTATAATCCAAACTCCGGTCTTTGAGATTCTTTACAAATACCTCCAGCTGTATTGATCCGAACTTGCTCCTCTTTTCTATTTTGGTTTTTTATTTCCATCTCCCTCTTTTTTGACTTTTCTTTTTTTGTCTCCTTTTTTTTACTTTTTTGATTTTTTTGCATACAGAGTCTTTTCAGACTGAACCCCTATGTGAGATGAATTTCTATCTTGATTACCCCTGTTGGTGCTTCATCTAGGATCCTTCATTTTTTGACATTTCTGATTCCAAGCAAAGTGGTGGCTCGTATCCCATCTCGTTCTCGAACTGATCAACCTCTTTCTTCATTTGATCCAAATAGCCCTTAACAACCTTTGTGATTGTTCAACCTTAACAGACCTGTCACCCATGCTTTTGAACATGAATTTTAACTAATGCAATGTTACTTCTTAAACAAAATGCCATATTTTAATCAAAAAAGAAAAATTTAAACAAAAGTACAATATTTTTATATTTTACATAATATTTAAATGATGTAATGCATGAATGCACGAGGTATCGATTTCAAGAACTAGTTATTAGAATAACACCCATTTAACTGAAAGGTCGAATACAGAGAAAAAGGTAATATGTTCACTATCTCCAGCTCTTTTGGTTGACACTTTGTTTAGCCTCCGAATCAATGTTTGCCCTAGCTCAGTGTCAATATCAAAATGTTATCGTGGGTTCATGACCTCGTCGAACACAATCTTCACATTCTAGACGACTCCCCGCACTTGGCTCTTAAAGTTAATTGTTTCACAAATTTGTTTTTGGATAGCTTGGATTACTGCCCCAGCTTGACCTTCAGTACTTTATCCTTCATTGTAGTGCCTCTTTGAAACTCATGAACTGATCTTTCAATTGTCATACTACGCTTTTATGATTCTGCCACATTTTAAGCTCCTCATTTTTATTAAAAACCAGCATTTTCCCTAATTATGGTAGCTCTTCGAAACTTACGAGTCGGTCTTTCAATTGTTGTACTGTGTTTTCTAATTCTGCCACTTTCTTTAGCTCTTCATTTTTATCAGCATTTCCCTAATTATGGTATCTTTCAGTAAATCTCATTATTTGTGAAACTTGGATATCGCCTCTGAGTTTAAACCTTTCTATTCTTCCTCGAGTTCTTACTTGTCAACAACAGCCCTTGAATTCCCCTTCAATTTATTTGTTATCTATCTTCTTTCTGGTTATTACCGTCTCTTCGGATACCGCATCTTACTTATCTCTGTAACTGCCACTGACTGTAACTTGAAACTTGAACTGTTGTTAAGCCTTGTATAAACCCTATCCTTTTTTACCCCTAGAAAGCCTCGTATTTCTCTACTGTTGGTTTCATATATGTTCTCCCAAAAAACGAACAATTATACTGGGCTTTATACACAGGTCACGACCCTAAACAACTATCGATCCATTTGACTGTCTGACAGCAACACTATAACCCATGAATCTTACTGGAAATGACTCTTCATATTCCCCATCCTATGGTTCTCAAATTAATCTGTGTTTTGGCAAACTTTCATTATGCTCAAAAATTTCTGGTACAACCTTGCATTAATGACACCTAGCCTCCACGGATATTATCTTCGTTTTTGTAGTGAGTCTTCTCGAATCCAATCCACAGTGACATATTATCCCTCACTTGTCTATTGGACCTATCAATTCTTATGACCACTGCCTACTCAACTAATTCTCGAACTGATACCTCTCAAGAATGCAATATGATGCAACATTTATCGAACACACCTACACAAAACAAAAGACAGAACAAAAATTGTGTCAGTATGGTGAATTAATATTGTAAGCAAAAATAATTGTTACAGGAAAAACAATTTATATTGCGTAAAAATAATCAGAGAACAATTTATTTTGCACACAAGAATAACTAGAGAAATGTATTAAATCAACAACACCCTGTCCTAGGTCCCTATATGGCTCTAGTGGGGTAGGTTTCTATTACAACATGTGGGTTTCAATTTAGATTCTGGGTACCGAACTGTCATTATTGGACTAGTAAAATATTGATTCGGGGTATACGATCCCTTATAGCAGGGGCGTAACCTCACGGTGTATAAGGTTGGTATACCGGAAGAAGGACAAAATCCGATCACGGAGCTGGATAACTCATGTAAATCGTGCCTCACTCCCACTTAAGGGTGAAAAGCCCGGGTAGAAGGCTTATGCATAAATGACAGTTTATACCACACAGGAAAAAGCTATTTGCATTTTTCCTAAAAATTCATCCAATAATTATGGAAAAAATTAAATTCAAATTACTGTCCTAAAATGCCAAAATGTCATTTAAAATTAATTAGGCTTGGCTCTCGGTTTTTTAAAATCCCCAACAGAGTCACCAAGCTGCCGCGACCATTTTTGAAAATCGGGTGTGTAGAAATAACCCGACGATCGATCTTTTGAAAAATTAGGGTTTTCTGGCCATTTTAATTTAATCTTAAAAATTTAGGTTTTTTCATGTTAAATTGGATTTCCTTTATTTACCCATTAAAAACATTTCGGAGTCGCCACCGATCACTTCATTACTACAATTATAAAATTCATGTTGAGATATCACCTCATTGTAAACAATGGAACATCATCCAAATTAGAATTTTAAAATTGTATTTAATATGCACTTCATTACTACAATTATCTATCCTATTTAATTATTGAAATCCTAATTAGAGATCCTACACTAAAGGCTCTAATATTTAATTAAGCTAGATGGTAAATTATCTAACATGCAAAACTACATGCTCAATTTAAAATATGCATCAAACATGTAAATAAAATGCATTTAAATAAAACAATTAATTAAAATAATTAAATTGAAAACAATTGAAACATAAATATGATTTTATTACTATTAGGACTACAATGAAACGATTACAAAACCATATGTCCAATTACAAAAGGCACTGAGTGACCAAATTGAAAGGATTACAAATCTGGAGATACAATTACTAAGCACAAGGGACTAAATTGAGAGGAAATATAAAGGATGAGGTCAATCTAAAGGGAAATTAGGACTAAATCGAAATGTTTTACAAATGAAAAGCTCAAGCTATGAAGTTTGAAAAAGAAGAGCGCAGATCCTCCTGACCCGACCCTTGAACAGCACGGACTCAGCCCAAACTCGGAGGCAAAACGACACCGTTTTGCCTCAGCTTTAAATCCCTTTGAGTCGGTCCAACTCGACCATTTACACAAATCCCCCTTTCGTCATTTCTCTATCCCCAAAATCCTCTCGGCACCAACACCAAATTACCCAGAAACCATTCCCATTTCTGATCTAAAACTTAGGTTTTGGGATGAATATTCAACGTGTTCGTCCTAAATAGGATGAACACACATATCGTCGGCCCCAAACCACCGTTGACACTGCCTTGAATCCTTATCTACCCAATTCAAGCCACTTTTGGCATTTGCTAGCCACCGGGATTCGATCCCGGCCGCCGTAAGCGATGCCGACCACCGTACTCTACCTTGATCGAAATCCTAAAAGCTCAAAAATATTATTTTTTCACTAGAAAAACCTAAATCTAGCCCGGTTCGACTGAACCACTCCTCTTCCCCGGCCTAAAACTACCCAAAATCCTAACCTTTTCAACTCCGCCGTTCAGATCCACTCCGGCCACCACTCAGATAAGTTTCCAGCCACCTTTCTCTTTACTTTTATTATTATTTTTACTACTACTTTTTAGTTACTAACAAGCTTTTAGTGTTTTTTTGCAGGAACTAAAAATACGAAGAGGTATTTACCTCTATAACTGTGGCGTTGGAAGTCTGGTGATGTTTCAACATCCGGTCGTTATCCGTCCAGTACTCCGGCAACGGTTCAACTTCGAGCGGCGATTCGACTCCCTAAACGGTTCGGTCACCAAGGTAAGCTCCTCTCTCTTTCCTTAATTATTACTTTATTATTATTATTTATGGTATATTATTAATGGTTGTCATTATTAGATTTGACACTTTCTCTCTCCTATTTATAGGTGAGTGGAAGATGACGTCATAGGGTGCCAGCTGGATCCAGATCAGATGGAAGAAAACCACAATTCGTGACTATCCATTTTGGCCAATAGGTGCTTGCCACGTGGCGCAAATTGGGCGGGAAAAATTGTTTTTGGATTATTTGTGTTTTTTAGCTGATAAGTATAGGATTTTGGGCAGAAAACAGATTGTAAATTTGGAACTTGGGCTTTCGGTTTGGGATTTGGATTTTAGAGATGTAAAATGGACATTTTATTGACATTTGGACTGGTTTTGGGTTATTTTTTATTTATCTATTTATTTATTATGTATCCATTTATTACTGGCCTTATTTACTTTTATATTCGAACCCCTGGATAAAATACGGGTATGACAGCTTACCCTCTTTGTTCATTGCTGTGAAACAGGAATTGGGCAAAGACTGAAAAGACATGGACTTTGTCTGAATTCGCTGGCCATCTTCTAAACTACCGAAGCTTGAAGTTGTTCTTCTCATTACGAAATTCTTCAAACTTCTGCCAAACGATGGAATCTGAAGCTGTTCTTCTTATTATGAAATTCGTCATCTTCTAAGGTCTAAAATTGCTCTTGACGTTCTTCATCTCTTGAGGTTTGAAGCTGTTCTTCTTATTATGGAATTCTTCATCCCTCTATCGAACTATAGAATCTGAAGTTGTTCTTCTTATTATGAAATTCTTCATCTTCTAAAGTTTGACATCATTCCTTGAAATTCTTCACCTTCTGAGGTTTGAAGTTGTTCTTCTTATTATGAAATTCTTTGTTGATCAATTTCTTCTGTACCTTCAAAAGTCAAATTTATCATTAATCTTCCAACATTAATTGTAAAAATGTACAATTTAGGTATATCATTAAGAAATTTCAAGTGCTTCAATAGGAGACGCTGAAACTATGAATATTTCTCGCTTGAGCCTGAAGTTGATCTATCTTGCTTTTCAACCTGGCAACTTGAATCATTTTTGTTGTTTCTTTCTTTTCTTTTCTTTTTTTCTCTTTTCTCTTTTTTCTTTCTTTCTTTCTTTTTTTTAATCTTTTTTTGTCTTTTTCTTTTTTCTCTCTTTTTTGTTTTTTTGAAACCGAAGGCCCAAAGGATTAATATTTCTGCTGATATCATTCCCTTCCATGTTATTGCGGTTAGATTCAGAAAGTTCTCATCATTTCCAAAGGTATCGGCCCGAAGGACTTAACATCATACCCGAAGGACTTACTAATGATCCGAATGATTTAAAATTGTAATGCACTTCTTTTCCTGTGCAAACAATTAGAAAATCTTTACTAAAATCTGCCTCTGCCAACGGATTGAAATCTTTGCTGAGATCCGCCTATTCAAACAAATTAAAATCTTTGCTAGGATCCGCCTCTTCAAACGGATTGAAATCTTTGCTGAGGTTCGCCTCTTTAAACGGATTGAAATCTTTGCTAAAATTTGCCTCTTCAAACGAAACATCTGACTGAATATGCCTTTTACAAGCTAAATGTCTTGCTGAAATATGCTTATGTAGATGGGATATTTGTTGAAATTTGCCTTTAAACAAAATATCCTGCTAAAATCTATTGTAAGCGAAATACTTGTTGGAATATGCTTTCGCAAACAGAGCCTTTTGCTAAAATCTGTCTCTTTTACTAAAATCTGCCTCTACAAACAGAATATCTCGCTGAAATCTACCTCTACAAGCGGAATGTTCGTTGAAATCCATCTCTGCAAACGAAACCTCTTGCTGAAATCTGCCTTTACAAATAGAATATTTTATGGAAATCCGCCGTTATAAATGGCATATCTTGAGATTTGCTTCTACCAATGGAACATCTTGAGATTCGCCTCTACAACAGAATATTTTAGAGAAGTCTAGCTTTGTATACATAATATCTTGAGATCCGCCTCTTTCAATAGAATATTTTAGAGAAATATGCCTTTGTAAACGAAATGTCTTTTGCTAATCTGCACATTGTCGAATTTTCTTCTCCATGTTTTTTGTTCATTCTTTTTTGGATCTTCCTCTTCAAGATCTTTATTCTTTCTTAACTGGATATTTTCTTTGAAATCTCTGATCATTCTTCCTTGAATCTACTTCTTATGGATCTTTATTCTTTCTTAACTGAATCTTTTCTCTAAAATCTTTGCTCGTTCTTGCTGGATCTTCTCTTCCAAAACTTGAAGCTTTAAATTGATCTTCGCATTTCCTTGATTAAATCTGCAAATTCTTGCCAAAGTATGCAAAAATGCTTTGAATGTATGAATTAGCATGCTCCTTCTTTTGGATGCCTAACTATATGATGCGTGAATGTTGTCACTTGAGGACCGCTTAGGCAAACTTTCATCTGTTGGGGAGCTCTAAATTTCTTCACTTCGTCTTTCATTAAAACTTATTCTACCAACAACTTAATCCATCTCACACTCAGGCTCAATCTTCAGGATCTCAGCATCTTTTGCTCTAAAGCGCCTTTTCAGGTTTTCACTTTAGATTTTCTTTTTCTTCTCAAGGCACCCTTTTGGGTTTTACCTCGATTTTTCTCTTTTTTTTGTCTATTTTTTTCTCAAGGTGCCCTTTCAGGTTTTCACCTCAGTTTTTCTCTTTTTGCAACAATGCTTTCTTTCGTTCGTTTTGATGAAGCTTTCCTTACCTTTATGGATCAAGAACATAAATCTCTTTTTTGCCGTATTTCACCATGTATTTCTCACAATTTGAATACCAGGGGTCACCTTTTTCTTAAAAAGCTACTCTTGCTATATCTTCATTCAGCTTCTTTGACAAAATTCTTTCTCATGGCTCAAAAAAGGTCACGATTCACTATTTTTCTAGCTTGCAAACTTTATTTACCGACATGTTATGTTCTATAAGGTCATTTTTTGAAACATTGCCCCACTCCGGCTTGACTTTGACTACCATCTTTGCCCACATTCACTTTGCTTCCTTACTTTTGATTAACAAAAACCCCAATGGATTGATCTGATTGCATCTTTGCTCCCAAAAGATGGCTCATATTCTCTCTTTTTGCCCTAGAATTACCTGTGTCATTTTCTTGCAGTTTTTGTTTGAATATTTATGGCACTTAGAACTGTGTCTTTTCCTCGTCATACTTTTCATAATTAAACAAGTATCGAGGCCACATCCTATTCTGCTTGCACTTAAAGCGTTAGTACATCATAGTAATACCCACGAAATCCTTTTCTTTTCTTGTATCTAATCAATTTATCCTCAAGATGCTTGTTGAAAAGCTAAGTGAATGGCTCAAAATATTATTTTACTAGATTTGAGAAATTGGAATAATTTGATAATCATGGCAAACATAAGAAAATCAAGATTAGTCCCCTTAATATCAGGTGCAACAGAGCCTCTGAACCAAATTGCAAAGATCAACTCCAATGTGACCCCTTCTGAATTATTAAACTTCTGGGAGAAACATTTCCCATATGCCTAATTCTGTCCCATTTAAAGTGGCACTCTTTACCTCACTAACTCACCATGTCCCAACCTTCCCTCTTTTCTGATCTCAACCAAGCATTAGAAGACTGGAAGTCCTTGAAGAAAGGTTAACCCTGATAGGTGGGATGTATTCTAAATAAAACTCACCTTGCACCAATACTCGTATATGGTCAAAATGGTCTTCCAAGGCTTGTAATGTAGGCTATGGTTCACGGCTACCAAAGAAAGGATATATCGGCTCAAATAAATACTTAAGGGTGATGAAACCAAGGATCATTTTTTCCAAGTGAAATATCATTTTTTGCACTGATCTAAATATGATTGGATGAAATACTCTTTTCTTTCCTTATTTCCTTTTTCTCCTTCTTATCTTCTTTTCTTTCTTCTCTCTTTTTTTGGATCACTCTAGACTGTCCATTTTTTGAGTTTTCACCCTAAAGTTCATTTCCCTTCCTTGAAATCAATCTTTCGCTGCTCCTTTAGATAGAGGCTTGTTGAATGGAAGATCTCACATATATATGTTGCTTTTCTTTTGCACTTTTCAATTTTACTGCTTTCTTTGCTTCAACTTGATTCAATTGACTTTTTTTGAACACAAACTTCCACTATTTCTTTTTCTTTCTTTTTCTTCTTTTCTTTTTTAACTGAATTCAGAGTATTCTTTTTCATTCATCTTGCCTTTATGGCTTTTACACTTGATATACTTACTTTTTTTGCCCTTAATTCACAAGGCGTTGCCATTATAGCATGATCAAAATTGAACACTTTCACTTGCAAACAAACTTTCATTCTCTTTGCCCCCAGTGTAAGGGTTATCCTTGGTTTGTGTTGAATCCAAAGAAAATTATTAGGCTCAAAGGGAACAACAAATGATATTTTTTCTTATTTTCTTTCTTTATGAAGGGTGATGAAGGAAAGCCATCTTCATGTGGATGATGTTTTGAGTTATCACTTCATTCAAAGACCTTAGCCAGCAATGCTTGAGAGAAAATTCACTCAAAATTTATACTTGAGATTTTCCCACGATTCCTGAACACTAATTAATGTCTTCCCATTGGCCTAAATAAAGAAGAAGAGAGTTACATTTTGAAGCTGATCTCTAAATTTGATTCAAGGTCACTCTTACAATTAATATCCAGGGACCTGAGAAAATGTTAGTGAAGATAGATACAAATATGTATGGGAGAACAAAAACTAACCCATTGTAAAGAATGGATGAAATACTAAAAGAATCAAAGAATGCAAGATGTTTGCCATTTGAGAAAAATATATAGGAAACAAGCATCATAAACAAACAAATTGAAATAGCCTCCCTTACAAAGGAGCCCCAATGCTCGTGGGCAAAAGCGATTGGGATGATTCAGGGTATTACTCCGCAATGGTCCTAAAATTGCAGACAGATTCCCCATGGTTCACTGTTGACCATTAATCCAGGAAGACTTGAGTTAACTTTGGTCACTCCGCTTCAATCTTCAATTCTTTATTTTCATTCACCATTACAAGGACATGCACATTCGTGTTCATACTCCGATATCCTTATTCTTTCTGAACAGATTTTTTAATTCTTCAGTGACCAAATCCCTCAATGTCATTCCACTGGTTTCTTGCCATATTAAGCTTGCCCTACTTTTATCATTTAGGTCGAGCAAATGCCCCAAGTCCCTGAACTTTCATCAAGTTCATCTTTAACCTTACAAGACAACCAAAATTCTGTGGCAAAACTTGCTAAGTCCTTGAACTGGCTGGTATATCAACTGAAGATGATTGCCCCACACTCAGTCATATCTTCCTCATGAGCGGTCGAACATTTGCAACCATGGCCATACATTTTGAAATCATCTCTGAAGCAATACAAGAGAATCTTTGGGAAAAGTTAATTTCATACACCATTTCAAAGATAATTCTTACAAGCTATACCCCTTTGATACATAAACATGACGAGACAGAATTCAAAACTCTAGACAATCTTGGAAGGAATTATTCTGGATCTCTGGCTAACCTACTTCTTGATTTCTTCCATTAAGGGCTTACACTTCTTGGTAGCACACTATGGGCAGATGGGCTTGACATCTTCTTCATCGGCCTAAGGGTAAGATAAGCCAGTTGACCTTTTCCTCTTCAAACAAAACATCTAATTGAAACGAGCATTCCAAATATATCAAGATTTACATGTCCGAGAAATCTTGCATGATAACCCTGGTAAGCCAGTTGACCTTTTCTTCTAGAAATATGATCATTGCATTCATTCACTTCTTCATATATTTCATTTGACATTTTCAGCACTTATTTTTTGAGCAGTCCAATTGCATTTTCTCCAATCAGGGGGCTACTTTTTAAATTAGATATCTTAATAACTGGTCTTTAGTGTCGGTTCCAAGATCCTCCACTTCAGAAATTTTTGAATTTGCAGCTTGAAAATGTAGCAATTTTCAATGTCTCAATCACAACAGTCTTGAAATTGTAACAAATGAACTAATGGGCTCTGATAATTTCTTATGATACGGCGAAGCTTCAAGCATTTTGAAATATATCTCTCAATAAAAACATGAATGAGATTCAGATTGACTTTTGACTTTCCACTGACAAGAACATCTCTAGCATCTGATCTTGGAGCATTATTTGGTGAAGAAAATATTGCGGAAAATTTCCAAAACATTACTATGACTCTGATAAACCCTAAACTGCAAGGAGTTATTCACAAAAATTTGTCATAGCTTCTATCATCCCCTATTTATCTCAACTGCTTTAGCAAATGATAGTCCCTGGTTGAACCGAACTCCTTACTTTCGGAACAATAAATATTCAACCCTGATGAGACCAGAAACTTCAATAGGGCCATTATCTAAAAGTGATTTTGGATAGGGTTGAGTCACAAATCTGTACATGACATTGAATAGGAACAACTACTTCCCTGAACTCTTCAGTTTTTTTGTCATGATTCTATATTTTGTGCCTCTTACAATCAACTATTTTGTGAGCAAACTTCAATCTTTAACTGCCCCTGGTATTCATTGCTTCAGAGAAAGACTCTTCTACTCCTTGTCTCTGTTGGGTTCATCATATCCCATGACTGTTGCTGAACCATTGACCGATAAAACTTTTCGCCAAACTCCAGAACTTGAATTCATCCTGTCTTTCTATGCCAGTCCACTGTGCTTCCTTCATTTTAGCATTTTCTAGATCCACCGGTGACTCTAAGTCCAGCTATATTGATCCGAACTTGCTCCTCTTTTCTATTTGGGCTTTTTATTTCCATCTCCCTCTTTTTTTGCCTACAGAGTCTTTTCAGACTGAACCCCTATGTGAGATGAATTTCTATCTTGATTACCCCTGTTGGTGCTTCATCTAGGATCCTTCATTTTTTGACATTTCTGATTCCAAGCAAAGTGGTGGCTCGTATCCCATCTCGTTCTCGAACTGATCAACCTCTTTCTTCATTTGATCCAAATAGCCCTTAACAACCTTTGTGATTGTTCAACCTTAACAGACCTGTCACCCATGCTTTTGAACATGAATTTTAACTAATGCAATGTTACTTATTAAACAAAATGCCATATTTTAATCAAAAATGAAAAATTTAAACAAAAGTACAATATTTTTATATTTTACATAATATTTAAATGATGTAATGCATGAATGCACGAGGTATCGATTTCAAGAACTAGTCATTAGAATAAAACCCATTTAACTGAAAGGTCGAATACAGAGAAAAAGGTAATATGTTCACTATCTCCAGCTCTTTTGGTTGACACTTTGTTTAGTCTCCGAATCAATGTTTGCCCTAGCTCAGTGTCAATATCAAAATGTTATCGTGGGTTCATGACCTCGTCGAACACAATCTGCACATTCCAGACGACTTCCCGCACTTGGCTCTTAAAGTTAATTATTTCACAAATCTGTTTCTGGATAGCCTAGATTACTGCCTCAGCTTGACCTTCAGTACTTTGTCCTTCATTGTAGTGCCTCTTTGAAACTCATGAACCGATCTTTCAATTGTCATACTACGCTTTTCTGATTCTGCCACTTTTTAAGCTCCTATTTTTTTATTAAAAACCAGCATTTTCCCTAATTATGGTACCTCTTCGAAACTTACGAGTCGGTCTTTCAATTGTTGTACTGTGTTTTCTGATTCTGCCACTTTCTTTAGCTCTTCATTTTTATCAGCATTTCCCTAATTATGGTATCTTTTGGTAAATCTCATTATTTGTGAAGCTTGGATATCTCCTCTGAGTTCAAACCTTTCTATTCTTCCTCGAGTTCTTACTTATCAGCAACAACCCTTGAATTCCCCTTCAATTTATCTGTTATCTATCTTCTTTCTGGTTATTACTGTCTCTTTGGATACCGCGTCTTACTTATCTCTGTAACTGCCACTGACTGTAACTTGAAATTTGAACTATTGTTAAGCCTTGTATAAACCCTATCCGTTTTTACCCCTAGAAAGCCTCGTATTTCTCTACTGTTGGTGTTATATATGTTTTCCCAAAAAGCGAACAATTATACTGGGCTTTATACATAGGTCACGACCCTAAACAACTATCAATCCATTTGATTGTCTGACAGCAAAACTATAACCCATGAATCTTACTGGAAATGACTCTTCATATTCCCCATCCTATGGTTCTCAAATTAAACTATTTTTGGCAAACTTTCATTATGCTCAAAAATTTCTGGTACAACCTTGCATTAATGACACCTAGCCTCCACGGATATTATCTTCGTTCTTGTAGTGAGTCTTCTCGAATCCAATCCATAGTGACATATTGTCCCCCACTTATCTACTAGACCCATCAATTCTTTTGACCACTGCCTACTCCACTAATTCTCGAATCGATACCTCTCAAGAATGCAATATGATGCAACATTTATCGAACACACCTACAAAAAACAAAAGACAGAACAAAAATTGTGTCAGTATGGTGAATTAATATTGTAAGCAAAAATAATTGTTACAGGAAAAAAAATTATATTGTGTAAAAATAACCAGAGAACAGTTTATTTTGCACACAAGAATAACCAGAGAAATGTATTTGAATCAGCAACACCCTGTCTTAGGTCCCTGTCTGGCTCTAGTGGGGTAGGTTTCTATTACAACATGTGGGTTTCAATTTAGACTCTGGGTATCCGAACAGTCATTACTGGACTAGTAAAACATTGATTCGGGGTATATGACCCCTTATAGCGGGGGCGTAACCTCACGGTGTATAAGGTTGGTATACCGGAAGGAAGACAAAAATCTGATCACGGAGCTGAATAACTCATGTAAGATCATGCCTCACTCCCACTTAAGGGTGAAAAGCTCGGGTAGAAGGCTTATGCATAAATGATAGTTTATACCATACAGGAAAAAGCTATTTGCATTTTTCCTGAAAATTCATCCAATAATTATGGAAAAAAATTAATTCAAATTACTGTCCTAAAATGCCAAAATGTCATGTAAAATTAATTAGGCTTGACTCTCGGTTTTTTAAAATCCCCAGCGGAGTCACCAAGCTGTCGCGACCAATTTTGAAAATCGGGTGTGTAAAAATAGCCTGACAATCGATCTTTTAAAAAATTAGGGTTTTCTGGCCATTTTAATTTAATCTTAAAAATTTAGGTTTTTTCATATTAAATTGGATTTCCTTTATTTACCCTTTAAAAACATTTCGGAGTCGCCACCGATCACTTCGAGGTAGACCGGACACCAGAAAAACAAACCAGAGATTTTGTCTTAAAAATTGGGTTTGGGAGTCGGTTACGTGTAGGGAAGGATTAGCACCCCTACGAACGCCCGTTATCGGTACCTTTAATTTTACGTGGCATTTTGGCATTTCGAATAATTATTTGAATTTAATTTATCACATAATTATTAATTGAATTTAAATTTCGAATGCAAATATCCTTTTATAAGGAAATTTATTTTGTTCGAATATGAGATTAAAGGCACCACGTTAGGTGGAACCCCTATTCATATTTAAAAATGAATTTCCAACATAAAATGTTTTTAATGAATGTCCTTTTATTGTCTTGTTTATTTTAAGTATTAATCCTAAAAAGGCTCTAATTAATTTATTATTTGAATCTATGAATATTAATTAATTTAATGACTTTTATGTAAAGATACCAATTGCTTGAACACCTTCCATATATTTAAAGAACTTAAATTAATCATATTTCTAATTATTTAATCCTTCTAATTAATTAAAGTTCTAGTCCTAATTAGGGCTCTAACAATTTATTATTTAATTATAAGTGAAAATGTATATTGAATATACACCTTTATGACCAAGGCTGAGATAACACCTCATTGTAACCAATGGAACACCATCCAGATTTGAACCTCAAAGATTCTATTCGATATACATTTAATTAACTACAATGTATCTTAATTAATTATCTAATTTTAATTAAGGACTAATTTTGTATTTAATTTTAAGTGTAATGTATATTAAATATAATTATAAAATTCATGTTGAGATAACACCCCATTGTAAACAATGGAACATCATCCAAATTAGAATTGTAAAATTGTATTTAATATGCACTTCATTACTACAATTATGTATCCTATTTAATTATTGAAATATTAATTAGAGATCCTACACTAAAGGCTCTAATATTTAATTAAGCTATATGGTAAATTATCTAACATTTAAAGCTACATGCTCAATTTAAAATATGCATCAAACATGTAAATAATATTCATTTAAATAAAACAATTAATTAAAATAATTAAATTGAAAACAATTGAAACATAAATCTGATTTTATTACTATTAGGACTAAAATGAAACGACTTCAAAACCATATGTCCAATTACAAAAGGCACTGAGTGACCAAATTGAAAGATTACAAATCTGGAGATCCAATTACTAAGCATAGGGGACTAATTGAGAGGAAATATAAAGTATGGGGTCAATCTAAAGAGAGATTAGGAATAAATCGAAATTTTTTACAACTGAAAAGCTCAAGCTATGAAGTTTGAAAAAGAAGAGCGCGATCCTCCTGACCAGACCAATGAACCGCATGGACTCAGCGAAAACCCGGTGCCAAAACGACACCGTTTTGCTTCAGCTTTAAATCCCCTTGAGCCGGTCCAACTCGGCCATTTACACAAATCCCCTCTCTCTTCATTTCTCTTTCCCCAAAATCCTTTCGGCACAAGCACTAAATTACCAGAAACCATTCCCATTTCAGATCTAAAACCTAGGTTTTGGGATGAATATTCAACGTGTTCATCCTAAATAGGATGAACACACATATCGCCGGTCCCAAACCATCGCTGAAACCGCCCTTGAATCCTTATCCACCCAACTCCAGCCACTTTTGGCCGTTTGCCAGCCACCGAGATTCGAATCCTGGCCGCCGTAGGCGACGCCGGTCGCTACTTGACGATTTCTGGCCACCGTACTCCGCCTTGACTGAAACCCTAAAAGCTCAAAAACATCATTTTTTCACCAAAAAAACCTAAATCTAGCCCGGTTCGACTGAACCACCCCACTTTCCCGGCCTAAAATTACCCGAAATCCTAACCTTTTCAACTCCGTCGTTCAGATCCACTCCGGCCACCATTTAGATAAGTTTTCGGCCACCTTTCTCTTTACTTTGATTATTATTTTTTACTATTGTTTTTTAGTTACTAACAAGCTTTTAGTGTTTTTTTGCAGGAACTAAAAATACGAAGAGGTATTTACCTCTGTAATAGTGGCACTGGAAGTCCGATGATGTTTTAACATTCGGTCGTTATCCGTCCAGCACTCCGGCAATGGTTCGACTTCGAGCAGTGATTTGGCTCCCTAAACGGTTCGGTCACCAAGGTAAGCTCCTCTCTCTTTCCTTAATTATTACTTTATTATTATTATTTATGGTATATTATTAATGGTTATCATTATTAGATCTGATACTTTCTCTCTCCTATTTATAGGTGAGTGGAAGATGACGTCACAGGGTGCCAGCTGGATCCAGATCAGATAGAAGAAAACCACAATCCGTGGCTATCCATTTCGGCCAATGAGTGCTTGCCAAGTGGCACAAATTGGGGGGAGATTGTTTTTGGATTATTTGTGTTTTTTAACTGATATGTATAGGATTTTGAGCGGGAAACAGATTGTAAATTTGGAACTTGGGCTTTCGGTTTGGGCTTTGGATTTTAGAGATGTAAAATGGACATTTTATTGACATTTGGACTGGTTTTGGGTTATTTGTTTATTTATCTATCTATTTATTTATTATTTATCTATTTATTACTGGCCTTATTTACTTATATATTCGAACCCCCAGACAAAATACCGGTATGACAAGTACCACACAACAAAACTTAGAAAATGCTAAAAATGTAAAAACCTATAAAATGTAAAATATAAAAAATTTAAAATTTAAAATTACTAGAACCCGTGGAGTGATTTCAGTGGTAAATGATGATGTATTTTATCCAAGTAACCCGGGTTCGAGCACCATGTGTGCAGGGCGTGTGTGCGTTCCTAAAGGGCTAAGAAAATTAAATAGATACTACATTATAATCACGCAAACATATTCAAAAAAATTAAAATTACTAGAAAATAATATAAATTAAAATATTTATAGATTTTAAAATTCAAAAATATTTATCTTTTAAAAACATTTTTAAAAATATTATATTTTGTAAAAAAACTTTTTTATTTTTTGTATTTTTACTACCTAATACTTTTTAATAATGTAACATGATATTTTATGATGATGTCACATCATTTTAACAACATTAAAAAAATTTTAATATATGATTTTATTAAAAAATAATTGAAGTACTTGACTAAAATATATAATTTGTTTAGACTAAAAATTAATTTAAGTATTTAATTAAAAATATAATTGCGCGCTTATTAGGGATGACAATGAGATGAGTTTTGCAGGTATTCACTCCCTTCGCATCCCATTGGATAAAGATGATTAAATATTTTGTGTGTCGTAGAATGAGGATAGAGATAAAAATTAGATTCATTGTGATTGATGAGATAGATGTGACTATGACTTCTTACGTGTCTCATCTCCACCCGCCTCGCATCATCCTTACTTGTCCCAACAGATATTATAACATGTTATTATAAATATTATTAAAAATATAATTGGATTTAAGATTGATCAGTAAATAAATATTTTTAAAAATGTCAGTTTGGATTACAGTAAAATTTAAGTTAATTCATATTGACTTGTCTTAGAATATTTATGAAAAATTCAATATATATATATATATATATATATATATATAATTGAGTTTGAGATTGATCAAAGCAAATATATAAATATGGGTAAAATACACCGTTCATCACTAAACAATCTTCTCACTCCTATTTTGGTCACTCAACTTTCAAACTTTTTAATTTAATAACTGAACTTTATACATTGAACATTTTTGGTCCTCTAAAATAGATTATTATTTTTAAAATTTTTAATATTATTAAATATAAAAATAATTTAAAATAAATAATAAAAATATTTTTTTATTATTAAATTTTAAAAATATTTAAAATAATCGCCGCCGCTTGTCATCATCATCCGCCTTCAAAACCGGCGGCCGTTTGAACCCAAATTGCATCGGGCGACTCGTTTTGACACACCGAGTCTGAATTTGGTGGTTTTTTCACCGGAAAATGTCCAAAAACTCGTAAATCTTGGCATAAACGTTTTGGTTTCCTCACTTTCGATATCCTTTTCGTGGACTTCGGAACACTTTTTGACAAAATGGAGGTCGAAATCGGACTCAAGGGGTGAGACGAAGCGACCAGTGAAATATGGGACCAAACGACCATCATCTATGCCCATCGACGGTGGCGTCTAACGACGGCGAACAATGGCCGACGAACAGTTTGGTTTTACTTTTTATTTTTATTTTAAATTATTTTTATATTAAATAATAATAAAAATGACATGTCATACTAAAATAATAATAAAATATTCTAGAGTGACAAAAAAGTTCAATGTATAAAGTTCAATTATTAAATTGAAAAGTTTGAAAGTTAAGTGACCAAAATAGGAGTGAGAAGATTGTTGAGTGATGAACGGTCAATTTTACCCTATAAATATTTTTAAAAATATAAGTTTGAATCAGAGTCAAATTTAAAGTGATTTATATTGACTTGTCCTAAAATATTTATGAAAAGTTATATATATATAGTATTTATGTAAGGACTAGATATTTAATTACACCATTAAAAAATAGATAGAGATTCTGCGCCGCCAATGAGCAATAACCGATCAGATCCTGGACGTCGTATTTGGACTCTTGTCGTGACGAATCTCCCGCAAAATCCACACCGAAAGGTTTATGGAAAGTGTTTGATCGTTATGGGAAGATAGTTGACGTTTTCATCCCGATTAAAAGTCAAGAGAAAGGTTACGATTCGAATTTGTACGTATGTGATGGGAAGGAGATGCGATGTGGACGAAGGACAGACTGAATGTATGTTGGGTCTATGGCTCGAAATTGAGGGTATCGACGGCAAAACGTGAAATCTTAGAGCAGTTCTGGCGGCGCAAGGACTTCTCAGATGGTATCGTCGGTTCGACAAGGAGTGAAAAAAATAGGAGGCTCCGGTTTCATCGAGAAGAGTGGTGACTGGAGTGATTGAGGATTCTACTATTGAAATTCTAAAGTGTTGTGCGATTGGTTGGTAGTGCAGTCCTACGGCGTTATCAATTTTGGCAACGGAGTTGAATAATGCAAACATTCTGGTTGCCTCGGTGATGCAGATTAGTGGTTCGCGTGTGTTATTATTATTTAAGGATGTGGATACTTGCCAGGGCTTTTTAGCCAGAAATGATTTAAGTCAATGGTTTGCCAAAGATTCAATCTGGAAACCGGAATTGGAATGGGAGAACATACGAGTTTGGATTTCGGTATTTGGTGCGCCGATTCACGCTTGGTCGCAGGGGACTTCTACGGATGTTGGCTCCCTCTAGGGGGTCAATAATTCGTGTAACATCTAAAAATCCGAGTTAGGAGTTTTGAGTATTTTAATTTGAACCGGTTTAGGGTTTAACCAACAAATTAACTAAATGATTAATTGCAGGTAATTAATTGAGGTTGATTTGAGTTTTAATTGAGTGATTTTTGTAAAAATTAGGGTTTTTGGCCATTTTTAATTTGATCTTGAAAATTTAGGTTTTTTCATATTAGATTGAATTTTCCTTTATTTAATCGTAAAAATTTTTTTTGGAGTCGCCACCGATCATTTTGAGGTAGACTGGACACCGTAAAACAAACCAGAGATTCATTTCTTAAAAGTTGGGTTTGGGAGTCGGTTAACTGTGGGGAAGGATTAACACCCCACAAACGCCCATTATCAGTACCTTAATTTTATGTGGCATTTTGAATAATTATTTGAATTTAAATTCCAAATGAAGATATCCTTTTGTAAGGAAATTCATTTGATTCGAATATGAGATTAAAAGCACCCCGTTAAGTGGCACTCCTATTCATATTTAAAAATAAATTTCCAACATAAAAGGTTTTAAATGAATGAGTGATTATTGTCTTGTTCATTTTAAGTACTAATCTAAAATGGCTCTAATTAATTTATTATTTAAACTATGATTATTAATTAATTTAAAAGGCTTTTATGAGAAAATGCCAATTGCTTGTACACTTTCCATATATTAAAGCCCTTAAACTAACAATATTACTGATTAATTAATTATTCTAATTAATTAAAATGCTAATCCTAATTGAGGCTTTAATAATTAATTAAGTCAATATTCGATTATAAGTGGAAATGTATATTAAATATACATCTTTAAAGCCAATGTTGAGATAACACTTCATTGTAAACAATGAAACATCATCCAAGTTTGGACCTCAAAGATTCAATTTAATATACATTTAATTAACTATAATGTTCTTCCTGATTTAATTATTGAAATTTAACTAGAGAGTCTAATTCTAAGGCCCTAATTAAATTAAACTAACATGTGTATATTTAATTATCTACCATGCATCTAATATGACATAAACAAACTTGCACATAATGATAAAGTAATGAAATTTAATTAAAGGACCAAATTAAAAGGAATTGAAAACTAACATGCCAATTTATTATACTTGGGGACTCAATTAAATGTAATACAACTCTTTTAGTCAAATTACAATTGTTAGTGACCAAAATGAAAATACCCAAAATCTCAGAGTCTAATTACAAAGATTCGGGGACCAAATTGCAAAGAATTACAAAATATAGGGCTCAATTATAAGGGAATAGGGACATAATTGAGAGAAATGTAAAATGAAGAGCCAAAATCCTAAATATTTATAAGTAGGGCGCAGACCCTCAGTCTCGACCCAGTTTACCCACGCGGATTTTCACTTACCCGCTGCCAAAACGGCAGCGTTTTGAAAAGTACATAAAAGCCATATTCTAAGCCCCAGCCCTCATTTCCACCTTACCCATTCTCTCTCCTATTTCTCTTTCTCCGTAAACGCTCTGAACCTAAACACGAAAAAACCAAAATTTTACCCCCACAAAGATCAAACACATAGGTTTTAGGATGAATGTTCATCCATGTTCGTCAAGAACATGATGAACATCATCAACACTGGCCACGAACCACTATGCCAACCACCGCCAGATCTTCAGCCACTAACCTCCGGTCATCGAAGTCTGTTCGTCGGCCGCCGCAGGTGACGCCGGCGAATATTTGATCATCCCTAACCTCAGTCTGTTCACCGGCTGCCCTCATTCGGCCACCGTCTGCCTCCGTACAAAAACCCTAAATCTTCCAAAAATTCCCCTTTTTTAATCCTAAACCTAGATCTAAACCCGGTTCAATAGAACCTCCCAACTCTGACCAACCTAAGCCTAAAACTACCTGAAACCCTCTCCCTCTTCAACTCTGCCAGTGACTTTCCGGCCACCAGAGATGAGATGAGTCCCAATCTCCCATCTCTCATAATTTTCCTTTTATTTCTGTTTTTTACATATGTGAAACTAATATTTTCCTTGGATTTGCAAGAATTCAAAATGAATAGAAGAGATTATACCTCTTCGACGGCAGTCGTGGTGGTTTTGGCACTCTTCACAGCGTCCGGTGAGCTTCCCGATGATCTTCCAACTTTGACAGCGACATTTCAGCTTTCCCACAACAAATTGACAATACGGCTACTCAGGCGGTTCTGCTCTCGAGCCGGTTCAAATTCCATGGCGACCGTTCATGCGTCGACGATCGATCATATTTTCCAAACGGTACGGCTTCCTCTCTCCCTTTGTTTTATTATATTATTTATTGTTATTATTAGTTTATTTATTATGATCATTATTAATGCCTGTCATTTTCTCTCTCTGCCTTTATATAGGGTCTGACTTGCTGACGTTATGGCTAATGACGTCAACACCAACTAAGCGGGAAAAAGAAGCACAATCCGTGTACTTTGGGTTTCAGCCAATCTGAGGCTGCCACATAGACTAGTTTTGGGCGGGAAAACGGACTTTGGATCCATTTTGTGTTTGTTTAGTTAATATGTATAGGATTTCGGAGGAAAATATTGTAAATTGGTTATAAATGTGGTATAAAGGGTATTTGGGCTTTTTGACTTGTAAAAGGATTTTGGGCATGTAAATGGACATTTTTGGATATTTGGACTGGTTTTTTGGGTCTTTTATTATTTATGGAATGAAATATTTATTTATAGTTTATTATTATTTTTGGTTTTATGTATATCGAATTACTTAATATAGTATCTGTCGCGACCATTTTTGAAACCAATGTGTAAAAATAGCCCGACGATTGATTTTTGTAAAAATTAGGGGTTTTGGCCATTTTTTTAATTTGATCTTGAAAATTTAGGTTTTTTCATATTAGATTGAAATTTTCCTTTATTTAATCTTAAAAAAACATTTTTGAGTCACCACCGATCATTTCGAGGTAGACCAGACACCGTAAAACAAACCAGAGATTCATTTCTTAAAAGTTGGGTTTGGGAGTCGGTTATGCGTGAGGAAGGATTAGCACCCCCACAAACGCCTGTTATCGGTACCTTAATTTTACGTGACATTTTGGCATTTCGAATAATTATTTGAATTTAATTTATTCCATAGTTATTAATTGAATTTAGATTCCAAATGAAGATATCCTTTAATAAGGAAATTCATTTGATTCGAATATGAGATTAAAAGCACCCCGTTAAGTAGCACTCCTATTCATATTTAAAAATGAATTTCCATCATAAAAGGTTTTAAATGAATGATTGATTATTGTCTTGTTCATTTTAAGTACTAATCTAAAATGTCTTTAATTAATTTATTATTTAAACTATGAATATTAATTAATTTAAAAGGCTTTTATGAGAAAATGACAATTGCATGTACACTTCCCATATATTAAAACCCTTAAACTAACAATATTCCTAATTAATTAATCAACTTAATTAATTAAAGTACTAATCCTAATTAAGGCTCTAATAATCAATTAAGTCAATATTCAATTATAAGTGGAAATTTATATTAAATATACATCTTTAAAGCCAATGTTGAGATAACAGTTCATTGTAAACAATGGAACATAATCCAAGTTTGGACCTTAAAGATTCTATTTAAAATACATTTAATTAACTATAATGTTCTTCCTAATTTAATTATTGAAATTTAACTAGAGAGTCTAATTCTAAGGCTCTAATTAAATTAAACTAATATGTGTATATTTAATTATCTACCATGCATCTAATATGACATAAACAAACTTGCACATAATGATAAGGCAATGAAATTTAATTAAAGGACCCAATTAAAAGGAATTGAAAACTAACATGCCAATTTATTATACTTGGGGACTCAATTGAATGTAATGCAACTCTATTAGTCCAATTACATTTCCAGGTGACCAAAATGAAAAGACCCAAAATCTCAGAGCCTAATTACAAAGATTCGGGGACCAAATTGGAAAGAATTACAAAATATAGGGCTCAATTATAAGGGAATAGGAACTTAATTAAGAGAAATGTAAAATGAAGAGCCAAAAACCTAAATATTTAAAAGTAGGGCACGAATCCTTGACCCGACCCGGTTTACCCATGCGGATCTTCTCTTACCCGCTGCCAAAACGACAGCGTTTTGAAAAGTCCATAAAAGCCCTAATCTAAGCCCCAACCTTCATTTCCACTTTCCCCATTCTCTATCCTATTTCTCTCTCTCCCCAAAGGCTATGAACCTAAACACAAAAAAACCCAGATTTTACCCTCACAAAGATCAAACACATGGGTTTTAGGGTGAATGTTCCTTCATGTTCATCAAGAACAGGATGAACATCATCAACTCCGGCCACAAACCACTATGCTAACCATTGCCAGATCCTCAGCCACTAACCTTTGATCACCCAAGTCTGTTCGCCACCCTAATTTCAGCCACCGTTTGCCGCCGTACGAAAACCTTAAATCTACCAAAAATTCCCCTTTTTTTAATCCTAAACCTAGATCTAAACTTGGTTCGATAGAACTTCCCAACTGCGACCAACCTAAGCCTAAAACATCCTGAAACCCTCTCCCTCTTCAACTCTGCCTTTGACTTTTCGGCCACCAAAGATGAGATGAGTCCCAATCTCTCATCTCTTATAATTTTCCATTTATTTCTGTCTTTTTACATATGTGAAACTAACGTTTTCTTTGGATTTGCAGGAATTCAAAATGAACAGAAGAGATTACACCTCTTCGACGGCAGCTGTGGTGGTTCTGCCACTCCTCACAGCGTTCGATGAGCTTCCCCACGATCTTCCAGCTTCGACGGTGACGTTTCAGCTTTCCACAACTAATTAACGGTTCAGCTACTTAGGCGGTTTGGCTCCCGAGCCGGTTCAACTTCCATAACGGCCATTCATACGTCAGCGATCGATCATATTTCCCAAACGGTTCGACTTCCTCTCTCCCCTTATTTTATTATATTACTTATTATTATTATTAGTTTATTTATTATGATCATTATTAATGCCTGACATTTTCTCTCTCTGCCTTTATATAGGGTCTGACTCGCTGACGTCATGGCTGATGACGTCAGCACCAGCTGAGCGGGAAAAAGAAGCATAATCCGTGTGCTTTGGGTTTTGGCCAATCTGAGGCTGCCACGTGGACTAGTTTTGGGTGGGAAAACGGGCTTTGGATCCATTTTGTGTTTGTTTAGTTAATATGTATAGGATTTGGGAGGAAAATATTGTAAATTGGTTATAAATCTGGTATAAAGGGTATTTGGGCTCAATATTTGGGCTTTTTGACTTGTAAAAGGATTTTGGGCATGTAAATGAACATTTTTGGATATTTGGACTGATTTTTGGGTCTTTTATTATTTATGGAATGAAATATTTATTTATGGTTTATTATTATTTTTGGTTTTATGTATATCGAATTACTTAATATAGTATATATCCTGGACAAAATACAGGTATTACAATTTTATAAATTATTTTGGTGACTAAATTAGAAATGGTACAAACTAAGAATTCTTAAGGAGCAATTAAACCTTTTTGTGTTTTAATATCAATTTTATTCTTATTTTATCAAAACTACCTACTGATACTATTTTCAGTAAAAAAATGAAATTTCCCCATTAATTTTCCCAAATGATTTCTAAACTCTAGAAATATGCATCGATTTTGGTTCTTCCACTTGCACATCGATTTTCACGTTAGAATACAAAGGGGAGCTCATATTTGAATGCATTCCCTATCAAGCAAGGTGAATTAAGGTTTCTTATTGAAATTCTACATATTTTGTGTTTCTAATCTATTGTTTTAATAGCTTTTGTAATTAAAACGGGATTTTAATTGACGAATTGGATTTTGGGGTGATTTAAGAGTGGGTATTATTAGGTTTTGATGCATTTTTTATTTTTAACAATAATCTAAAGTTGATTTACAATATTTAATCCTGGAAGTAATTTAATTAGTTAATTTAGATTAGGTGTTCTTGATGATTATGATAGAATAATGTGTATTTGGGTTCTTGGATGTTAGCTACTATTATAAGGGGTTATTTTGTGATGTTCTTGATGGATTTAAGTTAGGATTTGTTGAAGTAATGTGGAATTGAAGTGTTGAATGGTGGAAGTGAGGTTTTGACGATTTTCATATTTTTAGTAAGGATTATAGTTATGGAATCAACATTGATTAAGCTGCTAGAAATTTTGGAATGTATCTTGATGAGGATTTATACTGTTATTGATTTGTAGAAATTTCAGAATCGATTATGGAAGCTTAGGTTGCGGTTTGGACGTTTACGGCTGTCTAGAGGAGCTTTGACATTAAGGCGAAAACATTTTAGGTGAGTGCAAGTTATGAGTGCTTTCAAACAAAGTTTGAATATTTAAGGAGTTGAACGAAAGTCTAACAAGCTTTGTTAAGCTTGAAAGTAAGTGTTTCTATCTCTTGCTTAAATTGGTTCAGATTCTCTTATGAAATTTTTGCTATTTGATTTTTGGAAAAACCATCATATTTAACTTACTTTTTTATGCATCCTATTTGATGTGCTATGATATAAACTAGCATAAGAGTGCTTAAGTGCACCATTATAAATTTTTGATATGATTTGGTTTGGCTGCCAAGAGCAACATCATTTTTAATAAGTTCGGTTACCTTTGTATAAGAAAAACAGTAAATAATTATGGTTTAAATGGATATATAGGCTTGTGAAAATTAAAGTTTGAGATTAGATATAGTTGGTATGCCATAGGATATGAGTACTCAATATGAATTATGAATATGTAAGAAGGACTCGTTAGTCTAATTGAGCGATCCTCACGATGTTCTTAAGGACTTGTTAGTCTAATAATGGTGGGTCCAAGGACTCGTTAGTCTAACAATCATTTGTTGATTGTGAGCCCCAAGGACTCGTTACTCTAGCCATTGTGGAACTTATGAGATATGATAGGAGTGTGGATCTAAGTCTGTATTTTGATAAGTTTGATCCATGTATCCGATGATTTTGAATATTCGTAAGGTCACAAGTAAAAGTGTCAATATGTCATTCATTTTGATAAGTTTTATTTAGAAAAGCATGAATTGCCAGGGTATTTGATTTATCTTTAAATTCTGATATTTACCAACCTTTTAAAGCATGTTTATACTTGGTTTGGTTTTAAAAGCATTAATGAACGATTACTTGCAATGTCTCACTAAGATATCAAGCTTACGCTTATTTATTTCATTAATACAGAGGATTAAAGCATTGAGGGCTGCTTCGAGGCTTGTGATTCCTACCAACACAAACAGTAAGTTTAAGTATGTGTTTTCAAATTTAAACAAACTTGTAGGAAGACAATATGGGCCATTTTTGTTGGAATTTGTATTTGTTGGATTTCATCCTTTTATACTTGCTTTTGGTTGATTGATGAAGGATGTTATATGATGAATTCCTATGGTGGATGTTTCCAACATAAACATTCATTTTAGTTATAGACACATATTTGGTTATGCTGGTTCTTTGTAGCCTTGCTCATGTGCATCGCATCCTTTTGGTCATATGTGTTGTCCAAGAAGGTCCTAAGAATTATTTTCAAGATATGACTATATGCATTTTAAGCCTACTCAATTCTCATTTTAGGACTTTTCCTCTAGTTCATTCGAACATTTATATTTGTTGTTGATATTTGGAGTGTAATTGTATAATCATATGACAATCACGTTCATCCATCATTAGTATCATGTTCAGGTTATTCGGGATCATTTTTAGGTGCTTCAGATTGATATCACATATTCTAATCTACAATATTGTCTAGTGCTTACCTATACGACCTCTTTCGCGTATAGGTACTCCTCTTTAGAATTTGGTAAAATATGTAAGGGTGTATTGGTTCACCCAGTTTGGGGATCGGTACAAATCCTGACGTACCGGTATAGTATGCTGGTACCGATATAAAATTGGCTACTGAAATTTTGAGGATAACCCGCATACTAGTACAGGTCCTCGTATACTGGTACCAGCGGTAGGTAAGTTAGTTGGAGTTTTCAAAAGTTCTATTTTCTTACATTTTGGTCCCCTACCTTACCTACGTCAATTGGATGAGCTCTCAAGTTCCGTTTAAGACAAAATTTGATCTACAAGCATGTGTTCAAATGAATTGCATATAATTATGCCTAATTTTAGTTTATACCCTAGATTTTTCTATTTTTATGTTTTAGTCCCTAAATCCATAATGTCTAAAATTAAACTTGTTTTAGATATTCTTTTCGAGAGGAATTTGGTATGTTGCTTATTCAACATGTATAAGATCTATTGATGCATCTAAATTTGCTATTTCATTATCGTGCATAAAAAAGTTTTGAAAATATCTAAATTCTGTTTGTTCAAGTTGGGATCACTCCATTGATCAATGTGACATTTGTCACTCGGATCTATTCCTTCTAGGCTGGGTGATGGGTGTTACAATTCGCGTTGAGAGTGAGACATTGGAACCAACATCGTTTGAGAGGGGCCGTGTGCTAAAAGAAACCAATCATCTAGAGAAAATTGAAAATGTGACAGATCTATGTGTTCACGGTCAGATTTTTAAGATTAAAGTGTCGAAAATGGAGGTATATTTTTGTCCCAACTGTGACTGTAATTGGGCAGATTGGGATGCTTCCTCGGACGTGATTTAGATTAGCCAATCGAGTATGGGTGGTGACAATGACAATTTATGTGAAGTTGGTGACAGACACTAAAAAATAATGGAGGGTCATGGTCCGCCGCCGCCTACGACACAAGAGCATGGAGATACGTTGGTTACTTAGCAGGAGCGAGACATGATTTTGTGCACTCATATGTTGGATTCGTTGCAATGGCTTCAGAATAGTTTGCTGGAGAGTTCAAAGAATGTGGATAATTGGGTGTTAAAGGTACCAAACTTTTTTTGGGGGGTTGATATCAAATGATAATGTAGATTGGGTATCTAGTGATGATGAGGTTGTGTGTAGGATGACTAATATCTATGAGGACCTAATGAATTGTAATAACACGATTGCGGGTTTCGATGATACAACTAGGGCTAACTGAAAAACCTAATTTGGGTTATGGAATTAAACGTTATGAACTAGTTTAACTCGGAACAAAATTTAGACACCTAACTGAAAAAGGTATAGTTTTGAACACATTTATAGTTCAAGAAAGAGTATAATCATCAATGGGCGATAGGTTTCGGAGAGAGGAGCAAAGCCACCGACAGGTTTGGACGCTATTCGTGGATAGACTGGCACTGAGATTTGTCACGGGCCGTCACCCAAGGCCCGAGTCATTGGCACCACGGGGTGCACACCAGGGTTCCCAAGAGGTTCAGATAGAGATCTTGGGCCCAAAGAGACCACCAGACCTAGCCCGATCCGTGGAGGATTCAGGAGGGTAATTCGGTCAAAGCATCATCTATTTATTTGAAATATAATATGTAGATAATGTTTGTGATAATTAGAGATTTGAAATTGAGATTTGATTAGATAAGATCAATCTCGACCATCGATGTAAATTTGTATAGACCGTCGGATTAGGGGGAACTCAACTATAAATAGAGGCCTTCCCCTCCTCATTTGATGTACCCAAGTTTCCAAGGAATAAAGGCATTTACTCTAAATCCTCTGAGTGTTCTTGTGTTCTTTTCTTTGTTCTTGAGCGTTCTTTCGAAGTTCTTCTTCGCTCATCTCTTTTGATCTGATTCCGCATAAAACGCTTTGCGTTTGTCGGTGCTTGGGAAGTTTGATCTTCCGAGAGGGTTGAAAAGGCTTACTTAGGCGTTTGTCTTGAGTCACATCACCTAAGACCGCACGGTGGGCTGGTTGAAACTCTAGCCACGTGACAGTTGGTATCAGAGCCTTGTTCAAGCGACGTGAGCTAGTTCGAGGCACGAAGCATCGAGTTGAGATGGCACCAAAGAAGGGAGAGAATGTTGTTGCGAGCCAGAAGGGTGTGGAGACCCAGGCGGACAAAGGAAGTCGAGCAAACTCGAGGGACAAGTTGTCAGCACTCGAGTAGAGGGTCACCAGGCTTGAGGGATCTATGAAGGATTCTGTGGAGTGACTCGACGTGGTGGATATACAGATCGAGGAGCTGGATGACCAGGGTGACCAGTCAGAGGGAAAGAGAGATGCTCTCGAAGCCATGCTGAAGGCATTGAGGGTGGAAATGGTGGATCTGAAGGCGGAAGTAATGGTTTATCAGGCTGGCATGCGGAACGGTGTGTTAACCACGACGACACCTAGACCAATGAAGGACATTCCGAAGCCAAGAGAGTTCAAGGGGAACCGGTCGACGAAAGATGTTGAGAACTTCATTTGGTGCATGAAGCGGTACTTCCGGGCAATGAGCATCACAGACGATGCCAAGAAGGTAAATACTGTTGTTGTTTACTTGACTGACGTTGCTTTGTTATGGTGGCGACGTAGGTGCCTTGATGAGAATAATGGAGGCACGGGCGTTAGAACATGGGAGGAGTTCCAAGCGGAGTTTAAGCAGCAGTTTTGCCCGAGTAACACGGAGAAAGAAGCCAGGACCAAGTTTAGGAGGCTTCGACACGATGGATCCATTGCGGATTACATCCAGGAGTTTAGTGAGCTACAACTCCTTATCCCCGGCTTGTGTGAGAAGGATGCGCTTTTCACGTTTATGGATGGATTGAAGCCATGGGCCAGGACCGAGTTAGAGCGGAGGGATGTGCAGGAACTTTCCAAAGCCCTAGCCGTTGCGGAGTCCTTGACCGATTATAGTGCTTACAAGTCCATGGAGTCCAAGTCTTCCAAGCCCCATGGCAAGGGTATTGGTGGGAGAGACGAGGACGTGTCCGGAGATAGCAGCGATGATGGCAAGGAAAGGCCATCGACCAAACCAGACCGGTATGCGAAACCAGATGATCGGAAGGATCGAGGATCCATAAGGTGCTACCATTGTAATGGTCCACAAGTAGTGAAAGACTGTCCCAAGAAGAGGAGCCGCCTCGATGCCATTGTCCAGGAGGACGACGACTCAGATGGAGAACCTGGTAGAGTTGGTGCAATCGCTAGCATCAAAGGAGGGAAGCCGAGGGGGAAAAAGTACATCGAAAGTGTTACCGATGTAGGGGGCTGCATTTAGCACGAGAATGCCCTGATCGAGTCAAGAAGTCCAAGGAGGATGAGCCCGAGAGTGATGAGGCTGCGAAGCTTGGCTCGATGATATTAGATTCTGTCAAGGCGAGGAAAGGCCAGAAGCAGAATGGGTTGATGTTTGTCGACATCAACGTGGCGGGACGATCGAGGAGTGCTTTGGTGGACACCGAGGCAAGCGATCTGTTCATGTCCAGGAAGGCTACCGAGAAGCTTGGTCTTAAAGTTGTGGACTCAACCGGTAAGATCAAGGCGGTGAATTCAAGGGAAGTTCCAGTTGTGGGGACAGTGCGAAAGATTGAGTTGCAGATTGGGAATTGGAAGGCCAAAGAGAATTTCAAGGTAATCGAGTTAGATGACTTTGATTTTATTTTGGGACTAAACTTCCTTGACCGTATTGAAGCTCTCATCATTCCGTATGCCAACGTCGTGTGCATCTTGGATCTGAGACAACGGTGCGTTGTGCCTGTGTGCCGAGACAACAGGCGAGGAACCAAGAAGCTGACAGCCATTCAGCTTGTCGAAGATGCTCCAAGCCAATGAGGCATCAAGTTGGAGGTGACAGTTGGGGACACTACCTTGGATGGGCGAGAATTGCCCGAGGCAGTTGGCATGAAGGCCGTCGAGGATCCATCCATGAGCGAGGTGGCCATGCATCGAACTTCAATGGGAGAGAAGTGTCGACGGGATTTGCATTGCCGAGGAGCAATGGGGCATCAAACTTCAGGGACGAAGGATTGATGTGTAGAGTAAATACCGGGAAAAGGAGTGAGGTACATCTTGAGCACGGTGATAGTGTTTTACAGTTTGATTTGCCGGATATGTTGGGTGTAGGGCGCAGAAAACCTAGCCCATCAGATGGAGTTGCCAAGACTTGGTGCGGGCCGAAGCAACCGTTCAGAGTTCCGAAGGTTCGTTCGGTGTTCAACGTGAAGGCATCCAAGTTTGTGCACAAGGATTGGGAGAGTCCAGATCGGGGCAAGTCAGAACTGGTAGGAAAGAGTTCCTACGATCAAGATGTACCTGGTACGGGAAATTTTGCATGGCAGTGCGAGCCAAGGCGAGCAGTCCTTATGGGGGGACATCCGAATCAGAGTCCGGTGCTCTTTATGGGGAGAACGGTCCTTATGGGGGGACAATCAAGCCAGATTCCGAGTTGGGAGCAAGCCAAGGCACGCGAAAGGAAGCTCCAGGATCGATCTCAAATTTGTTCGAGAGGCGCAACGAGGGTGTCGCCAAGTTTGGTGGGGGAGATTGTCACGGGCCGTCAGCCGAGGCCCGAGTCATTGGCACCACGGGGTGCACACTAGGGTTCCCAAGAGGTTCAGATAGAGATCTTGGGCCCAAAGAGACCACTATACCTAGCCGATCCGTGGAGGATTCAGGAGGGTAATTCGGTCAAAGCATCATCTATTTATTTGAAATATAATATGTAGATAATTTTGTGATAATTAGAGATTTGAAATTGAGATTTGATTAGATAAGATCAATCTCGACCGTCGAAGTAAATTTGTATAGACCGTCTGATTAGGGGGAACTCAACTATAAATAGAGGCCTTCCCCTCCTCATTTGATGTACCCAAGTTTCCAAGGAATAAAGGCATTTACTCTAAATCCTCTGAGTGTTCTTGTGTTCTTTTCTTTGTTCTTGAGCGTTCTTTCGAAGTTCTTATTCGCTCATCTCTTTTGATCCGATTCCGCGTAAAATGCTTTGCGTTTGTCGGTGCTTGGGAAGTTTGATCTTCCGAGAGGGTTGAAAAGGCTTACTTAGGCGTTTGTCTTGAGTCACATCGCCTAAGGCCGCACGGTGGGCTGGTTGGAACTCTAGCCACGTGACAGATTGCACTGGCAAGGGCTTTGGCAAGCATTTGATAGACATGGCGTCATTGTAGACACGTTTATACCTAAAAAATGGGGTCGTGCCGGATCAAGATTTGGGTTTGTGAGAATGACGTCTGAACGTGACGCACTTCGGGTAGTGAAGAAAATGGATGGTGTGTGGTTGTATGGGTCCACAATCAGGGTAAGTATGACGCAAAGGGGATCCAGGGATTCATTTTGGAGAAAGATGAGAGGTAATAATAATTACGCAGAAAAAGGGGTGGGGGATCAATGAAAAGAGGGGCTGGAGGCACAGGCAAAGGAAGTGGATGTGTCAATTGCGCTTAGAAAAATTAGGGGTGAGGTTGATATCAATAGCGTGGAAATTTTGAGAAAGTGTGTGGTGGGATTGTGCTATAGGTCGTATGAGATAATAGAGTTGGCTAGCGAATTAAATGCAGCAAGGATACATGGTTTCCATGTGATACGGATAACTGGGAATATGGTGCTCTTGTTACCGGATGGGGAGCTAACATGTGCGGAGATAATAGATATGGAAGGGTTGGACAAGTGGTTCGTATATTTACAGTAATGGTCGCCAGAATTAAACATGAATTCGTGTCGAGTATGGCTCGTGATCATAGACATTCCGATACATGCCTGGTCAAAAGTGACTTTTGGGAATATAATGAAGGTATGTGGCGAAATGGCGAAGATTGAGACCACAACGTTGGAGCCAGCCTCTTTTGAACGAAGTAGGATTTTGATTGAAACGAATGCAATGGCGAATATTGATGAATTTCTTTCTCTAGAGGTGGATGGGGATACTTATAGGATTCGTGTACGAGAATGGGAGAGGAGGGCATGTTTTGATTCCGGGGACGCAGCTATAAAAGGTGGGGATGTGTCGAGTGTATCTGAGTCTAGTTTGGATCCAAGCGAGTGTGCAAATCTGCATGGTGAAATGTACATGGAAGAGCAAATACGGGGAGGTCAGTCGGGGGAGGTTGGTGACATGGGGGAACGAGTTCCGGAAAGCCAATCGGGGAGGATCGAGGATCAGGCACTTCGTGGAAAGGAAGTAGGGAAACAGGAGAATGAGTCCGTGGTACCGGATTCAATGGATAATTTTATGGGCACAAGTTAGAGAAAGAATAGTTTATGGGAAGTGTCACGTGGGGTCGATTTGCTAGTAGTCGATTTTCCGGATGAGGAAACAACATGGAAAGCAAATGAAGATATTGGGATAATATCTAGAGTGGAAGACCAACATATGTCGATAGAAGTTGCTGAGCATGAGGGCAATGCGAGGACGAAAAAGGCCTTGGTGGTGTATGATAATGGGCCTAAATTGGCTAGGGTTACGATGCAAGAGGCCACAGAGAAAAGAATACATGGTTTATATGAAATTGTACGTAACCTGCTATTATTGGAAGAGTATGGGGTGACTGAACAACAGCCTACAAAATGAGGTCGCGGGAGGCCAAGGAAAAACCAGCAGGAGGCAAGTAGTGTTGTGAAGGATTCGTTGTCGAATTCTGACTATAATTAGCGGAGGCAGGCGATTCTTCGTGAAGCACGAGAAACTTTGTGTTTGGGTAAGCTGGTGGGGGCAGATATGATTGGAAACGAGGAAGGGATTGTTCGGGACATCGCGCGACTTATTTGAAGCACGAGAACACATCTCTAAATTGTGGGAATGAGAGTGCTGTCGTGGAATATTCGTGGGTTGGGATCCGCAGCAAAGAAAAATGCAGTTCGCGATAGAGTGCGACAACACCGGTGTGAGATGGCGTTTGTTCAAGAAACAAAGCTAGAGGATGTTTTGATAAATGTGGTACGTAAAATTTGGTTTTCAGATTGCTTTGAATTTCTTTTTGCTTCTTCTGTTCGAAATTCAGGGGGGATTTTGCTTATTTGGGATAGTTCACAATTTCGTGTGGATAATTCGATTGTGAATAGAAATTATGTGGCTGTAACGGGGGAATGGATTGATGAGGGATGGCAATATGGTTTGATGAATGCGTATGCGCCAAGTGCAGTGGCTGAACAAATTGATTTATGGGCTGCTATACAAGGTACCATCAGCTCGAAGGCACTACCTTGGTGTATTGGTGGAGATTTTAACGTGGTACGGCAGCTTGGAGAGAGGTGTGGTTGTGTGAATTCTCTTCGGGGAGTTAAAGAATTTAATGAGTTCATTGAGTTGAATGGATTCGTGGATGTCCCAATGGTTGGGAAGTGTTTTACGTGGTTTGGATCCGGGAATAAAGCAAGCAGGCTGGATCGTTTTCTGGTTACAGGTGAATGGGTGGAGAAATTTGTTGGCTTATCGCAAGTGAATTTACCACGCGGCTTTTCAGATCATACACCTTTGCGTTTTACTAGTGAGGAGATCTATTGGGGGCCATGCCCTTTTCAATTTCTAAATGTGTGCGTGGAGAATCCAATTCATGTTACGAGGATGGTGAAGGAATAGGATCGGCTCTCGTTATATGATGTCGGTTCTTTGATGCATAAGTTGCGTGGGATGAAAATGTTTCTGAAGGGATAGAATAAAACTGTATTTGGTAATGTAGAGAGTAAGATTGTGGAGGTAACAAAATCGGATTGAACAACTGGATGTCGATGTGGAATTAGCAGACAATACAGATCGTAATATAGCTTATCAACATTTGAATACAGAATTTTGGAAGCTGCATAAACAGCAGGAATCTATTTGCGGTAAAAGTCTCGGGTTTTATGGCTTAAGGAGGGTGATCGGAACACTAGTTTTTTCCATAGATCGGCGAAAATTAGGGTGATATGGAATAGGGTTTAAATTTGATACACAAGCTGTGTAACAAGCATCCCTATTTCTACTATAAATCAAAATTAAACCTAAACCCTAAAAAATTAAACCCCAAACTCTAAACCCTAAACTAAACCCCTAACTCCTAAAACTAAAAAATCTGTGTAATTTAATTTACACAGACTGTGTATTGAAGTTTTTCTCTATGGAATAATATTAGCAGATTATGTATTCATGGGTGTTGGGTTACGGATCCGGAGAGGCTAAAGTGTCATGTATATAGAGAATTTAAAACACATTTTTCGAAGCAAAACGTGGTTGGGTCCTTCACACCGGAAGTGGCATTTAATCGTGTTGGTCGTGCGGATAGGGCTTTGCTGGAAATGCCATTTTCCTTGGAGGAGGCAAGAGCGGCGATAATAAGTTGTGAAGGGTCGAAGGCGCTGGGATCGGACGGCTTCAGCTTTGAGTTCTTTAAAAAGGGCTGGAATTTTTTGCGTGGGAATGTTATACGATTCCTTGAGAATTTTTACGCGACAGGTGTGCTGCCGAAGGGGGCCAATTCAACATTTGTTGCACTTATTCCGAAAAGGGAAAATCCGCAGACGGTAAATGAATTCTGGCCAATTTGCTTGCTCAATACAGTATACAAGATTTTGGCAAAAAATCTTGGCGGCTTGGCTACAACGTGCATGTGTTGTATCAGTTGATAAGTGATGTTCAATTCGCTTTTGTTAAAGGTCGACAAATAGTAGATGACATCTTTTTGACAAATGAAGTGGTGCATTCTTTAATGTTGAGTCGTTTTAGAGAAGGGAGTGATACTAAAACTTGATTTTGCGAAGGCGTATAACTGTATCAAATAGGATTTCTTGGATGATGTTATGGAACGTATGGGGTTTGGGGAGACATGGAGGTTATGGATTCAGACATGCGTGAGTTCAGCGAGGCTTTTGGTGCTCTTGAATGGGTCTGCAACGAAGGAATTCACAATGGGAAGGGGATTACGTCAAGGGGATCCGTTGTCGCCTTTATTGTTTGTGATGGTGGCAGAGGCATTGCATCAATATTTGCATAATGCGAAGTCTAGGGGATTGATTACGGGAGTTCATGTTGCTGCTAATTTAAGGTTGACACATTTGCAATTCGCAGACGACACAACGTTGTTCATTCAAGGCTGTCCTGAGCAATCGCGTAACTTGAAACATGTGCTTACATGTTTTGAATATGGATCCGGTCTACAAATTAATTATGCAAAATCAGCCATGTATCCGATTGAGGTTGATGATGGAGTAGCTGGGGAGATGGCGACAATTTTTTAATGCAAGATAGTGGAACTACCTTCTACTTACCTTTTGATTCCGATCAGCGTGAGCCCAAGGAATCTTAAGTTATGGGATCCGTTAGTTTCTAAGGTTCGTCTACGCCTCGCAGGTTAGAAGCGTGGTTCTTTATCATTTGCAGAAAGATTAGTGTTAATTAACTCGATGTGGTCGACACTTCTTATTTATTATATGGGGATTTTTGTGGTTCTGAAGAGTGTGGTGGCTAGAATTGATCGTATTCGTAGGGTGTTCTTATAGGGTGGTACAAATGAAAAGAGAAAATTGTGTAGGGTTGGTTGGAATAAGGTATGTACTCTGAAGAAAAGAGGGGGCTTGGGAGTGGTTGACCTTCGACATCGGAATAGTGCGTTACTTGCAAAATGGTTATGGCGTTATGCACAAGAGCCGTCTTCACTATGGAGAAAGCTAATTTGTGCTAAATATGGGGTTGCCACGATGGGTTAGAGGTCATGTGTAAAGGGTAAACGCCTAATGTCGATAGTATGGAGACAAATTGTGGAGGTTCAGGAAGAGGAGGTGGTGAGGGAATCGATGATTAGGCTTGCTTCAAGTGGATTGTTGGGAGTGGTATGAGTGTGATGCTTTGGTATGATAAATGGTGTGGGGAGGCGCCGCTGCGTATATTATTTCCTTGTTTGTTTTGTTGTGCTGTTGATAAGGTAGCTTTGGTATGTTCATATACGAGTGATGGGGGGTTCAAATTTATAGATTTGAGTGGTTTGTTTCGGTGTCTATTACAGTAATTTTTAGTTAAATCAGTTGGAGGTGTTAAAGGGTATGGTTTGGGAGTATATAATTCAGGTGGAAGGTGCCGATAAGCTAGTTTGGATGCATAGTGTGAATGGCTCATTTTCAGCTGGAAAATTGATGGAGCTAAAGACCTCGTTTGACATTCCAAGTGATGGTTTGAATGCGTTTAATGTTTGGAAGGTCGTTGTGCCGCCCAAGGTCCAATGCTTCTTATGGTTTGTACATTTGTATCGGCTACCAACGGTGTCATTGCTGCGTGACCGTGGCTTTTTGATGGGAAATTTGGTGCTGAATTGCGTGTGGTGCAATGGTGGCATAGATGAGAAGGACCATATTCTTTTACATTGCCTGATTGTTGGTGAAGTATGGAGCCTATTTGCATGTTGGGCGGATTCAATGGGTGTTGCCGAGGTCAGTGTTAAAGTTGCTGGTGCAGTGTGCGACCGGGATATTTCGAGGTGTAGTCTAAGAGTGGTGGGTTGCGGGTTATGTCGCAGTCCTTTGGTCGCTATGGCTTATAGGCAATGAGGCAATTTTCCAGAAGAAAAAGTTATCGGGTGAAAGCATCAAAGTATGCCGTGGATATCCTTGAGTTTTGTTAGAAATTTGGTATGCGGAAAAATAACCAAAGCGATAACACATAGACCAAGACATGCACATGAGACAAGATTTAACGTGGTCCAGCATGGCCTACGTCTACGGACGAGAGAAATGAACAATCCACTAATAACGTAGAGAACCCAAAGAGTACAAATACATGATAACCCATGTAATCCCAAAACCCGGTGTACAAATCCTATGACTCGGTGGAACCAAAACACTTTTCCCAACATCCCTACAATACCCATCTCTACAACGTAGGAACAATTGTTGTAGAGATCCTAAAAGTGGTTACATCTCTCCAGAGTAATTCCCCTTATCTCTCATTCTTTTGTTCTCATATAATTCAAAAGGTTAAACCTATCTATATTTATAGACCAAAATACTTGGTCACCAAGAAACCTTATTCAATAAGATCTCTACCTAAGTAGATATTTACTCATTAAAGTAAATCCTAATTACCAAGTAATCTTAAACCACTAGAATTACAATAAAGCTCAACTTAATTGTCAATTAGAATTTGAGTCAAAATATAACAAATCTCCCCTCGACACAAATTCTATTCGAGCATTGGTCTTCAAGTTTTCAACAACTTCAATTTTTACGTAAGCCAAATATCTGTTGAAGCAGCGCCGCCAAGTCTTCATCAACTCCAATTCTTACGTAGTATCTGTTGAAGCACCGTTGAATCGATTGAGAATTACTCCCCCTGCAACTGAAAGCTCATTGCAACAATACTCCTCTAGCATGTCTCCAACATCGCACCGCAAAATTCGCAGCAAAAATTCCTCCACAATCGCGCAACTAGAACCATAGCTCATGATACTATTTGTTAGGAATTTGGTATGCGGCAAAACAACCAAAGCGATAATGACATAGAACAAGACATGCATAGGTCACAAGATTTAACGTGGTTCAGCATAGTCTACCTCCACAGACGAGAGAAACGAACAATCCACTAATAACGTAGAGAACCCAAAGACTACAAATACATGATAACCCATGTAATCCCAAAACCCGATGTACAAATCCCATGACCCGGTGGAACCAAAACACTATTCCCAACATCCCTACAATACCCATCTCTACAACGTAGGCAGAATAGTTGTAGAGATCCTAAAAGTGGTTATATCTCTCTAGAGTAATTCCCCCTCTCTATCGTTCTCTTGCTCTCTCATAATTCAAAAGGTTAAACCTAGTCTATATTTATAGACCCAAATACTTGGTCACCAAGAAACCTTATTCAATAAGATCTCTACCTAAAATAGATATTTACTCATTAATGTAAATCTTAATTACCAAGTAATCTTCAACCACTAGAATTACAATAAAACCCAACTTAATTACCAATTAGAATTTGAGTCAAAATATAACAAGTTTGAGTGGTGGGTTTGTCCTTGGCTTTGTGCACCGAATTCGGTTACTGTGAATCGTGGTGGTATTAGGTGGTCGCCTCCACTTCCGGGGGTGCCTAAATTTAATGTGGATGGGCCTGCGAGAGGGAAGTCAGAGCCGACAGGGTGTGGTGGTGTTTTACGTAATAAACATGGCACGATTCTATCTCTTTTTAGGACCGTTGGGATTTGCCTACTCAAATGAAGCTGAGATCCGGGCGATTTTTCATGCTCTTAATCATATTCTTTGATCACAATGGAAGACTATGCCGCCGACAGTGATTAAATCTAATTTCGTAGTGGCTGTCTCTTGTTTTATGCACAGAGAATGACGACCATTGAGACATTGTAAACTTCTTGGTGATATTGATAATAGTTGCTGCAGCTTCCAAATGTGTGTTTTCATAATGTATACCGAGAAGCAAATAGTTTAGCAGATTCCATGGCAAAGGGTGGCATGAACCATCGTTCATGGTTTTACGGTTGACATATGGGTGTGCGATTGTTTGTGTGGTGTTTTGTTGATTTGCTCGACACTTGTTGTATAACTCTTACGTGTAATCTTTTCTCTCAACCTAGGATTGGAAGGGTTTTAATGAGGCACGTAAGGGTTTTCTTTTATGATTTTTTTGATAATAAAAATCATACATTGATAAAAAAAACTGGGGCTCTTTTACTGCTAGGTCCACCTAACATTATTGGGGGGAATAAGACGAAGATGGTTTCATATAAAGGAGGTGTTTGCAAGGTTAGAAAAACAACAAGTGTGATGCAGAGTCTTCTATCCTTGAAAGAGCGCATAATGACCGAATCGGGAAATTTGAAGAAAAGACCTGGACATCCACTTAAGAACCCTGTTCTTAAATAAGATATTAGAAATATTTCTCTAAGTGATTCTGAAAGAAGCACGGGGGGTGATTAACCTTGGGAAATTGATTGGGGTAAAAATGACTGAGAACGAGGATAACATAGTGTTGGGCTCGAATTCCTCAATCGATATAGCCAAGAGGGGCTGAATTAGCCTTTGATGGAAAATGATGGAAACAATAGAAAATAAAAATTAGACACAAGGATTTATAGTGGTTCGACTTCTAAAACAAGTCTACATTCACTACCTTTGTAACACCCTCGACTCGGATGTCATATTTGGGCCTCAAGCCCAAACCCAAAACCATAAAATTTCTTAAACTAGGTTTAGCCCAACGAGGTATTTCTCAAAAACATTTAAAGCCAACAGTTGAAAATATAGATAAATAATCAAAACGGTACAAGGAGCTCCGATTTAAATTTAAAACATTTGAACATGCGATTTGATTAATACAATTTCAAAAATAAGAATTACGGACTCCACCATGTAAGGTCCTATGAATACATAGCCCACTAAACACAAGTATCATACTCTGGAGATCACCACATTCTAGAATCCTATACAGATAGTGCTCCTCGATCCCACGATCAACCTACGTACGAAAACAACAATTCCAAGTGCTGAGCTTACAAAGCTCAGTAGTACACATCCACTCTACTATACTTTAAACTAGTAAAAGCAATAAGGAGAGATAAATAAACATGTGGCACTACCACTAGTCACCTAAACACACGCTCTCATCATGCAAAGCATCATACATAACACAAAAGCCCCAACCATAATTGGGACCCACCAGATCATCCGAGCGAAACTCACAATGTCATCACTACAAATTTGGAGTAAAGACCGATGTCACAAAGCCTTGAGAACATACACTCTGAGTGAGGCCCGGTGTCACACAACCTCGGGAACATACAGCCTCTCTGGGTGAGTCATGGTGTCACACAGCCTAAAACATACATTCGACATCTCTAACCAAGGTGTTGCAACACTCTTTCTCTAGGTATCCGGATCCCATCAATCATCGACTCAACCAATTAAAAGCCTATCTAGCATACAAGCAACGCGATCCCAAGGATCCCCTATTTCTGCTATTCGTCAACATATCATTTACTTTACATTACCAAGTTGTTAATACATTATGGAGAAGTATATAATTAATCTCATTTATTGTCTCCATTAATCCACATTTCACATTAATTATTACATTAATCAAACCATTAATTTTCCATCTCGGTTCCTATATTTAACTATCATTGAAAATTATTACGTTCAATGAGTACCGATACTCGAACACGAGTATCGATACGGTACCCATGGATAATGGTACTCACACATGTACCGATACAAATATTTCTTACTGGAAATCCTAGATTTCTATAAGTATCGGTGTGGGTCGACCCGTACCAATACGACCCTCAATCGCTTACAGATACAGCTAAAGCTCATACCAATAACCTACATACGGGTTATTTCCTAAGATCTTGTTTATTCGATCCTTAAAGATTATGAAAGTCATTAGAGTTTGTTTATTAACGTATTCACCCAAGTAATATTAATTATCGGTTCCATAATCATTTAATTGAGTATTTTAACCCTTAAGCATAAGTCACATCATATCTCATCAATCTATTCGAACAAGCATACAAAGCATCACAATTCTTTCTTTGGCCTCTAAAGCCTACACGGTCTCCAGCTCCATAATCATAAGAGCATCCCGAACGACCCTGCATGGTCTCTAAAGCCTACACGGTCTCTAGCTCCATTGAGTTCATCCAACATATCATCTAAGTGTGGGATTGAATGTTGATACTAGACGGTAATCTTGTTAACCACTCGGCAATCAACGCACATTCGCCATGAATCTTCTTTCTTTGGTACTAACAAGATTGGAATGGCACAAGGGTTTAGGCTTTCACGTACATACCCTTTTTCCATCAACTCTTCAACTTTTCTTTGCATCTCTTTGGTAAGCTGGTCGATTTGGAATGTTTGCAGCGGGGATTAAGTCATATTGATGTAACACCCTCGACCTGGATGTCACATTTGGGCCTCAAGCCTGAAACCCAACCATAAAATTTCCAACCTAGTTTAGCCCAATCCGCACTAAATTTCCAAAACCCATTTTATTTCAATCCAATAAAGTATAAATAAAGTCTGAACACATACAATAGAGTTTCTTTTAAAATTACATTATAAAACATTTGACTATATCGTTTGAAAATCCAATTAGAATTTACAATGTACAATAGGTTTCTACGAATACATAGCTTAATGACCTAAGTACTATACTATGAGGCGCTGAATCCTTCACTGATGTTGCTCCTTCAAGAATGTGCCAGACCTACTAACCTGCAAATGGAAACAACAATTTCGAACGCTGAGCTAACAAAGCTTAGTGGATACACCGCCACTCAACCGTGCTTCATGCAAATCATAAATAAGAACGATGCTACAAGATATGATATCATGGCAAGATAACAATGGCACTACCATAACTGCCTAAACACATAGCATTATGAATGTATGATCTCACACACATCATATACGTATACATCATAAGTCTATACAGCATCACACAAATAAAACCAACAATATTAAGTGAGGCCCGCGTTCATAAAGCATCTGGATCCTACACTACGAGTAAAGCTCGCGTCCACAAAGTATCGAGATCCTAAACTCGTAGAGATGAGGCTCGCATCCACAAAGCATCGATATCCTCCATCCATGCTCGGAATCTCTCATCAAGCATCTTCGAATGAGGCCCGCGTTCATAGAGCATCGAGATCCTACATTTGGGAGTCTTCAAGGTGTTGCAACACACTTCTATGGGTACCCAAATCTCAACAACCAAGGATTCGACTAAGTAGGTGTCTCATCAGCACACAGCAAGGACCCTACTTCCACTCAGCACACAATATCGACACAAATGCCATACCACACACAGCTCTAACACGTTTACCATCACCTTATGATTTCTATCTATTATATACCACCCATTAAGCTGATCAATTTATTAACATGTTATGAAAGTACACATTAGTCGTTCCCATTAATTCATCTCATTATTCAAGGAGACTCAACTGTATATGCGTCCTATCAGCACACGACAAGAACCTTATTTACCACACAGCATCAAACGATCTACCTAAGATCCATATGGGTTACTATCACAAGTAATTCACCCAATAATTACCAAGTTATTAGTTCATTAATTCCCATACTGGGTTTAAACATCAGTTTCTCAGCTTTGATATTCATTTTATACCTTAGGAGACCCCTTGGCCCTTTTTCCTTGAAATCTTGAACCCCCGATCGTAAACTCAAATTTCTTGGGCAGATTGCCCAGCAAGTACTGATACTCCTATATTGGTATCGGTGTCTCTCTAGTTATCGGTACTCTACCAAGAGTATAGATACTCAAAATAGTTTCGAAAGAATTGGTGCTTCAAGTCGTACCGTTACACTCATCTCCATATCGATACTTAGCATCGATACGTGATCCACCCCGTATCGATCCCTACTGGTACTTCCACCTTTGCATACCGGTACGTGAAAGCCTTCATCGGGCAATGGAACAGTAGTATCGATATGCCTCTTAGTGTACCGTGCCACCACCGAATTTCGTATAGATATGCCACTCACAAACTTCCCCCTTTATTACATATGTGTTCCAATACTGGACACCCAGTACCGGTATGTGAGCCCAAAATTTCAAAGTCTGGGTTCAGATTTCACCTAGAAATCCCACTTAACCTATATGGTTAAGCCCCAAATCGCTCATACAAGTTATGGTGAAGTTATTTGGTAGGTTTCCATCAATTTTAAGCCCTAACAACATCAATTCCACATTTTACCATTGAAGATCACCCAAAGCATACCCAAAGACACAAATACCAAAAATCATGCACCAAAGCCTATTTTTATGAGTTATAGAAATTCATAGGAGTTAATGGTGTACTAACCTCAAATTAAAACTAATGAAGAAGCCTCCAAATACTCAATCCCGTTCTTCCTCTTGAAACCCCTCTAAACATCTTCTTCCACCATTTTGAACATTATCTACCTTGAATTAAAGATCCTTTGATGCTAATCAAACTTCCCTCATCAAGCAAAATGAGATTCCCTCACAAATCTCAAAGATTCAACCTTTAGGTTTTGATTTTGGGATGGGAGATAGGTTTTGATGAAAGAAGAAGACAAGGGAACATAATGAGATCACCCCTACCCCTTTTGCAGAGAAATCATAAAACTTCCCCCTTTCCATCATCCATTTATGCTTTTACCAAACTACCCTTCTTAAATTCTTTTTAACCCATATTCAAACCAACAACTCAAGCCCAACAACAAGGATCGAGCCCAATAAGGCTCTCAAGGCCCCAATATCTTGGCCCAAACACAAGGCCCACGCTTTGGATTAACTCGACCCTCAGATTTTAAAATTTGGGTCGTTACAACTCTCTCTTTCTTAAAGAAAATTTCATCCTTGAAATTTAAACAAGGGAAGGAGAGCAACTGTCAACGTTCCAACCAACCTCCATTTACACATGTCCACATCACTCTTATGTTCTCTACAATACTTTCTTAGCCACCACTTTTAACCTTGAATTCTCAACTCTCTTCAAGAGTCCTCAAAAAATCTATTCCCACATCCATAGAGACACTCACAATGAACCTTATCGCGGATCAATAACGGTTGATCTCAAAACACTATCAGACACCAACCCACTAAATTCACTTCAGATATCCTTTATATCGGTAACAAACCCTCTTTATCAACACTCACATTTTTAACTCTTGAACTTAACTCTCATCTGTGTCCAGAGCTGGACATTCCTTCAAGGTATTCTTCTATGACACTTCTCTTACTAACAACACCATGACCCATACACTCAAGAGTAGGCAAACTCTATCAATCGGGCTCTACCACCAATCTATCTTGAAATTACAACCTTCTCTCTCGACTTGGCCAACTAAGACGGAGCTAAACACCTCATTTACCTGAACCCACTACAACATAAACGGAAACAACCCGTGAACACACAACTCCACAAACCAAGCTAGAGACTAAAACTCTTCCAACTATCCTCAAATGTCCGAACAACCTCTTCCAACCCAACCGCTAAATTCCCAACTAACAATTTTGTTGAACAAAGGCAAGCCCTCAAAGGTTTCTAAAAAGTCCATTCCAACAAATCTGTTGCAACACGAGGATCTAATTCCATACTACCGTAGCAAAAAACTCACCTTTCCACTAAGCTATTTAAAAATCTTCACGTTGTTATACCATGCATGAAAACAACCCATCTCAAAACTCAATGGAGCAAACACTCAAATCATTAAACTCTAGATTATACCAACGCACTCGTGAGTCCAAACCATCTCACGACTCATCCTTAAGGTCCAAACGTCACCTCAAACACAATCTTTATCACAACCTCTCTTTAACCTTTAACTTACGATACTCAATCTTTGAATGATCATAAGGAAACCTCGAGACTCTTCAACCATTTACAAGATTAACAATCCCCAAGGAATGGGTAACGGTCCTCCATCGCTACACGTCAACTCATCATATCCAAAGCTACCACTTTTGCTATACCAACCCGGTACGCCCCAAGGTGAACCACTTGGCGATAACACCCGTATTCACTCACTTTTGCAAATGAGTTCCTACTCTAAAAGTTTAGTCTGTGCTATGCCACAAGGTGAGGGACACAAACACCGAACTGGATGTCACCTCTGTCGTGGGTTCTAAAACACCATCAAGAGGATAGCCCACTCAATCCTCAAAGAGTACCTTAATATCCACTTACACATCCACCGCTCTAAAACCATAGAACTTTTAACATTGCATCAACTACGCGAACTAAGAACGTCTTGCAACCTACAAGGTTCTTCTTCACTAACATCGTAGAAACACAACACAAGATGAAGAGGTAAAGATTCTTTGCGCACAACACCAACAGACTGTTTATTTCAAACCCCAACTTTGAGACTCTAGCTCGGACACCAAGGAACACATCGTATTCACACGAGCAACCCATACCAAGGATAAGTCTAACAAGTCCACAGGGACTGATACTCTTAATTCATATTCATCACCTACGATAAAACCCTTACCTGCTAGCACTTACAAATCCAATAATTTTAACCAAGCCAACATAAATTCTTGATGAGCTTAACACAAATCTCACACAACAAAAACACTGTCATGGTAGGAACAAGAAATCAAACTGTTATCAAGGGAGCGACTAAAAATCAAATATTCTCGGCAGCAAGGTTGTCATCCTTGGCCTAAACAACATGCCATCTAGCAAAAGCTTGCACGTCAACTCTAGGGGTGAATCTCTCGTAACCATCACCCTCATACCTCAACAATGCCCTAGCACCACCTCATGAGGAACTCTGACTATGCCAAGAAGGAATCAACCTCAGAGACTAAGCGGTGAACACTCATCCATAAATGGACAGTCTTTTTCCATGTGACCCGATGTCTGGCACTCACAACAAATCCCCCAATCAAGAAGCATACCCCCAAGGTGATACCAACCACAATACTTACGAACTAGTGAAAAAACACTATGGCCGAACCATCAACACTCCCATTATAACAAAAATCGAGAAGCCCCTATGAACCCTCAATCTAGATTTCTAACCAACCTTTAGTAGCTGATCTATAACAACTCTCTTTAATCCCCTCAAAGAACGAAACCTCTCAACGGAGCCTAAGAAGAATCTTATGATGTCATGGGTCCCCAAAACAAGGTTTATAGAATCCTCAAACTAACTCAATATTGGCTCTGAATTTATTTGAGTGTCTTCACACTAATGACTAACTTAAAAAATATCTTAAGAGAACCCATTGTCCCGTGCATTAATATGTCAACCTTGAATCCAACTCTAAACCTCAACACCTTTACTCTTCGATAGCAATAAATTTAGGGGCATAACGGCTTAATCGTAGAAAATCTTACTCATACTCAACACTATTTTGACACCTTGAATCGACTACAAGAATCGATCTCTCATCTCCTTCATATGAGCTTCACTTACATACTTTTTCCTAACTCAACCAAGGAAACATCCCATGTTGAGAATACAAGATATGGTCCTAACTCAACGGTTTCTCATCATTCGTATGCATTGCCTTTTAGAAGAAGGATGATACAATTAGGATCCCAATAAGACTACTCCACACCTACCATAAATCTCTTTGAGTATCTCATAACCATCGATCCGATTGATCACGGTCATCCTTTCCCGACCCTTCACTATCCTTGGATTTATAACATTGATGCCCCTCCCATTTAAGAAACATGGTTCTCTTTATGACTTTCCTAGTTGTTCTCCATGCCATTTGATCCAAACTAGTCTAAATCGCATTAAGAAGGTGGTAGCTCATCATTCCCACTACCATGGGTTTGGTTCCTCCAGAACCTTGGAGCTTCCAACATGACGTTTGACATCTCAAGCTAGCTCGTCCGAACAAATAATCAATGGTTAAGACCATATCAGCCCATCAAAAGAACAACTCTACTAAATTTGTCAAACCCACATCCTTGAGCTTTACTCAAGTATTGCCTTGCACAATACCCACGATGTTCTTCCAGCCACTACTATAGACATTTGCAACAAGCATACCCTACTCGAGATCTCAGAGCATTCAACTTACTAAGAGCGCACTTGGGACCTCACAATCCATCATGAACCTCCCAACATTAAACGAAAATGCAAATCTACTAGGTGTGCTACATCCCCATCACATGGTACCTCACCATTAGGGTTCACTTACTATGGATGAAGGGACCTCCGATTGACACTCTACCACTGGTCAATCAAAAGCAAGTTCTCTTATCCATCCCATAAAGGTCATCCACCAATATGTAGAATCTTGCTCCTGGAGGTTCTCACTATGAACTCAAGGCTTCAAGGTAGCTTATGGCACATAACCATAATTACTACTCTAGTGATAGGAGGAGGGTACGCCCTCAACTCTTCCATTCTTTCATGAACTCAAGCTTAACATTTGAGATAACTCTAATTTCAAAGACATCCTTAAAGAAATCAACCATCATTACGGCCCTCACGATCGCAATTGAATCTATCTTAATGTCGCAACTAGCGACACATGAGAACCTAGGGCACACCATCCATATTCCAATCTTCAAAAACTACAACTTAGACAAAATGGCTCATATTTGCTAGACACTTATTCATGACTCCTAACCACCCCGGGTCTTTCTTAGAACCAGCTAAACCTAGGCTCTAATACCACTAAATGTAACACCTCGACCCGGATGTCACATTTGGGCCTCAAGCCTGAAACCCAACCATAAAATTTCCAACCTAGTTTAGCCCAATTCACAATAAATTTCCAAAACCCATTTTATTTCAATTCAATAAAGTATAAATAAAGTTTGAACATATACAATGGAGCTCCTTTTAAAATTACATTATAAAACATTTGACTCTATCGTTTGAAAATCCAATTACAATTTACAATGTATAATAGTTTCCTAGGAATACATAGCCCAATGACCTAATTGTTGTACTCAAAGAGACGAGGTGCTGGAATCCTTCATTGATGGTGCTCTTTCAAGAATGTGCCAGACCTACTAACCTGCAAACGAAAACAACGATTCTGAAATGATGAGCTAATAAAGTTCAGTGGATACACCACCACTCGACCATGCTTCATGCAAATCATAAATAAGAACGATGCTACAAGATATGATATCATGGCAAGATAACAATGGCGCTACCATAACCGCCTAAACACATAGCATTATGAATGTATGATCACGCACACAACATATACATATACATCATAAGTCTACACAGCATCACACAGATAAAACCAACAATATTAAGTGAGGCCCATGCATCCACAAAGCATCGGGATCCTACACTATGAGTAAGGCCCATGTCCACAAAGCATTGAGATCCTATACTAGTAGGGATGAGGCCCGCATCCACAAAGCATCAAGATCCTCCATCCATGCTCATAATCTCTCATCAAGCATCTTCTATGGGTATCGAGATCCTAACAACCAAGGATTCAACTAAGTAGGTGTCCCATCAGGACACAACAAGAACCCTACTTCCACACAACACACAATGTCGACACAAATGCCATAACACATACACACCTAACACATTTACCATTACCTTATGATTTCTATATATTATATACCACCCATTAAGCTTATCAATTTATTAACATGTTATGAAAGTACACATTAGCCGTTGTCATTATTCAAGGAGACTCAACTATATCGGCATCCCATCAGCACACAACAAGGACCTTATTTACCACACAACATCAAATGATCCACCTAGGATCCATATGGGTTACTATCACAAGTAATTCACCCAATAATTACCAAGTTATTAGTTCATTAATTCCCATACTAGATTTAAACATCAATTTCTCAGCTTTGATATTTGTTTTATACCATAGGAGACCCCTTGGCCCCTTTTTCTCTCAATTATAGAACCCCTGAACGCAAACTCAAATTTCTTAAACAGATTACCTAGCAAGTACCAATACTCCTATATATGGTTATCGGTACGCTCCTCTAGGTACTAATACTCCACCACGAGTATCGATACTTAAAATAGGTTTAAAAGAATTAGTGCCTTAAGCCGTACCGATACGCTCACCTCTGTATTGATACTTAGCATCGGTACATAATCTACCCTGTATCGATCACTACCTGTATTGGTACTTCCACCTTTGCGTATTGGCATACATGAAAATCCTTCTTCAGGAAATGGAATAGTAGTACCTATACGCCCCCAAGCGTACTAGTACGTGAAAAACACCACTAGAATTTCCAATAAGCAAGGGGTACCGATATCCGCCTCTAGTAGTACCGGTATGCTACTCACAAACCACCCCTTTTTATTGCATATGCATACCGATACTGGACATCCAATACCGGTATATGAGCCTAAAATTTCAAAGTCTGGGTTTAAATTTCACCTAGAAATCCCTCTTAACCTATATGGTTAAGCCTCAAATCGATCCTATAAGTTATGGTGAAGTTATTTGGTAGGTTGCTATCAATTTTATGCTCTAACAACATCAATTCCACATTTTACCATTAAAGATCACCCAAAGCATACCTAAACCACAAATACCAAAATCATGCACCAAAAGCCTATTTTTATGAGTTACAAGAATTCATAGGAGTTAGTGGTGTACTAACCTTTATTAAAACTGATGAAAAAGCCTCAAAATACTCAATCCCATTTTTCCTCTTGAAACACCTATAAACATCTTCTTTCACCATTTCGAACATTATCTACCTTGAATTAAAGATCCTTTGATGCTGATCAAACTTCCCTCATCAAGCAAAACGAGATTCCCCTCACAAATCTCAAAGATTCAACCTTTAGGTTTTGATTTTGGGATGAGAGATGGGTTTTGATGAAAGAAGAAGACAAGGGAACATAATGAGATTATCCCCTACCCCTTTTTTAGAGAAAACATTAAACCTCCCCCTTTCCATCATCCATTTATACTTTTACCAAACTACCCTTCTTAAATTCTTCTTAACCCATATTCAAACCAACAACTCAAGCCCAGCAACTAGGATCGAGCCTAGAATCAAGGAAACAATAGAAGAAGGAAATGAATCATCAATTTCGTTAGTGGTAAGCAAACTTTCCTTGTACATAAACACAAGCAAAGCATGCATTAAAAGAAAAGATTTCCTCACTTCTCTTTATTTTGGAAAGACACTCAAATTTTCCAACTCATTTTCTTCATTTTCTCCCGTTTCTTTTCCTTGAATTTTTTTGTTTTTGATTCACATTTTTTTTGCACTCTTTCTTTTTTTCATTCTCATCTGTTGTCTTTTTTTACAAAGCTTTCATTCAAACGAACTTAGTCGTCATGAACTTGTTTTAGCGTGATAGGTGCCAAAGTAACATTTCTTTTTTTATGCTTGAAAGTGTATCGGTTGGTATAACCATCATGCATCACCTGACAATCAAATTGTTATGGTCTTTCTAACAATAGATGACCGGCATGCGTGGGAACCACGTCGCAAAGGACCTCGTCACAATACTTGCCAACCAAGAAGGCAATACGGGCTTGCTTGGTGACATTGATCTCGCCTTCAGCGTTGAGCAATTGAAGCTTGTATGGGTATGGATGTTTGGTGGTTGCAAGGCCAAGCTTTTCTATTACAAGTTACTAAAAACATTAATACAACTACCATCATCTATAATAACACTACATACCTTGTCTTGGATATGGCAACGAGTATGTAATATGTTTTCTTGTTGTTGCTTTCCTTCCACACTTTGGATGTTTAAGCTTCATTTTACGACAAAGACTTCACCATCAATGACATATTCCAAATCTTCATGGTCGATGTGTACTTTGAATTCAACTTTGTCTTCTTATTCAGACTCAATTTCTCCACCTTCTTTTAGGAACATGACCCTCTTATTTGGACATTGACTAGCAATATATCCCCTCCCGAGACATTTGAAGCATTTTATGTCACGAGTTCAATTAGGTGTAGCCTCAAGTTTTCCTTTATTTGGCTCTTTGTCTGGTTTATTAGGCTTTGATGTCTCGGTATTGTTCTTACTTTGAAAAGTGGTGTCTCTTTTGTATGCACATTGTCCCCACTTGGTCGTTGGAATTGAAGTAGTAGAGGGTCGAGTAGTACCTTTTTTCTTTTGTTTTTTTCACTTTAATTGCAATGTGAATCATGTCTTCAATTTCGACATAGTGTTGGTGTAATATCCCAAAATTTTGACTAGTGACCAAAATGTAATTTTTGAATGTTTAGGGGTTAACTTTAGAAAAGTTTAGGGACCAAAGTGTAATTTTCAAAAGTTATGTAATCTAACCCCGTAAATGAATAGTTCACCCCAAGAGTGACATCTCCGTGTTGCCCGGATTTTTCGCACGAAGTTTATATTAATGGCTATAAAGCGATAAAGTTCAAAAAATTTGAAATTGTATTTTGGATCGAATAAAAATTGGTAAGCGTGCTCAGCCAGGAGTAGCACAAGGATGGGTGACCTACTGGTAAGGTTCCATGTTAGTGTTTTTGATTGATAAAAAGGATTCAACATGAGTCAACAATATTCGTAATAGATAATTGTTATAAGATTTTCAAGTAGGGATTGTACCTGATAAACTTCTCGATAATTATCGGTACATCGGATCGAGTTAAAATTTTAAAGATAGTTCCAAAGGTTATGTAAAATTCATAAAATATTATTTTATGAATATTTTATTATTTTTGGTTGGATTCTAACTAGATTTAGTTAGATTCTGATGGAGGGACTATAAAGCAATAAAGCATAAAGAAAGAAAATTTGGAAATCATATTGAGTGAAATTTGAATATTTGGATCGAATAAATGCCATAAATAAAAATCTAATATATTTTGGAATGAGGCCGGTTGGAATGGAACCAATTTGGTTCAATTTTAATGGGGTGGCAGTCTTTAAGACTTGTTGTAAATAAAGCCAAGTTGGAGGGCAAATTGGTCCTTTAACATGGATGGCATTTTTGAAATATTTTGAAACTTTGAGGGCAATTTTGAAAGGTCAAAATACACATGGATGAGATCTTGGCCATTGATTTTGATGAGATTAAATCTCAACCATTGGCTTAAAAGGGCATTTTAGTAATTTCACTATTTAAATGAATTTAAAATTCATTTATATTTACAAGTGGCATAATTGTAGAGATTGAAAGTTAAAGAACCAAAAGATGAAGACTAATCATCATCTTCTTCATTTCGAAAGTAAAGGGGAAAGGGGAGAAAATTTCCAAGTTCGATTCAAGCCCCAAAACTCGATTTTCAGGTAATATTCTCAACTGCAAAGTTGTTCTACTCTTCAAGTTCTATCTTTTGGTGTAAATAATTCATGGAAAACATGCTTGATTGATGAGAATTTTTCATGAGAAGAAATTAGGGTTTATGGAAAAAGTTCGGGGCTTTCGGAATTTTATGATTTCATGATGAAATTCAAGTTGAAATCAAGCTAGTATAATGTTAAAATCATGTTATTGAGTTGAGATTTAAACCCTAAATATTTTAGTTTGTATAATTATGATTAGGGTTTATGGATTCAAGTTTGATTTAAGGTTTGTGATGTTGGATAAATGATCTAGTAAGCTTGAATTGTTATTTGGAGGCAAAACCCTAAATTAAAGGTATAGGGACCATTTCGGCAATTCTGAAAGTTAAAGGAATAATCTAAATTTTTATGATTTTGAAGTGTATTTATGTTATTATTGAAGTTGGAGATGCGAAATTGAAGTTAGAATGGTAAACCGATGTTGCATCGAATTAGTGACCATTTTGATAGATTGTCAAAGTTAATTGACCAATTCAGAAATGAGGTTTTAGAGAAGGATTAAATCTGAATTATAGTTGAAATAATAGAATTCAAGTAGTAACGTTGATTTGAGGACTAATTTGCAAAGTTAAGAAGCTTGAATCATTATTTTTCATTTTTAGTGACTATTTCGGAAAGAACGAAAAAATTAGAGGGAATTATTTTTGAATAATTATTTGATGAACAAAGTGATACATTAGTGGTTTGAATCAAGTAAGGGGGACCAAATTGACAAATAGCAAAGTAAGGAGAAATTAAAATAAAGTTTGAAGTTATTTATGGAAATTGGGTAGGAAAACTAGATTTGATAGTAAGTTTGAAAATTCACCATAAATTCTACAAAAATGGTTAGATGGTGAATTTTATATTGATGTAAAGATTTATTCGTCTAGTTTCGTTTAAAACAAACGGTGATTGATTTCAATTCATATATCAAAAGATATGAATTTTTAAGTGATGAAAGGTCAGAAAATAGAATAGCAGTCTGTTACGAAATTCAATATTGGAATTCGACTTTGAAAATTTGCCATAAATCGTACAAATTGAATCCGGGTTATTAGTTTATATGGTTGGAAAGCTTATCGAATCTAGTTTTGTTTCCAACAAACGGAAACTAATTTCCTGTAATACCCCGAAAATCTTGCTAAGTTATACAAGGGTCATTTAGTACTAAGGTTTTGGCATAAGGCTAACTTAGTGACTAAAATGGCAAAAGATAAAAGTTAGTGACCAAAATGAAATGTAGGTAAAAGTTTAGGGACCTAAGTGTAAATTTCCCCAAGAATGATTATGATTCAGTATAAGGATAAATTCGATCAGAATAAGGATTTTGATAATAATTTTGGAGGTTAGAATGCAGTAGAAAATACAGAATTATGATCAAATAAAATTGTTAAGCGTGTTCAAGTTAGAGAAAGTTTTGGGTGATATTCTGGGAAGTGTCACATATTGGTACTTTAACCAGTAAAAAGGATTAAAAAAAGTAGGAAAAGTTTGTATAAACGTTTGATGAAGAATTTTCAAGAAAGATGTTACCCGATAGATATTTTGGGTAATTATCGATATTTTTGGATCAAGTCAAATTTCTAAGTTTGACTTTATTAAAGTGGAGGATTTTGTATGAAAATATGGATCTACTCATGGAATTAGGGAAATATGTGATTCCTGAATTAGAGTTGATATTTTGATAAAAGAAAAATCATAGAAGGTGAAAATTGGGAAATTGGATCGAACAAAAATCATAAATGATATTTTATGATTATTTAATGATGATGGCCGGTTGGATTGGAACCAACCTAGTTCAAATGTAATGGGATGGCACAATTTTGAACTAGGTTGTAAATTTGATTTAGTTAGAGGGGCGATTTTGGAAAGAGTGAAAATTAAATTTAAAATTCATTTTTAAAGAAACATGTGGCATTTTCTTATTTATTAATGGATTATAATAGTCAAAAGGGATGAACGATTATTACATGAAAGAACATGATACATGAAAGAGATGTTACATGACAGAGATGTTACATGATCCATGATAGAGATACTACATGATACATGATACAGATGTTACATGATATATGATTCTGACGTTACATGTTACTTGCTACATATGTTATATGATACATGATACAAATGTTACATGAATACATGATAAATGAAAAAGAAGTTACATGTCACATGACCGAGAAGGACATGACATACAAGATAGAATACCTGTTATGCGAATGATGGCATAAAGAAAGCATGATCATGATAGAGTACATGATATGTAAATGATTACATGATGAAAGCATGTCCATGATAGAGAATATATTATGCAATAATAACATGATTTATATGATAGTTATGATTCATGGCATATATACATTGTGATATACTTGCCATGTTATAGAGAAAAAGAAATGCACTTTTATATATGACACACTATATTACATTATTTCATGTTTTTTAAAATAAATAAGTTTAACTGCCTCACTAAGTTCGTACTTAGCGTGTGTTTTATTTCACACGTAGGTTCTTCAGATCAGAATTAGCCAGGAGGAGCCATTCATTTGGAAGTCAAGTTATCAGTAAGTGAAAGTACGTACATATTTAAAATAGTCAAGAACTAGTGGGCATGTAATTATATTTTCAAGAAAACTGTTTTGCAAGCTTTAAAGTATATATATTTTCGAAGTATGATTGTACAAGGATACATGAAGTATGAAAATGAACTAATGTTACCAATAAGGTAAAAGTATAATGGTTTAACTAGAATTTAAATCTTATCGCTCAAAATTTTTATAATCAAGAAAGGGTCTAGGTAACAAGCGACGTTTTCACCCTGAACAATATTTTCTTTTAAATAACTAAATTTTATGTTTTAAAAACCAATTCAAGGTTAAAACCAGCTACAATTGTCTAGAATTGTTTTCAGTTGAAATTTATAGAAAATGTTGTTACCGAAAAATCCAGTATATGTTTTTAGTAAAATTTGTAATGTATATTCATATTACGAATATACGTTATGGGTGTTACAGTTGGAGTTATGCCTTGTCGGCAATGTCACGATTAAGACCGGTTAAGAACCTTCCCATGGTAGCCTCTCGATCTTCCTCCATATTGGCGCGAATCATGGCAATTTCCATCTCTTTATAGTAATCATCCAAACTCCGATTGCCTTGAGTAAGACTTTGGAGTTTTTGGAACAAGTCTCGGTGGTAATGTGTTGGAACAAATATCCTCCTTATGATGGCTTTCATTTTATCCCTTTTCGACAAGAGTCGCTCACTATATTGTTTCCTACTCAAAGTTAATTGACCCCACCCAATGATAGCATAATCGGAAAATTCAATGGGGGCAAGTTTTACCTTTTTGTTTTCGGAGCAGTTGTGACATTTGAAGACAAGTTCAACTTTCTTCTCCTACTCCAAATAGGATTTCGGGTCGGTGTTCCCTTGGAAAGGAGGAACAGCCATTCGAATGCTACTAAGATTTTTATCCACTTGGTTTTGGATCCTTGGACCTTGATTCCTTGGTGCTTGGCGCCTAACATTGAAGTTAGAACCTTGGTCACTTTCTTTTTCACTTTGACTATAGTAGTCATATTGATTTTTCCTAAGTGGGACTCATGGTATCCTAGAATCGTGAGATGAACCTTGTTTAGATCTTTCCTCCAAACGACCCAAACGTTCTTCCATTTTTATTAGTTAGAGTCAAAGAAATCTATACAACCCTTAGATCAAATTTTGTTACACTCGATCCGGGTTTTCTTCAAGGCCATTGTTTTGTACGGAAGCATCTGACATAATGTACCTTGCAAAAAATTAATAATAAAAGAAAACCAAAACCTCACCAAAATTCACTTGAAAAGAAAAGAAGCGTTGCACTCATGTTTGCACTCGATGTTGGTTTTTATCCACTCTAATGCTCTCAAACACTCTTGTCTTTTACCACTCTTGTTCTTTCTCTAAGTTCTAATGAGAACTACTTTGAACTTACCAAAAGATCATTATGGAATCGATTTCAAAATTATATGTATGGTAGGGAAGATGATTAGGGAAATAAGGGAATGTTAAGAAAGAAAATGCTAGAGGATGATGTGTGAATACAAATTGTAAGAAACAAATAACGAGAAAAGAGCCTTATACTAAAAAAAAACTTTTTGATTATTCTTTTTGTCGATCTTTATTTTTTTGGTTTTTTTTCTTTTGCTTCTTTTTTTACAATATGAAAGAAAGAAATAATAAGATTGAAATTAAATGATAAACGAGCGAGTATTTTGATTTAACTAGCTCTTGATACCAAATGATGCGTGCTCATCCTTGAGTATGAGTTCGAGTCGCTTATATTTCCCGGTCGAAATCAAAATACTCTAAATGATAATAATAAAGGTTGGAAAATGGACTTGGAATGATGAATGATTGAATGAAATGACTTATGGAAATGGTGATGTTAGGTAGGCTTGAAATAGGTTAAGGGGAACCAAGAGAGAACCAACACTATCAAGGGCGGATTTAAGTGGACTTTAACCCCACTTGATTCTAGAGAATCCTTCTAAAAATAGAAAAGTTTAAGGGTAGCGGGGAAATTAAATATATTTGAACCCACTTGACCCCCTTAGTTTGTTTAACTTTGATTTTTTTGAACCCACTTAATACGGACTCTAAATCCGCCACTGAACACTATACATATTGACCCTAGACTTATACGGTTTCTTAACTAATAACAAGGTAATAGGATCGTGACCCGATATCTATACGGAGATAGGAACCAACGATATCAAAAGGGTTGAACACAACACTAAGGATAGTGATAAGCTCGAAAGAAAGAGGTTGACGCCACAAGATATTCTTGTTAAGTCACTTTGAGTTTAATTAAGAACAAAGGAAGAGAACACTCTAAAATTCTATTAAAATCAAAGTTTTGTTTACAAAAGTGAAATAAGCCCCTATTTATAGACTAAGGCTAAGGCATATGAATGGATATAAAAGTGGATGAAATAAGGCAATGTGCATGGTCCATGAATCTTCATTTGTGGCTTCCAATGCACTTGTTTTGGGATGTGAAAGACTTGAATGTATTTTTAATATCCAATGCATTCTCCAAGTGCAAGAAGCTTCCAAGCAACTCCCCCTTGCAGTACATGCATGCTTCAAAGGATGAATGAATGGTCTTGGTGAATGAATATATGGATTTAATGCCTTGAATCTTCCCACCTCTTCATTAATGTGCATGTGGCTTCCCAATAGTCTTTCTTCCAAGCTTGATGTGGCCAAACATGAAGGATGCATCTAGGACATAATTTCTGAACACAAAAGTCATATTAATAATAGGTGAAAATAACATGTAAATGTGACATAAATATGAGAACATGAAAATGTGACAATAATAAAAATATAAGAAACATGTAGCAACAAATAAATTAAATAAAAAGTAACAACAAATAAAAGCATGTAACTACAAATAAATTAAAATGTTTCCCTTTTCACTCAAATATGTTCACATAGAACAAATTGCATGGATTGCATGACACAAGTCCAACACCCAAAGCTTGTCCAATGTCCCAAGCTTGTTCAATTAATCCTATGAGATCTTCCTTGAATTGTTTGACTCTTGCTTGAGTGACCAGTCCTCGTGGAATCTCGATTGGATCGTCACTGGGTGGATCCATGCTCGTATAAATAAAAATGCAAAATATTACATAAAAAGTATATAATTATTTGATTTAGATTTCAAAAGCGATAACTAAATCGGACAAACTGTTGAAACTAACTAAAAAATGAAAGAAGTGAATTATTTTAGTTAAATTGATTCGATTTATGCAAATAATATGATTTATCCAACTATTCACACTTTCTAGTTTATAATAGGTTTGATTATAAAATAATTGTCCAAACTATGTCATTTTTTGCATCTATTTTTAGATCATCCGTTAAAAAATAGTGATTTCAGTAGGGCGAGTTTTGCAATGATTCACCCACTTCGCATCTAATTGGGCATAGAATATTGCATGTTTCACGGGTCGTGGAGCGGGGATAAAGATAAAAATTAGAAATATAATTGAATTTAAGTTTGATCATATCAAATTTAAGTAAATAATATGATTTATGCAAATTATAATGTGTGAATATGACTTTTTACCCTCCTATCCCCACCCGCCTCGCATCATCCCCACCCGTCCAACAAATATTATAACATGTTATTATAAATATTATTAAAAATTTAATTAAATTTAAGTTTGATCATATCAAATATAGGCTTAGCAGTCAAATAAGTGCTCAAATTATACCATGCCTGAACTATATTTTGGGTTAAATAGGGGACTAACATTTTCTTCTGTGAACCATTAAAGTTTGCACTGTGACAGGCGTTATTTTTTCCTATTATCCAATGAAATACAAACACATGACATTGTTTCTCATTTTTGAAATTAAAATCCAAAAATGAAAAAAATAAAAAAATAAATTAACCCAACAATCTTTAATTTCTCTAGAAAACCACAAACCCTAACCCTAATTTCCTCCGCTCCGACCACCGATTCAACCACCATTGGCCACCCTTATCTTCATCAAACCTCCACTACGGAAAACCTCATCATCTCGTCGTAAAAAATTGATGAATGAACCATCGACGAACACCCAACAATAAAGAAGAAAGAGGCTGATTGGGTTCCCACCAGCGAGTAGAGGATGACGAATGCCAAACGGTGAGGTACACAATGCTTCGGGCGGTGAACGGTGAATTGCCGACTTGTGAGGGATGCTGGAGGTGAGGGAGAAGTGATTTAGGGGTTTGATTGAAAGAAATTAAAACTTTAGGATTTTTAAAGAAAATCATAAATTAAAAATATAAAAAAGAGGTCATGTGTCATGTTCTGATTGGATGACAAAATTTTTAACGACAGTTGATGAAAAACCTTAAGTAGATCATAAAAGAAAATGTTAGGCACCTATTTGGCCCAAAATATGGTTCATACACCTATATGGAAAGAAAGGTATAATTTGGTCACTTATATTAACTATTAAGCCATCAAATATATAAATATTTTTAAAAATATCAGTTTGAATCATAGTAAAATTTAAGGCAATTCATATTGACTAGTCTTGGGATATTTATGAAAAGTTCGATATAAATAATTGAGTTTGAGATTGATCAAATCAAATAAGCAAATATATTAAAAATATTAGTTCAAACTTCAGATCAGAGTCAAATTTAAGATAATTCATATTAACTTGTCTTGAGATATTAAAAAAAGTTCAATATATATAATATTTAGGTTTCTTATTTTTTTCTTTATTGTTGTGGTCAAGCCTTCTTTTTAGGGTGACATTTGAAATAATGTCACATATGTGGTGGGAGTCCGAATGATAAGTATTTCATATTTATTTCATAACAAATTTGGTTTATATTTATTTAACTAATACTTAGAAATATATTATATGAAGTGGGTAAAACGTGAGTGATGGGGCGGAGATGGCTTTAGTCTTGCGGGGCATGGATGGTTTTATATTTTGTAACCCCCTCGACCCGGCCTAGAAGCCCGACCGAACTGAGAGTGCTACATTAGGTTTACTGAAGCAAACCAGAGAAAGGTTACAAAAAGTCAGTCTATTTTTATTTTATCTTGTCTAAATGAAAATTAATGTTCCTCCATGTTCATACTCACAGCGGGTAAGTTCTCAAATCAAACGAGCCAAAAAAGAACAATCAATCGCATCAAAATATTAACTGGGGACTAAAACTTAAATACTTTAAATTACAAAACCAAAATTGAATTTAAGGTTACCAATCCTCAATTAGTCCATTTACATGCCAACATGATAAATTCCAGATCAATTTAATCATTCCAACTCATACAATTGCATTCCCAAGACTCAAGGACCAAAATGAAAGAACCAGAAACTTTCAAGATTCCAAATTAACCAACTTATCGGTACTCGTACCAATACGCGTACTCGTGTTTCGATACGCCTATAAGTTCTTAAAAACTCACATTCCAGTAGCTAAAATTTGTACCGAAACCCTTGTTCGCGAATCGGTACGCTGGCAAAAATGCCTATGACCGTATCAAAACACTTGCTCGAGTATCGAAACATCAAGCCTAAAAAGGCAGGACCGTATCGAAACACCTTCCCGCGTATCAGAATGCTATGCCTGAAATGGCTTATCCGTACCAGTACGAGGACACCTGTTTCGATACACCTGGACCTGTAATGACATTTTTAGCTGGTTTTTCACACAAACCTAGATGCCCCCTAGCAACTTGCATACACATATAAGCATCCAACATCACACCTAACAACACATACACCAAGGTTTAACTACAACACAAAATTATGCCACCAAAAATATTGGTCTAGAGGCATGCTCTCTATAGCTCACCACCAAACATACCAAAATGCCCAACAAGCAATTATCAACAAGAACACTATACCAACAACGCGTCAAGACCATACTCAACAGGTTTAGCTATCCAAGCAAAACCATCTAGATGCATACCTAGGTAACCATATAACATCAACCATAGGTAATGGTGCATGATAAACAAAACGTGAACAATCATACTCCAAAATCACAGCATTATACATGCTCAAAACCATGGAAAACTGAATTACAAATCCCAAAATCCATGGCGAACACATTGCCTTATTAACCGGAAACTAAAACTGAGTTCATACTCAAATAGTCTTGTCTTTGGATCACTTAGTCCTTGACTTTGCTGCCTCCAAGCTTTAATGCTTTGCATCATTAGAGAAAAGAGAGCGTAAGCACACTTTCTTAGTGAGGATGCTCTTAAACGATGATGCATTTAAAAACCTTGAAAACCATCACTTGTTTTCAAACCATGCTTACGACCTAAGCAAGTTCCAATAGTTTCAAATCAAAACATGCATATCAACCCTATGCAAATCAATACATATGTTCCACATGTTTAATCCCAAAGCATCAAATGTAAAACATGCTTAAATCCCTAAGCATTATACACAAAACCATGCTTAAATCCCAAAGCATTTTAAATAGATTAAACATTAAAATTCTCATATATTGGCAATTATAGTGACCCTGGATAGTCGACCATTATCCTTGATTAGCTGACTGCTAATCTTTAGTTAACCTACAGTTAACTTTACACATCGAATACACGAATCTCCCTTAATGACCGACCATTATCAAGATTATCCCATGCCGACCGCATGACTTTACAACCTTGCTGACTGCAAGCTTTACATCAACAAGGGGAACCAACCGCTCAACCCAAGTGATAACAACATAGTTCAGGTAGCCGACCGCTATAGCTCAAAGAATCTTAACCCATGATCAATTTTTAAACCATATTATAGTGCACTTTATCCTATGGCATGCCAACTATATTCGAATATTTTCTCACCTTGTCACATAGCCAATATATCATTTTCAAAACCATTTACTCACTGTTTTACAATGCATTACACAAAAAGCCCCACATATGCAAATCACATTGCCATAGCAATATCACATTCTTGATCGGAATAAACACCAATGCTCACTAGCATTAAATATACCTTGAAGCCACTGTATATGTACTTTAAAATCATTCATTAACAATAAGTAAAGCAAACCAAGTTCACGACTAAAACATGAATCACACATGCTCATATCTGAACCGATATTGAAGAACAAAAGAGGGAAACTTACTTCCGAGCTTAGGTAAGTGTTTCAAACTTATCCTAAACTCCCAAAACCACTTTCAAACCTTTGAAAGACTTTTAAGACCGTTTCCACTCACTGATTTCACTTCGCCATGTTGGTACTGTGAAAAAAGCTATCGGCAAGTCTAGAACCACCTCAAGATGCTACGCCTTGATTATCCCCTGTTTTGGCCACACAAAACCAGAGGAAACATGCATTAAAATGCATCCAATACTCTGTTTTAACCCATAATCCTGTAGCTCTCAAGATGCCCACTCAAAACTCATCCGAATATGATTCCACAACCCATTATCAATCATCAAAATATTGCTACTCAACATAAAATTGTTGCTCAAGGCCGCATCGGCCAATGCCGTCAAGAAGCCCCGATGGCTCTCCCTCCTTCATCCTAGACGATCACAGCCTAGGGCTGCATGTGGCAGCATCGTGGTCGTGATCTTATGTACAACGTCCACTGGTAATGCTTGGCCAATGAGCTCAAAATCCCACTGTGCAGTCGCTGTCACCATTGTCACAATCGATGCCTATAGTTGGTGTGAATTATTGGTGCAGTATATGGACAACGACATCGGCAAATCCAACCATATATCCCACCAAAAATCAATTTGCCAGCCATCCTTGATCTGCCAACAAATCCCACTTCGAATATCTTCCCAAATGTCGCTAAGGCCCCTCCAAAGCCGAGAACATCTAGGCCGATTAATATCCACAGGTAGTAATGTAACACCCTCAACGTATATTCGATATTCGAATACACATTAAAGATGTTACTAACTGATTTACATTGATTTTCAAGCTTGTAAATTTTTTATACTATTCTTAATCCCTCAAACTAATTCATGTTTCAGGATTATACAAAATAGCTACTTATTTAATATCTATACATGCCCCACTAGGCTAGGATATGGTGATACTTACTGATAATGCAGACTAACTTGATACAATGATGTGTAGTTTCTCATTTGCTATCTCGTTCGAAGTACCTACGTGTGATACACAACACACATTAAGTATAACTTAGTGAAACATAATCATAATAATATAAACAATAATTATAATAACATAGCTCTGCAAGATGTCAAATGATTTTCAATTGCAGTTAATAACATTTTATCATATATAGAACTGCTTTACTTGTATAGTTCATTTGTCCAATATAATATTCAAATCACAAGATTGGATCTATCTTACCAATCTTGTGTATATTAAGCTTTTTAGCTTAACTACTAGCATAATTGAATTTCAAGTATTATAGCCAAAGTATAAAATTCAAGCCATCTGTAATGCATAATTAATCATGTATCATGACTATCTTAAGAGTCATACCATCATTGTTCATCAATTTTCACTTGCATAAAAAATTCTTTAACATAAACATGCTTTCAATATGTTCCATATAATCTATCAATTCTGTCATAGAATTCATGATATCTATGGTTCATGATCATTAGGTAATCATGCTTTCATCACGTAATCAATTGCATATCATGTCCTTTAACATAGCCATACTTTCATTGCAATCATTTGCATACCATTTCCTTTAACATATCCATTCTTTCATTATGCAATCATTTTCATATCATTTCCTTTATCATAGCCATTCTTTCATTATGCAATCATTTGCATATCATTTCCTTTATCATAGCCCAAAGTACAAAATCATGTGAGGCCATGGTATGCGAGTCATCATGACCTTATAGTGTCTATGACGCTGTAGCTTCTACATCACCAAAGCGAATGAGATGAGTACGTACTCGATGACGCTCTTTGCTCCTCATCCTAGCACATTTTGTGCCTTTTAACATCGTATTATTTGAAATGACTCCGTAGAATCTTTCCTGACTTCGTAGAGTCTTTCCTACACCGTAGTGCTTTGATGCAGCTGCTAAGACGCTATGGATATCCATCTATACCAAAGATTCTCATGTGAACTTATGGTACATGAGTCCGACACCGTAGTGTCTACAACTCTATAGCGTCTAATGGTGAGTACGTACACGAGGACGCTCTTTTCTCCTCATACCTTTAGCACTGTAGTGCCTACTTTCCCTTCAGCACCGTAGTGCCTACTTTATCTCAACACTGAAGTGCTGGTTCGCAGCTGCTATGACTTTTTTTGGATATCAAATTATACCAAAGACTTCACACTAGTACTTGGGCAATTTAATTCCTTATAAATTAATCATCATTGTTCATATAATAGGGCCATTAACATCTCATATTTCATCTGCAGTATCCAATTCATCAAAACTATCAACCATAATTCGATAATGGGCATTTCATACCCAAAATTCTGAACTCCAATTTAACTTAGATAAATCATTATTCCATATCCATGTATCTCATATGCCATTTAATATTTAATCCATTTACATAACTTTGATCAACATATATTTTCATTAATTTCAAGGTTGACTTATTGCAAGTTTTCCTCGTGTCACATATATAAAATAAATAAAAATGCACTCATTCATATCACATATATAATAAATAAGAATGCCCTCACATGGGCCATGAATGGTATGCCTCACTAAATTCTACTCGATCCTTTCTTTTATAGTATCTAGAATCCTCTTTGATCCGTATTCAACTTGTTTAACCACATAAATATAAACGATATTTATTAGCGTCATTTCTAACCATATTTTAATCAAAATATCGAATCATTCAACATAAAAAATTTATACTTTTCCTTCCATCCATATACTGTCCAAAAACTCATTTTGGTCCTTAATAACCCTTTTTGAACTCCAAATAATTCCTCCAAGTTTGCTAACTAACATTAGACACAAATATCTCACTTTCCATTTTCTGGCAGCTTGTACTACCTTCAAAGAAATATTTCTATAAAAAATATACAACTCAGAATTCGATTCCATTTGTTCTGAATGAAACTAGATTCAATAAGCTTTTCAACCATATAAATTAATAACTCAAATTCAACTTGTAAGATTTATGGCGTATTTTCAAACTCAATTTCCAGTGTCAAATTAAGAACAGACTGCTAAACTATTTTTCTGACCTTTCACCACTTAAAAATTCATATCTTTTTGCTCGGAACTCAAAATCAGTTTCCGTTTGTTGGACACGAAACTAGATGAACACATCTTTGCATCCGTATAAAATTCATCTTCTAACTATTGTTTTTGAATTTATGGTAAATTTTCAAACGTACTGCCCAAATTTAGTTTTCTACTCAACTTTCATAAATAACTTCAAGCTTTATTCAATTTAGTACTCAAACTTTATAAAAGTGACATTTTAGCCACTACTTAATTTTTTTACATAAATTCATGTACAATTAAACCATTTACTTATTTTTGATATTTTTAGAAAGTTTCCTTATACTTTCAACTTTATTCATTTTAGTCCCCAACTATTTTTTTTATTTTCGTATAGATTCTCTTTCTTTCTTTTCTTGACATTTTATTCCTCCAACTTTCATAAAATGCTAAAATATTCAATTTCATCTTTTTTCCATAATTTCAAAATCACTCCCTAACTTTTCTCAAATTGCCGAATTGGTCCCTAAAGTTCCAAAATTTTCATTTTGGTCCCTAATCACAATTTCAAACTTCTTTCATCATAATTCAATGTTTCCAATGCTTAAATAAAATTCTCAATAATTTCCCCTAATTTCCATAAATTTTTGAAATGGTCACTAAACATAAACTTAGGAAATTATTCAATCTAACTTCAAAATTAAGCTTTCAACAACACAATTCAATCAATATCATCCTTAAATTCACTTCCTAACCAAAATCCCCAATTCTTAGGGTTAGGGTTTATAACTTCAACATGAAATTAATTCAAAATCAAACTTGTTTTCAACTAATTATCATCAACTTCATACAATTCTAGCTTCAAATTCATCAATTCCTTTCAAAATCCAAATAAATTCTCAACACTACCAACCTTCTTCTTCATAATACTATGCTTAATTATTATCAAAATGAAGAGCTTGAAGCATAGAACAATTTATTCTAAAGTAACATACCTTGAATCAAGCTTAAAACCTTCTAAATTTGGCTTGAAAATGTAAAAATCACTTTCTTCCGTCTTTCACCATGTCTCACGACAAATGAAGAACAAAATGAACAAATTTTTGTTCATTTATTAAAATAATATTCATGTATAAATTATATAATGCCACATGTAAAATTAAAATGAATTTTAAATTCATTTTAATACATTTTACAAAATTTTCCCTCAACCAAATTCCTATTTACAAACCTTCTTTAAATATGTCATTCCACTAAAATTGAACCACATCTAGTTCCAAACCAACCGACCATCTCCCAAAAATATCTTAGAATTTTTATTCGATCCAAAAATTTGAATTTCAGTTAATACGATTTCCAAATTCTTTTCCTTTGATTTTTATAAAATTTCCTTCATATTCTAACTATATTTAGTTAGAATCTAACCAATGTAATAAAATATCCATAAAATAATACCTTATCACTGTTCCATAATATCTTGGAACTGTGTTTAAAATTTCAATTCGATCCAATATACCGATAATTACTGGAAAAATTTTATCGGATACATTTCCTTTATCGAACTATCACCTCTACTTTGGAAATCTCTTATTTCTAAAATTTCATAAATAATTTCATAACTTAATACAAAATCCTCCATTTAATAAAGTCAACTTAAAATTTTTGACTCGGTCCAAAAATATCGATAATTACCCGGAATCTCTATTGGGTAACATCTTTCTTGAAAATTCTTCATCAAACATTTAAACGGATCTTTCCCACTTCTTTTGATTTTTTTACTGATCAAAATACTAATATGTGACACTTCCCAGAAGGTCACCTATCCTTGTATTACTCTAGGCTGAGCACGCTTAACAATTTCATTCGATCCAAATTCGGTACCTTCTTCCGCATCTTAATTCTTAAAACCGATATCAAGGTACCTATTTCGATCCAATTCACTCTTATACTGAATAAAATCACTTGTTGGGAAAATTTACACTTTATTCCCTAAACTTTTTAAAGTTTACACTTTGACCCCTAAATTTTTCAAAAATTAAATTTTAGTCACTTAAGCAAAAGTTGAGATATTACAATTCCTCCCCCTTAAGAAAATTCGTCCTCTAATTTTCAAAGTTTATCCGTTTTAAACAATTTCGTATATTGCATATTCATTTTCTCTTTTGTTCCCTAGATAACTTTCCCTACTTTATAATTTCTAAAAAAAGCTTTAATCAATAGAAATTTTCTTGTCCCTCAGTTCTATAACTCTATACAGTCCTTTGGTAGATCCATAACGGTCTTGAAGTTTTACTTAATAATCTTTACTTTATCCTCCAATGTTCGAGTTACTCTAAACATTTCAATCTCGTATTCGAACCACTTAAAAGAAATTCACATTTTCTTCCATATATCATCTTGATACATCTTATTACTCTTTGATTATATAGTCAATGGACTATAATGGGTCTATGTTATTTTCTTTTCTTCAGATTGTCATCATCGAGAACATATACTTTACATCAGTAATATAAACAACCATTAAGCTTAATTTCATAATCTTATACTTTCCTAATTTAAGTTTGTCTCATATTCTCAAGACATCTTTGATTTGATCCAATGAAATTGGCTTTGACTAACATTCTACTGTTAAGGAACCATCTCGTTGCACAAACAATTATGCATTCACCACTTCCAAGACAAACAATATCTTTTGGTTAGAAGTATCTGCGTCTACATTAGCCTTTCCAAAGTAGAGATCAATAACCATATCATAATCCTTTAATAATTCAACCCACCTTCAATGTTGCAGATCTAGATCCTTTTGCATTACCAGATACTTTAAACTCTCATAATCTATATACATATGACACTTTTTACCACACAAATGATGTCACCAGATTTTTCGAAGCTAATCATAACTGCTATTTCCAAATCATGTGTGGAATAGTTCCTTTCGTAAGTTTTGAGTTACCTTGATGTATAGGCTATGATTCGACTTTCTTACATTAACATGTAACTTAAACCACAAGGAGATACTTCATTGTACAAAGTATATTCTTTTCCGGGTTATAGTTGAATTAGAACGGGTGCTTTAATCCAAACTTTCTTAAATCTCTCAAAACTTTCCTTGTATATTAGATCCATGAATACAACAGGGAATTGTTCTCTCATTTTCTTCTTGGTCTTCCAAGTTGCCTTATCCACTTTATGATTCCTCCAAAGAATTTTGACCAATGGAATTTTCTTATTCCTTATTCCTTTTAATTCCATAGGCTAAGATTTTCATCAGTTCTTCTTCATACGTCAAATATCGGATTATAATTCAACTTTCTTTCCCACAGTCCTGTGTTCTCAATAATTTAGGCTCGTAATTTATTTTCAAAGATCAGAATTAGTTCAATCTAACTGTCCTTCTATTAAAATTTCTTTTTTTTTCACCATGAACTAGTCCAAGTAGGATTAAAATACCCTATTCACCAGATACTTTTATGTGACAGGTCGTTTTATAGTCCAAACAGCATCACTAAGAAATCGTAGTATCCATAACGAGTCATGGGTACCGTCTTTGATATATTTCTTTCTTAACTTTTAACTAATAATAACCCAATTAAAGGTCAATCCTTTAGGAACACAGCTGTACTTTGATACTAGTCAAACAAATCCCCAATCCTTGGTAACAGATTATTTATTCTTTATTGTTACCCTATTTAACTTTCGATGATCTATACTTAATCATAAAGAATCATCTTTCTTCTTTACAAATAATACTGAAGCTCTTCATAGTAACTCACTTGATCAAATATAACTCAAATCTCATAGCTCTTACAGCTGAACTTTCAACTTCTCTAACTAGATTGATGCCATTCTATAAGATGCTATCAATACCTGCTTTATTCTCGAATTAAACGTCAATATCGAACTGCACCTCTTAATCTGGAGGAAATCCTAGTAATTCACTCAAAAACACATTTGGAAAATTCCTTACAATCAGAATATTCCCTATTTTCTTATAATTACTGTACAAATTTTCTATTATACAAATAACTCATTCTGAATAGAAATTAACTATCATTTTTATTTCGTTGTACTGTATCCACTATGGGTCTTTCCTTAACCCTTAAAAATTCGTCAACTGACGAAATCTAACAACATCTTATTTTTCTTATAACCATTAGAGTCTCATTCATACTATTGAGGAGCTACACCAAGGCATACAAGCAATATATCAGTAGCATCACATCCTAGGGGCACGTATACTTTAATAAAATCATATTGGACTCGTTTAACCTCCAGAACTAAACCTTTTCTCTGATACCGCTAAATGTAACACCCTCAACGTATATTCGATATTCGAATATACATTAAAGATGTTACTAACTGATTTACACTGATTTTCAGACTTGTAATTTTTTATACTATTCTTAATTCCTCAAACTAATTCATGTTTCTGGATTATATAAAATAACTACTTATTTAATATCTATACATGCCCCACTAGTCTAGGATGTGGTGATACTTACTGATAATGCAGACTAACTTGATACAATGATGTGTAGCTCCTCCTTTGCTATCTCGTTCGAAGTACCTACGTGTGATACACAACACACATTAAGTATAACTTAGTGAAACATAATCATAATAATATAAAAAATAATTATAATAACATAGCTCTGCAAGATGTCAAATGATTTTCAATTGTAGTTAATAACATTTTATCATATATTGAACTGCCTTATTTGTATAGTTCATTTGTCCAATATAATATTCAAATCACAAGATTTGATCTATCTTACCAATCTTCTGTACATTAAGCTTTTTAGCTTAACTACTTGCATAATTGAATTTCAAGTATTATAGCCAAAGTGTAAAATTGAAGCCATCTGTAATGCATAATTAATCATGTATCATGACTATCTTAAGAGTCATGCCATCATTGTTCATAAAGTGTTCACTTGCATCAAAATTTCTTTAACATAAACATGCTTTCAATATGTTCCATATCATCTATCAATTCTGTCATAGAATTCATGATATCTATGGTTCATGATCATTAAGTAATCATGCTTTCATCACGTAATCATTTGCATATCATGTCCTTTAACATAGCCATACTTTCATTATGCAATCATTTGCATATAATTTCCTTTAACATAGCCATTCTTTCATTATGCAATCATTTTCATATCATTTCCTTTATCATAGCCATTCTTTCATTATGCAATCATTTGCATATCATTTCCTTTATCATAGCCATTCTTTCATTATGCAATCATTTGCATATCATTTCCTTTATCATAGCCGAAAGTACAAAATCATGTGAGGCCATGGTATGCGAGTCATCATGACACCGTAGTGTCTATGATGCTGTAGCGTCTGCATCGCCGAAGCGAATGAGATGAGTACGTACTCGAGGACGCTCTTTGCTCCTCATCCTAGCACATTTTGTGCCTTTTAATATCGTATTGTTTGAAATGACTCCGTAGAGTCTTTCCTGCACCGTAGTGCTTTGATGCAGCTGCTAAGACCCTATGGATATCCATCTATACCAAAGATTCTCATGTGAACTTATGGTATACGAGTCCGACACCATAGTGTTTACAACGCCGTAGCGTCTAATGGTGAGTACGTACTCGAGGATGCTCTTTGCTCCTCATACCTTCAGCATCGTAGTGCCTACTTTCCCTTCAACACCGTAGAGCCTACTTTATCTCAGCACCGAAGTGCTGGTTCGTAGCTGCTATGACTCTTTTTGGATATCCAATTATTCCAAAGACTTCACACTAGTACTTGGGCAATTTAATTCCTTATAAATTAATCATTATTGTTCATATAATAGGGCCATTCACATCTCATATTTCATCTACAGTATCCAATTCATCAAAACTATCAACCATAATTCGATAATGGGCATTTCATACCCAAAATTCTGAAATTCAATTTAACTTAGATAAATTATTATTCCATATCCATGATATCATATGCCATTTAATATTTAAGCCATTTACATAACTTTGATCAACATATTTTCATTAATTTCAAGGTTGACTTATTGCAAGTTTTCCTCGTATCACATATATAAAATAAATAAAAATGCACTCATTCATATCACATATATAATAAATAAGAATACACTCACCTGGGCCATGAATGGTATGCCTCACTGAATTCTACTCGATCCTTTCTTTTATAGTATCTAGAATCCTCTTTGATCCGTATTCAACTTGATTAACCACATAAATATAAACAATATTTATTAGAGTCATTTCTAACGATATTTTAATCAAAACATCGAATCATTCAACATAAAAAATACTATACTTTTCCTTCCATCCTTATATTGTCCAAAAACTCATTTTGGTCCTTAATAACCCTTTTTGAACTCCAAATAATTTCTCCAAGTTTGCTAACTAACATTAGACACAAATATCTCACTTTCCATTTTCTGGCAGCTTGTACTACCTTCAAAGAAATATTTCTATAAAATAATCTACAACTCGGAATTTGATTATGTTTATTCTGAATGAAACTAGATTCAGTAAGCTTTTCAACCATATAAATTAATAACTCAAATTCAACTCGTACGATTTATGGCGAATTTTCAAAGTCAATTTCTAGTGTCAAATTCAGAACAGACTACTAAACTATTTTTCTGACCTTTCACCACTTAAAAATTCGAATCTTTTTGCTTGGAACTCAAAATCAGTTTTCTACTCAACTTTCTTAAATGACTTCAAGCTTTATTCAATTTAGTACTCAAACTTTATAAAAGTGACATTTTAGCCACAACTTAATTTTTGTACATAAATTCATTTAGAATTAAACCATTTACTTATTTTCAATATTTTTAGAAAGTTTCCTTAAACTTTCAACTTTATTCATTTTAGTCCCCAACTATTTTTTTTTATTTTCGAATATATCATCTTTCTTTCTTTTCTTGACATTTTATTCCTCCAACTTTCATAAAATGTTAAAATCTTCAATTTCATCAATTTTTCCATAATTTCAAAATCACTCCCTAAATTTTCTCAAATTGCTGAATTTGTCCCTAAAGTTCCAAAATTTTCAATTTGGTCCCTAATCACAATTTCAAACTTCATTCATCATAATTCAATGTTTCCAATGCTTAAATAAAATTCTCAATAATTTCCTATAATTTCCATAAATTTTTGAAATGGTCACTAAACATAAACTTAGGAAATTATTCAATCTAACTTCAAAATTAAGCTTTCAACAACACAATTCAATCAATATCATCCTTAAATTCACTTCCTAACCAAAATCTCCAATTCTTAGGGTTAGGGTTTATAACTTCAACATGAAATTAATTCAAAATCAAACTTGTTTTCAACTAATTATCATCAACTTCATACAATTCTAGCTTCAAATTCATCAATTCCTTTCAAAATCCAAATAAATTCTCAACACTACCAACCTTCTTCTTCATAATACTATGCTTAATTATTATCAAAATGAAGAGCTTGAAGCATAGAACAATTTATTCTAAAGTAACATACCTTGAATCAAGCTTAAAACCTTCTAAATTTGGCTTGAAAATGTAAAAATCACTTTCTTCCGTCTTTCACCATGTCTCACGACAAATGAAGAACAAAATGAACAAATTTTTGTTCATTTATTAAAATAATATTCATGTATAAATTATATAATGCCACATGTAAAATTAAAATGAATTTTAAATTCATTTTAATACATTTTACAAAATTTTCCCTCAACCAAATTCCTATTTACAAACCTTCTTTAAATATGTCATTCCACTAAAATTGAACCACATCTAGTTCCAAACCAACCGACCATCTCCCAAAAATATCTTAGAATTTTTATTCGATCCAAAAATTTGAATTTCAGTTAATACGATTTCCAAATTCTTTTCCTTTGATTTTTATAAAATTTCCTTCATATTCTAACTATATTTAGTTAGAATCTAACCAATGTAATAAAATATCCATAAAATAATACCTTATCACTGTTTCATAATATCTTGGAACTGTGTTTAAAATTTCAATTCGATCCAATATAACGATAATTACAGGAAAAATTTTATCGGATACATTTCCTTTATCGAACTATCACCTCTACTTTGGAAATCTCTCATTTCCAAAATTTCACCACTTAAAAATTCGAATCTTTTTGCTTGGAACTCAAAATCAGTTTTCTACTCAACTTTCATAAATGACTTCAAGCTTTATTCAATTTAGTACTCAAACTTTATAAAAGTGACATTTTAGCCACAACTTAATTTTTGTACATAAATTCATTTAGAATTAAACCATTTACTTATTTTCAATATTTTTAGAAAGTTTCCTTAAACTTTCAACTTTATTCATTTTAGTCCCCAACTATTTTTTTTTATTTTCGAATATATCATCTTTCTTTCTTTTCTTGACATTTTATTCCTCCAACTTTCATAAAATGCTAAAATCTTCAATTTCATCAATTTTTCCATAATTTCAAAATCACTCCCTAAATTTTCTCAAATTGCTGAATTTGTCCCTAAAGTTCCAAAATTTTCAATTTGGTCCCTAATCAGAATTTCAAACTTCTTTCATCGTAATTCAATGTTTCCAATGCTTAAATAAAATTCTCAATAATTTCCCCTAATTTCCATAAAATTTTGAAATGGGCACTAAACACAAACTTAGGAAATTATTCAATCTAACATCAAAATTAAGCTTCCAACAACACAATTCAATCAATATCATCCTTAAATTCACTTCCTAACCAAAATCCCCAATTCTTAGGGTTAGGGTTTATAACTTCAACATGAAATTAATTCAAAATCAAACTTGTTTTCAACTAATTATCATCAACTTCATACAATTATAGCTTCAAATTCATCAATTCCTTTCAAAATCCAAATAAATTCTCAACACTACCAAACTTCTTCTTCATAATACTATGCTTAATTATTATCAAAATGAAGAGCTTGAAGCATAGAACAATTTATTATAAAGTAACATACCTTGAATCAAGCTTAAAACCTTCTAAATTGGGCTTGAAAATGTAAAAATCACTTTCTTCCCTCTTTCACCATGTCTCACGGCAAATGAAGAACAAAATGAACAATTTTTTGTTCATTTATTAAACTAATATACATGTATAAATTATATAATGCCACATGTAAAATTAAAATGAATTTTAAATTTATTTTAATACATTTTACAAAATTGTCCCTCAACCAAATTCCTATTTACAAACCTTCTTTAAATATGTCATTCCATTAAAATTGAACCACATTTAGTTCCAAACCAACCGACCATCTCCCAAAAATATCTTAGAATTTTTATTCGATCCAAAAATTTAAATTTCAGTCAATACGATTTCCAAATTCTTTTCCTTTGAATTTTTATAACCTTTCCTTCATATTCTAACTATATTTACTTAGAATCTAACTAAATGTAATAAAATATCCATAAAATAATACCTTATCACTTTTTCATAATTTCTTGGAATTGTCTTTAAAATTTCAATTCGATCTAATATACCGATAATTACCCGAAAAATTTTGTCCGATACATTTCCTTTATCGATCTATCACCTCTACTTTGGAAATCTCTCATTTCCAAAATTTCATAAATAATTTCATAACTTAATACAAAATCCTCCATTTAATAAAGTCAACTTAAAAATTTTGACTCGATCCAAAAATATCGATAATTACCCGAAATCTCTATCAGGTAACATATTTCATGAAAATTCTTCATCAAACATTTAAACGAATCTTTCCCACTTCTTCTAATTTTTTTTACTGATCAAAATACTGATATGTGACACTTCCCAGGTCACCCATCCTTGTATTACTCTGGGTTGAGCACGCTTAACAATTTCATTCGATCCAAATTATGTACCTTCTTCTGCATATTAATTTTTAAAACCGATATCAAGGTACCTATTTCGATACAATTCACTCTTATGCTGAATAAAATCACTTGTTGGGGAAATTTACACTTTAATCCCTAAACTTTTCAAACTTTACACTTTGACCCCTAAAATTTTCAAAAATTACATTTTGTCACTTAAGCAAAAGTTGAGATATTACAAGTAATATATATAAATAATAAATAAAATATTTATATTAAATAAAAAATTATAATATCAATAATATTAAATATATAAATAAATAATATATTATTATAAAAATTTAAAAACTAATTTTCAAAAAAAACCCCAAAATTTACAAATCCCTCCAAATCCACCAAAACATTAAACTCTAACCTATAAATCTTAAAACCCTAAATTATAAATCATAAACCCTAAAACCATAAACCCATTAGTAGCCAAAATGGATGGATTTGGGGTTTAAGTTTAGTGTTTTGGTATTTTTTGGGTTTTTTTAAATTTTGGAAATTTTAATTTTTTTTTCAAATTATTTTTTTTTTACTTTTTATAATAATATATTATTTGTTTATGTATTTTAGTATTATTTTTTATGAATAAAATTTTAGGGTTTAAGATTTATAGTAGGTTAAATGAATCCGAGCCGTCGATTTTTTTTTAAAAAAGGAAAAAAGGGTAAAGGAACAACCGGTAAATCGATTGCCTAAAAAGTTCTTAAAACCCAAAATTTGAATTAGAATTGGTACTGACCTTTGTATTTTCAAAAAAACTTCAAAGCATCTTCAAAAAAATTCTTTCATCTTACACTGGAATTCGTGTAAGGTTTAGTTTGAAGGAAGCAAATATTTTCAGGTAAGAAAAATGTGCTTTACATGAAATAAACTTTTAATTTCCGTTTTAGTTCGAAACCGAAATGAAAATTGTGTATGGAAAAAATGAAAATTTTCTAGGGTTTGGGAAAAAGTTAAGGTTTAATAATGAGTTTGAGGGATTTTGGTTGATGGGTTTGTAATTAGTGAAACGAATCAATTTTTGTTTACTTTAAGGATTAGATTTTATGATATTTGATACTAATGTGGAGGCTGAGAAACGGTTCTGGGTAAGTAGAATCGGTACTGTTCATGGGGTACCGATGTTGTTTAGAGTAGGGTTAAAGGGAAGGGGAGTAGTACGGATTCAATATATGATAATATCGATAGTGTAAATGTAATACCGATATTGAAAAAGTAGTACCAAAACCAGATTAAATTGAATTTGACAGAAGCATAAAGTCATATCGGTACTATATCAGTACTACTCAGAGAAATTTCATATATGTAGGTAAACTTATGTTGTTTTGTTGTGTTTTATGTGTGTTTTTATTAACAAGGAGACACATTAATAAATTCTATAGCTGATAACCATTAATAAATTATTTTGTTGTGTTTTATGTGTGTTATAAACTTATGTGACATTAGTTTTAGAAATAGGTGTTTGAGCATGGATCAAAAAACAAATGTGGATGTAGAAGGTGCGGAGGATGAGACGGTTGCGGTGTCTGAGGCCCCAAAATCACTGTCATCATATTTTAAATTCTAGTATGTTAAAGTTGAATGTGTATTGAATATTTTAAATTGCTTAATTTGTTAGATTGAAGTTTAAATATGATAACTTTGAATGAATGTATGTACAATATAAATGAATGCAAAGGAAGAAAGGGTGGGAAGAAGAAAATGACGTAAGTGGGAAACTTGGAATAGTTTTATGTGTTATGTAATTTTTAGTAATGTGTACATGAGCTAAAATTGTAATATATTATGAATGATAAAGGCGAAGAAAACATTGGCAAAGAAATGGGCCAAAATAAGTGATGAAAAAAGGCCCTATATTGATATGCACTTGCAGCAGAAGGAAGCATATATAGAAGCAACATCAAAAGGCCAAGACACGACTACTGTTAAGAAGGTAAGAGTTGCATTACTTCGTAAACAAAGTAGTGGAGTTTAAAAGTAATTGTTAGTATTTTATAGATGACTATCATTGATGTAAATATTTGTATGTTTGTAGGAGGCATCCTCAAGGTGTAGCATAAAAACGTTGTCCAAGTTGTTTAAAGAGATGAATAATAAGAAGATGGATGGTGTAGTTGTAGAACTTGGGTTTGGGGGTTTACTTGGATTAAAATTGCGAGCAATTCGCCGCGATCTCTGTCGTGACTTAGTGGAAATCTTTAATGTTGAAAGCTCAATGATGCAATTTAATGGGCACAATATTTGTGTAATGGTGGAGGATATGGAATTTGTTCTGGGGCTAAAAATGAAGGTGTTGATGTTAGACGCGTGACTGAGAAATGTAATTGGAAAGAACTAGCTTTGAAGCATAAAATCAGCCTAAAGGTTTCATATGTTGATTTGGAGGCATAAATATTAAGTGGTGATTATGAGGGAGATGAATTGAAAGTGAGGGTGATTCTGTACATTTTTGGTGTCTTTCTATGTCCAACTTCAGATACCGTGACCTCGACATAAATTTTTAATTTATTGTTCTCTGATGGGCTGAAGGGAAAACTTAACTGGTGTAAGTTTGCATATGAGAGGTTGATTGATGGTATATCAAAACATAGTTCTCATGAAAGTTAGACATATATGACCGGGTGCATAGTAATCTTAGAGGTAAATTGGCAGTAAATTTATGTATTGTGTTAGTAATGCAAAATTTAGCATGGTTTTAGTTTGAATAGTAATGTTGTGTGTAATTTGGAATGCAGGTGAGATTGTATAATTATTGGACAAGAGTGCCTAGCAGAGTAACTATGGCTGCAAACCGCGTAGCTCGCATTCATGTATGGGGGAAATGAGGTAAAAAAACTTGTTTTTCTCATTAAGGGAGACCGTCCTACCAAAAAAAAGTAAGGGTAAGTAAGTTGTTAAATGATGTAGTGTGTAGTGAAAAAAAATAACATAAATTACATAAAATAAATGAATGTTTTTGGCAGGTTACTGGGTCAAATGGTGGTTGCAGAGAAGGAAAAGAAGGTGGAAATACTAGTGCCTCTACTGAAATGATAATAGAGGCATTTGGCAAGGTCATTTCAAATATGAATGAAATGAAATGGAGTATGAAAGCCAGACTAGAAAGCAAAGTAAGATTGAAGAGATGGTGGAGGCACTGAAGGATGAATCAAAGAAAGTGGTTGATTATGTTATTGGTTTGAGTGCAAACATGATGTACTTGAAGAAGGCTTTGCGTGTTGTTGATGCCAAATTTGGCATAGGGCTTGATGAAGAGGAAGCGTGGCAAGAAAATATTGATGTTCGAGTGTCGAAGGCCAATGAAGAAGTTGGTATCGATGCGGATGTGTTTGTTAACGATGACATTGTGTTGAAGGAGTACAATGTAGGTGTGCTAACGGAAAAGAGAAAGGTAAAACTATCATTTTAGTGTATAAATTATATGTCAGTATTTTGGTGTTGAAATAGTATTAACAGATATAATATTTGTAGGGTAAGGTGAATGAGGAAGCAGCGTCTAAGGTTAGTGGAGAAGGAAGACGAGGACGAATGAAAACTTGAAACATACATTAAGTAATAACGATGATAAAAATGTTTGATGTTGATCATCGTTATTTAATGTAATGTCCTTCTATTCATAATATTGTGTCTGTAATGGGACGTAAATTAGAAGTTGGTAATGGGCTTTGCCATTTTACTAGAACTTGGTTTGGATGTATGAGTTGACAGTAGATTGGGGAACTGGAAGTTTGTGTTTTTATTTCACATTAGATGCTTTATTTAATTCAGTTTGATAATATATAAATATTGGTAGAAGTAGTTTTTATGTTAATGCTGTTACCTCTGCATATATATTATACCATTCAATAATTCATGTGCAAGGTTGAAGCGTTTCAGGTACTGACCTATGTTGAAATAATTGATAGGGTGGGTTCGTCTGCAAGAGGCACGTGTGACTATATATGGAATACACCCTTGCCGAAAAAGTAGGCCATCCATTATTTTTGTATATAGGTATGTCGGTAACAATTTATATGTAATCTATTTTGTGTAGCAAAATCCTCATGCATTTTGGCCATATGTAAGTGACTGTAAGTGATGCTGATTCGTTACGTCCCGGACATTGGGTTTGTTCCATGGTTAGTATAAGTAATAGCTTAAGCAATATAATGATTTAATTTGAATTAATGAAGTCATATGAAGTTTTTTAAATTTGTTTTGCCTTATTTAGATTATTGACGTTGTTGGGTTGCTAAGTTTTGGGTTGCGCATTTCAAAAATTTTGAGACCGCGATGAACTGTGAAATAGTAAGAATAAACTTTGGTCCATAGCAACATCCAGAGATGACATTTTGATAGTTTTCAATTTAAATACATAGAACTTACATATTGTTTTGCAGATATTTATCCTCATTAATCACAACAACCTACATTATTTTCTGTGTGTTTTGGATATGGGTCTTCGGGAAGCTAAGATATTTGATAGCTTACCAACTACCCGAGACAATTTTGGCATAGTGACTGTTGTGAAGAAATTGGTAAGATAATGACTTATAACATGTACAAAATGGTTAGCAAACGTTTTTTGTACGAAGTTACATAGTATGTGAAAGATGATGTGTTTGTTCATGTAGATTAAAATATTAAGGAAATGTTTTATGGAAGAAAAGTTCGTTGAAGTGTTTGTCTCACCACAGGTGCCACTGACAGAGCTGCACGTGGTGGTGCCTAAAGTCAAAATTTAAAATAATAGGTATATTGTGGTAGTGATTGTAGATGTTTAATCATTCCATTTTTTAGGCATGTTATTAATAATTAAGTTAATTTTGTTATGTTTAATGACATAGATGACTATGGGATGATTGTAATTAATTGGATACAATATTGGCATAGGAAGCGTATGGAGGATGTGGTACATGCATGTGTATGATTGTTTTGTTTCTCCCCTATAAGAATTTTTATAATTGGATATGGTCATTTAACCGACTAATTTAATTATTGTCTATAGTTTGTTGGGGAATGGGACTAACTTTTTATGTTAAATGATCTCTTCAACAATGAAAGAAATTCAAAAAGACGCAAAAATATAGCTAGTGTAAACTCACATATGGTAGACATGCAGTCACGGTCGTTCATAAACCGTGCAAGCATACGACGACCAATGTGCTAGTGAGTAATTAAGTTGGTTTTGTTATTTATAATGTTGCATTATTTATTATCTTCACATTCATGTTACTTCATGTTCATAATCGTAATGTTTTGAATGTTGTTAATTAACAGTTTCGATTAGGTGTTGCAGTAGAACTTTTTTTGTATGGGTAATATGTAGGTGTTAGGGATCCTGGTTTTTTGTATGGGTCACATGCAGGTGTTATGAACCCTGTTTTTTGTATGGGTCACATGCAGATGTTTTGGACCCTTTTTCCTTTTTGTATGGGTTATAGGAGAAAACATAGATTGCTTAAATTATTTTGTATAAAAATTACATCGTTAGATACATTGGGAGTTTGTTTTGTACCCAAATACAATAATCTTTATGTAGATTGCTAATAGGCCAGATTAGAAGCGGCATGAACATTATAGAGATTTGTAATATAATGGATAGTACCAATAGTGAAATATTTATATTGATAAGATATGCACAAATATGTTCATTTCTAGACTTGTATTGTGCACTAGTATCGGTACATGTTACACAGTATCAAAACTATTAGAAACTTCTTAATTGGCAGAATGGTGAAAACGTATGGGTACTACATGACAGTACTAGTACTTGATTTTTTTTTCAAAAACGACAATGCATAGAAAAATGCATCAAAAGCAAAAATTGATATAATAAGTTTATCCTTGCGAAGAAAGAAAATTCTGTATACGTTGGGTAGCACTTACTTATTGGTTTCTTGAAAACGCAGCAACTTTATCTATTGCATAAACTGTAAGAAGTCAATAATAAGTTGAGGAGAGGTGAATAATTTATATCAAGTCCCAACAAAATGAATGTAAACAGTAAGCAGATATTACAGTAGAATATGCATTTACGGATATATTGAAAACATGATCCTCTTTATTCCATGGCTGTGATTGATCCTAAGTGAAACATATAAGGTAAGACACATTAGCTTATAATTTATTAAGGATTAGGATGATAAAAGAAGCATGACACGCAAAATCGGCATGTTCATAACTGGGGTCAACGTATGGTGGAAAATCCATGTTATCATAAAAAAAGTTGACATTGCCCCCAATGAAGGCGTTAGAAGTTAGAGCTTCAAATGAGGACACATGTTTTTATTATGTCCCTCATTTCTAAAAAATGAATAATGACAGGTTTTTACGCTCACCACTTGCTTTTCTTACATTTGTTTTTGTTTTGTTTTTTTTGTGCAGGGTCACAGACGTTGTGTTTATGTAGCGCAAAAGAAGCTAAGTCTGTCATCGTACATGATTCCTTCACTTATTGTGTTAATCTTAATATGCCATCTTTAGTTTTTTGAAAAGTCGCATTAGTTTCAGAAGCTATATAGCATAATTTAGAAGTACTTGATCGGAGAGATGCGAATCGATCCATTTGCTTCATCTCAGGAGGGACATTGAAGTCTACAAAAGATGGGGTAGCAAGTTTTAATTATTTTGTCCACCTAGGTAGTATCAAAGATTTACGGAGTGATGCAAAATCTTCTAGCTTAAGAATATACAATTGATGTCGACATGGTAAACCAACTGTCTCAAATTTTTAACAAAAACATGTGAGGCGCTTTATTACCACATCAAGCACTACTTCGTACAGTTTGTTTGGGTCCTTGTACTTGGTTAAACAAAAAGTTTGATAATCTACTGAGTCGACAACCAGATGTAACATACGATACAATGTCTCATGTTTAAGTTCGGTCTGGAATATTGTGAATGACTCCCTTGTATAAAGTTCTACTGCACTCTCTTCTAGCTCATTCTATTTTGTTACTTGAAAAGGCTTAGTGTTTGTAGTGTAGAAATCTTCCTTTAACTCCTTTATGTGCATTGTACTAATCTTGTTTTCAATTGAATGAACAAATTCTATATACTTCTTCTTAGACTTGAGAACAATAGCGAGTGAAGCATTCATAGACTCACACCTTTGTGTTGACCGAAGATTCGAGAAGAACTGACCCGTAAGATATGTTTGTTCCTACAAATGCATAGTACGATCCTTCTCTATTATCCATGGATGGTGTTCGAGGTTAAATTGTTGAATAACTAACCTCCAGTCTCTATCAAATTCTTTAACCGTCCACTAAGACAACATGCATCTGGTAAATGGACATGTAAATTTTTGATCACCTATGTTTGCTTGTGCATTTCGAGCAAGATGCCACGAACAAATGCGATGTCGAGCAAAAGGGAAAATAGTTATTATAGCCCTATGCATTACCCTCTCACCATCTGTGACCACTGAAACTGGACACTTGTTAAACATTGTTTTTAAAAATGTCCTTAACACCCATTCAAATGTATCTGCAATCTCGTCAGCTAGAATTGCAACATCAAAGAGAATTGTTTGATGATGGTGATTCACACCAACTATAGGCACAAAAGGTCGACCATACGCATTATCCTTATATGTGGTGTTGAATGCAATGATATCACCGAAGCATGAGTAGTCAACTTCGACATTGAATCACACCAAAATAGATTAAGCAATCCTATCGAGTCATTGAGACTCTATTTTATGAAGAAACCGCTATCTATCTCTTTATTACAATCAAAGTAAGCTAGTAGGGCATTTATATCACCATCAATAATTTCAGAAGTTGCGGATGTATGAAAAGAATTGTATAGGTCTTTTCTGATAAAACCAACATTATGGAAACCACCTGACTGTTGTGTGAAATAATTCATTATCTGTGATATGCCCACCCCAATAGATTTCAATGCTCTAGCCTCAAGAAAATCTGCATCATTAACTTTTCTCTTCGGTATGGCAAAATGAAATTTGCCACTTAACTGAATCCTTTGATATAATAAGTACTCTAGTCTTGTAGCTGGTTTATGTCAGAGCTCAGGAAGCATGTTTACGTTTCAACTCTTCTAATTTTGAAAGCCTAAACCCTACTTTTGAGAAAGAAAATTCCTATTGTTTCAAAATACCATGTTTATGAACCCTAGTTGTTCCCCGTAGTACACTAAAGCCATTATTATTTGCATATTCCTTATAAAGCTCCCATGCATCATTACGAGTTTCAAAAACCATACCTACTATATTCCCTTCCACAACACTTTGATCACCATAGCAGGGAGCATGCGAAGATGGTTGGCCTTGCATTGCAACCGTCTTCTCCATAAGCTTGAATTAGAATAAAAGTTTAACACAACTTGACCATAGTAAATATGTTAAAAACACCACCAGAATAAATCTATGGTGTAAAAAATCATGGTTTATAAGACTTTAACTACCTATGGTTTTAACATGCAACTAATTATCATAACATAAAGTTTAAGTAAAGAGGCAAACCTTTCCTTTCATAATGAATAGATTTTTTGTTGTATGGGTATGATGAATGTAAAAGGAGGAAGAACACGTTTGGTAACATTTTGGGATGTTGTGTTCTTTCTTCTATACCCATTTTTTGTTGTTATGATCATTAAAGGTCACAATAAATAGGGTAGTTGTAAAAGTAACTGGTGTAATTAATATGGTGAAATATATGTAGCTACATAATTTTGTACAAAATAGGTAAGAAAAAATGTAACAGAGTGTAGGTAATTATGTGAAGATAGTAGTACTGGTACAACTTTATACTACCAATACAGACTCATTATAAATCAAAGATAGTGACCTTATTTGATACTGATGCTATTATGACGTACCGGTATTATACCAAACATACCTGTATTGTAAGAACAATATCGAATCTGTTTACAGTAATGGGTGGTAGATTCAACTTTCAGTATCGATACTGCATACCAGTACCCATACAGAATCGCGGAACTATAAATACCCTAGCAGTTTTCCCTTTTTATTTTTCAAAACCCCACTCTCCCACTTCTTTTCAACTAACACCCATAAGGAAAGAAATTTTCGAAATCTTTAAGGAAGCTTAAGGGTTTCATTCCATTTTCCATTGTTGTTCTCTACACAAACAAATCCAAAGGTAATTTGCATTTTTTTACATTCTTTATTTATTTCTTTAGAAAGTAATACCGATACGACACAATGCTATAATTTTGTTTACAAAGTGGAGTGGGCTTTGCAAGATGGTTAATTTCATCAATTAATTGCTTGAGAATCAGACTTTTTAGTTAGTATCAAAAATTTTTAGAAGAAAGCATCCTTTATTTTTTGTATACGTGAAAAAATTTCTGTAATCATGTGCTTCCTTTTTCCAGGCTTCCATTATGAGTAACCATGTCTAGGTGTAACAAAGGCCCTTCATCATCAACATAGAGCGAGAGAACCATTAAGTCCTTATGCTTTAACAAACCGGGAAGGCAAAATTACCTCAGCCAGTTTGTAACTCACTTTAAACCTTTTCCCATGAGAGATGAACAAATCCCGTGTGTTGCAACCTTGAATGATAGAAACTTAAAGTTCAAATATTTGGCCCATCTTAATTCATGGAAGTTCACCAACACTCTCAAACTCACTCCTTACGTATTTCATGTTCTATTTGGGGTCTTTTATTCTAATGCTCTATGTGTCTTAGACAAGAAAGGACACCATACAGTTGCTATTAGGTCATACGTCATGGGCAAAACTATCTTGCTTAATTCTAATGTTATTGCTAAGCATCTTGGCTTAGACAATGTATGTAAAGACAATGAAAAAGCATCGGTTAAGACTGACTTATCTACAAATACTAGTGTCTCCTAATTAGATATCCATGAAAGGTTGTTGCACCTTATGTTATCATGGAGGTTTTAACCATCAGAGGAAAAGTACTCTTCCTTTAGAATCTTAGACATTTGGTGGATACACTGTTTATGAAATGCTAAATAAATTGTTAACTACTCAAAAGTACTAAATCTTATGCTTATTTCACATCGTCTTTGCTTGCCTTTAAGTGCATTTAGTTGCATTTAGCCTTAAAATTCATGCATTTGCATAAGGAGTTAGGAATTGTGCTATGCCAGTATGAATGGTTGCTTTGTTGGCATTATTGCAGGCATGGTAGAGCATTGCAGTACAGAAAGAAAGGAATGCCAGAGAGAATGCCGAGTTGTTGTTGGCAGTGATAGACCAAAAATTGCTGAAGCACTGGTCTGCAGCGGAGAGGAGTTTGATGCCCGGCCAAGTAGCTGTTGGACCTTGATGACGTTAGCCCTAGGATTCAAATATAGGATAAGATGATCACATCCCTTATCCCTCGAGTATTCAAAATTCATTTTCAAGGCTTATCGTAGGTTATCCTTGCACACCTATTTAAAGAAATCAAGCAAGCACATAATGGAGATACACAGATCATCGACGATCAACTTGGAGAGGCTGCACTAAGGAGATGTGGTTCGACTAGCTTGACCGAGAGCCTGGACCGTGAAGGGCTGCATTGACGGACCCCTTTAGCCCATTCTCTTTGTCTAGTTATTCTTATTTTTAAACGATGATGTTGTTAGAAAACGATGAAAGTTTTTGGTTTGATACCCTCACAATGAACTAATTTAATAGTTGGTGGGGGATGTTTGCGTTAAATGCTATTTTTATGTTTTGTTTTTAATAATTAAAAATGTCTTGGCATTGTTTCCCCTATCTGGCATGTTCTTCAATTTTCTACAATTCTTTGCCAAGCGACCGCTAGTTGTTTGCTTATTGCACCTTAATATCTTAACAGACTTAGGGGGCAACGATCCATTGCCAGATACTAAGACGAGATGCTTCGATGGATGATGTTCAAGTAGATAAACTTACTTCGGGAGTGAGTCTACCCTTTAGGAGTATAGATTGGGACATAATCAAATAGATTTATGAAAAACTTCATTATAAAGATATTATGGTTTTTACATGGTTTTTTTGGGCATTGCCATCGCAGAGGCATTGCAAACTTTGAATCTGCTGGGCAATAATATCAAGGCAGAAAATTATTAAAGTATGGCATGAAAAGCGTGAAAAACAAGCATCCCTTGGCAACACACTCATCACTCATTTAACTCTCCTTGTGCCAACGTTGTCTTCCTTTTATTTCTTTTCTTTAAATCACTTTCAAAAAAGATTTCAACTTTAACAACATTTTTCCCTTGACAAGTAACAATCAAAGCAGTCAAATTCCTGGTCAATCTATGTTGGATCGATAACCAGCTTACTTTTATATTACTTGCAGACCGTGTATACTTGCACAGAAAAGACTTAGTTTTGGAACTGTTTTCATACATTTCCAATACATTTTCGTCCCTTTTGCCAAGGACTCACACAGTGGAACAAGTTCTTGACACCTTGCCGGGGATTGTAATGGAGTTTGTTGTTTTTAAATTTTTACTTTTCTTTTTATTTTTTGACCGGTGTATGACCAGAAACCGTCCTGTGGTGGAAGATTGGCTATACGATCCAGAAATTGAAAGAACCCTACGAAGGTTGAAGAAAAAGATTCGAGAGATGGCTCAACAAGGCAATGGAAGAAATTGTGTGTTAAACAATGAGGAAAATCCACCCAATAACAATGGAATACCACTAGCTCCTGTTGCCCCAGCTGTTAATGTGGAGGATGAAAGACCTATTAGAGAACACTCGGCACCAAATATTGACAATTTGATGCCAGGACTAATTGGTCCCGAGGTAAGTACACCCAATTTTAAACTCAAACTAGTAATGATACAAATGCTTTTGAATGTAGGACAATTTGATGGAGCACCTACTGGAGATCCAAGGCAACACTTGAAGCAGTTCATGGAAGTTTGCCAGCTGTTTCAGTAGCCTGGAGTATCGGAGGATACAGTGAAGCTAAAGTTGTTTACATTTTCCCTGAGAGATAGTGCAAAAGCGTGGCTAAGTATGTTAACACTTTGTTAGAGAAGTTTAATTTGTTCTGGAATAATCTGTCCGATGGATAATTTTTAAATCTTTAGTTTTCCTATGCCAACATAATATTATTGTCAGGGCTGCTTAGCAATTGATCTCTAGCTTAGGGAATTGACTTTCACTTAACACGTAGTATGCATCTAGTTCCTGAGCAAACTTAGAACTCTTTAAACTAAGCTCAAAATAAAAAAAAATTGAATTGATTCCAGGGTAAAAGAAATTAATAAGGAAACAATGTTTTGCCAAGGCAAGAAAAAATGGAACACTCCTCTGCCTTAAAGATAATAGGTAGCCTGGGGCTTGGTGGAACTCCCTCGTTAGTGCTGAGGTCAAAAACTTTAAGGGTATAAGTGTAATGGGTTAGCTTAGTGATGTAGACTAGACTAACATGGGGATTCGTGGTATGCTCCCACTTATTTCTCACACCAAATAGTGCCATGACATGAACCCTAATTTATTGTCAGTTGAAAAAAAAAGAAAAAGAAAAAAAACCCTTGGCAGGAATAAAAGAAAAATTATGAGTTTAGTTAGTAAATTTGAGTAAGGGAGTAAAAGGATACTTGATACATATTGCCTACACATTGTGCACTCTTCATGACCTTAAACTAGAGTTATATTGCTGCACATGAATTTGCTTATCTGCTTGGCATTCTTGCACTAAGATATTTGAGGACAGGACTAGAGCCAAATTCTGATTGCCAGCACGTGTTGGCATTCCAACCTAAATTTTACAGAGGTACTATTTTCACAATTTTTGTTTTTAGATTACTTGCATTACTTGAGGACAACCAATGAGCTAGGTTTGGGGGTATGTTAACTCCTCAAAAGTACTAAATCTTATGCTTATTTTAGATCGTCTTTTCTTGCCTTTAAGTGCATTTAGTTGCATTTAGCCTTAATGTTTGGATATATGTTTTGATATAATAATTGAAAAATAGTTTTGGACTAATTTGAAAAGGTTTCAAAAATGTTTTTAAGTTCAAAAAACTTGAAAATAAGTTTGAGAAGTTTTTGAGAGGTTTTTTAAATGTTTTAAAGTAGCCAAACTAACGTTTTTAGCACAGGCATACCAATACGGTATATCCCGTATCGATACGGTCTAAGGGCTTCAACTATAATATTTTTCCAGTAACCAAAAACCGTACCGATACGCCCCTAGGCGTACCGATAATGAGTGGACCGTTTCGATAGCCATGTGGCATACCAATCCAGTTTTCAACCACCCTAACGACTATTTCCCAACAGCTATTGAATTGCAGTCGTACCAATACAGACCCTGGTGTTTCGATACGCCGTACTAAAATGGACCAAGGCGTACCGATATGCATAGATAAGATGAGCATAACGGCTAGTTCTCGTACTGATATGCCTACCCGCGTACCGATACATAAAGCAACAAAATTACATTTATTGCGGGAAAATAAGCCCCAACGGCTCCAATTCAATCCCAATAGTCTCCAACGGCTAGAAACTCAATTAGGAGTATTTAAGGACCCTTCAAGCTTCAGCGACAACTAATGCTTCCATTTTCAACAACATTATGATGCCAAAATTGTCTTAGGGCTTTTAATTCTTATTCTTTGTATAGACAACACTTGTGAGCCTTAATTGTTATATATTCTCAAGTGTTTTAGGTTTGGGTGAGTGCTTAAAAGAGTGCAAACATCTCCCTTGTAGAGAGGATTTCTTGTTTGCTTTATTTCTTTTGATTGAGAGGATTCCCAAAGCTTGAGTTGTAAGCTTGGGATGCTAGACTTGGTAATTGAGTCTAGGTTGTAAAGGTTGCCTCCTAAGCCTTGTTAAAAGGGGAAGAAATCTTAGTGGATTTGGGAAATCCTTAGTGGGGAGCTCAGGTAGTGGATGTAGAGCTTGTTAGAAGCTTGAACCACTATAAATCCTTGTGATTTTTGTCTATCTTTTTGCTTCCACCACCAACACCCAAAAATCGACTTCTCCATCACTTGGCAAGCAATTCGGTTGGAGGAATTAGAGCTCGGTCAAACTCAACAATTGGTATCAAAGCAAGGCTCAATCGAAACGGTGATTACTATGCTTGTTGGAAGCATATAATGATGTTTTTCAAGAAGAGCAAAGACTACCGTCTTTGGGACATAGTTGAAGATGAACCATTCATGCTAAATTGGAGAAAGGCAGAATGGAACGTAGAAGATTGCAAGAAGATGAAGCTAAATTGCAAGGCTTTGCAAATTTTATTTTGTACATTGGGCCTTGATGAGTATGCAAAAGTATCTTCTTGTGAGAGTGCCAAGGAGTTATGAAACAAACTTGAAGTAATCCATGAAGGGACAAATGAGGTGAAGGAGACAAAGATTGGTCTACTCAACATCAAATATGAAAACTTCAAGATGGACCCATATGAAGACTTCAAGAGCATGTTCGACCGGTTCTCTATAATCGTCAATCAACTTAAAAGTCTTGGAGAAGAAATTTCGAAAGAAAAGCTTGTTCGAAAGTTGATTTATTCACTTTCTGAATCATGGGAGAGCAAGAAGACGTCTATTATTGAAGTCAAAGACTTGAAGAAGCTCAAGCTTGAATAGCTCGTAAGATCTCTTCTCACCCATGAAATGATGTCTCTACCCTTGAGAAGGGAGAAGGAGAAGATAATCCAAGAGAAAGGAATCGATGTCAACATCATTGCTCTACAACCCTCCACAAGTCAACAAGGAAAATCAAGTGAGGAAGAAAGTGAAGATGAAGAGATGACCTATCTCCTCAAGGAATTGGCCTAATTCATGAAGAGCAACAAAGAAGAATCCAAGCATGAATCGAAGAAGAAGATGGTGGATTCCCCCAAGTTCTCAAAAAGCAAGAAGACGAGGCACACCAAATCCGATTGCCCTCGCTTCAACACGAAGGGATCATCATCAAAGAATGCATATGTGGCAACATGGAATGATGAAGACTCCCCCGATGAAAATGAAGAAGCCCGCCTATGCTTAATGGCCCTCAATGAGGGGGAGGTAAGTTCTAACTCATCTTGTTCAAATTCAAATTCATATACATTTTATGAGTTACAAGAAGCCTATGACCAATTGGTTTTTGAGTTCAAGGCTTCATTTTTGAAAAATAAAAAGATGATTTCAAAATTGAAAATAAAAAATAATTTTCTTTTAAAAACCAATTTGGAATTTGAAGTAAAATTAAAGGATTTTGAACTTAAAGTTTTGGATTTACAAAATTTGCTTCAAAAGAAAGAAAAAGATCATCAAATTGAACTAGACGATCTTAAGAAAGAAAATAATTTGATTTCCAAAGAACTTGAAAGAAAAATAATTTGGGAAAATCAAATTTTTATCAAAGACAATCTAGTGCCCCTAGATTTTTGAATGGAAAAGTTTTTAGAAGTATTTGGGTCCCAAAAGGACTAAATACTTCACATAAGAAGGATGAAATTGAAAAAATGGATTCCTAAGGGGACTAAACTATTTGCTACTAATGTGTATGGTTCCAAAGCAATTTGGATACCAAAATCAAATGATTGTCTTTTGTAGGTGTGATGGAGCTTTGATCAACAAGTGATAAGTTTGAGGGGGAGCTCTATACACACAAGGAAGAACACTTGGAGAAGGAAGACTTCACATCCTCCCTTTGTTTCAAGTGCGGTAAAATTATTTGAATTTTGTTCTTTTTAATTTGATTTATTTATTTTAATTCAACTAGTTAATCATACATGTTGGACTAACATTTGAATGATGCTTGAGTAAGGGAGAGCTAATTTTAAAACAAAACTTATTTTTGTCAAATTTGTTTAACTCTCCATTGTTATTGATCATTAAAGTTTAAACCATTTTTGATATAACAAAAAGGGGAGAATGTTTTGAAAAATTGAATTTTCAAATGAATAAGGGGGAGCTTATAAGATTTTATTCATTTAATCTCTTATTCAAAATTTATTTTTACTAAGGGGAGAATCTCAAAAACAATTTTTCAAGTTGGTTTATTATATCAAAAAATGGGAGATTGTTAGGATTTATGTTTTGATATAATAATTGAAAAATAGTTTTTGACTAATTTGAAAAAGTTTCTAAAATGTTTTTAAGTTCAAACAACTTGAAAATAAGTTTGAGAAGTTTTTGAGAGGTTTTGGAAATGTTTTAAATGTTTTAAAGTAGCCAAACTATCGTTTTCAACACAGGCGTACCGATACGGTATACCCCGTATCGATATGGTCCAAGGGTTTTAGCTACGATATTTTTCCAGTAACCAAAAACCGTACTGATATGCCCCTAGGTGTACCGATACGGAGTGGATCATTTTGATACACCATGTGGCATACCGATCCAGTTTTAACCACGCCAATGGCTATTTGAATTGCAGTAGTACCAATACGACGTACCGAAAAGGACCAAGCGTACTGATACGTATAGCCCAGAGCATAACGGCTAGTTCCGGTACTGACATGCCTACCCACGTACCAATATAGAAAGTGGCAGAACTACATTTACTGCGGGAAAAATAAGCCCCAACAGCTCCAATTCAATCTCAACGGTCTCAAACGGCTAGAAACTCAATTGAGAGTATTTAAGGACCCTTCAAGCTTCAACAACAACTAATGCTTCCATTATCAACAACATTATGCCAAAATTGTCTTAGGGCTTTTAATTCCTATTCTTTGTATAGACAACACTTGTGAGCCTTAATTGTTATATTTGCTCAAGTGTTTTAGGTTTGGGTAAGTGCTTAAAAGAGTGCAAACATCTACCTTGTAGAGAGGATTTATTGTTTACTTTATTTCTTTTGTTTGAGAGGATTCTCAAAGCTTGGGTTGCAAGCTTTGGATGCTAGACTTGGTAATTGAGTCTAGGTTGTAAAGGTTGCCTTCTAAGCCTTGTTAAAAGGGGAAGAAATCTTAGTGGATTTGGGAAATCCTTAGTGGGGAGCTAAGGTAGTGGACGTAGAGCTTGTTAGAATCTTGAACCACTATAAATCTTTGTGTTTTTTGTCTATCTTTTTGCTTCCACCACAACACCAAAAAATTGACTTCTCCATAACTTGGCAAGCAATTCGGTTGAAGGAATTTAAGCTCGATCAAGCTCAACACTTAAAATTCATGCATTTGCATATGGAGTTAGGAATTGTGCTTTGCCAGTGTGAAGGGTTGCTTTGTTAGCATTATTGCAGGCATGGCAGAGTAGTGTAGTGCAGAAAGGAAGAAATGCCAGAGAGAATGCCGAGTTATTGTTAGCAGTGATGGACCAAAAATTTTCGAAGCACCGGTTGGCAGAAAAGAGGAGTTTGATGCCCGACCAAGTAGTTGTTGGACCTTGATGACGTCAGCCCTAGGATTCAAATATAGGATAAGATTATCACATCCCTTATCCCTTGAGCATTCAAAATTCAATTTCAAGGCTTATCCTAGGTTATCCTTGCACGCCTATTTAAAGAACTCAATCAAGCACATAATGGAGATACACGGATCATCGACGATCAGCTTGGAGAAGCTGCACCAAGGAGACACGGTTCGACAAGCTTGATTGAGAGCCTGGACCGTGAAGGGCTGCATCGACGGACCCCCTTTAGCCCATTCTCTTTGTGGGGGATGTTTGCGTTAAACGATATTTTTATGTTTTGTTTTTAATAATTAAAAATGTCTTGGCATTGTTTCCCTATCTAGCATGTTCTTTAGTTTTCTACAATTCTTTGCCAAGCGACCGCTGGCATTGTTTACTTATTGCACCTTAATATCTTAACAGACTTAGGGGCAACGATCCATTGCCAGATACTAAGGTGAGATGCTTCGATGGAAGATGTTCTAGTAGATGAACTCACTTCGTGAGTGAGTCTACCACTTAGGAGTATAAATTGGGACTTAATCAAATTGATTTATGAAAAACTTCATTATAGAGATATAAGGGTTTTTACATGGTTAATTTTGGGAATTGCCATCGACAGAGGCAATGCCAACTTTGAATCTTCTCGACAATAATATCAACGCAGAAAATTATTAAAGGCTGGCATGAAAAGCATGAAAAACAAGCATCCCTTGCCAATGCTCATCACTCATTTAACTCTCCTTGTGCCAACGATGTTTTCCTTTTATTTATTTTCTTTAAATCACTTTCACAACCAATTTCAACTCTAACAACATTTTCCCTTGACAAGTAACAATCAAATTCCTAGTCAATCCCTGTGGGATTGATAACCGGCTTACTACTGTATTGCTTGCAGACCGTGTATACTTTTACGCAAAATACTTAGTCTTGGCACTGTTTTTATACATTTCCATTACATTTTTCCAGCCTTTTGCCAAGCACTCACACAGTTAAACACGAATTAATCTTGCCCAAATAATATTTAGTGAACTTATTGATGTTGTTAGCCATGCAACCACCAAGCATATTAAAACTCTTATGTCTGGTTGTATTCTTAGTAACATTTTTATCAAAGAGGGTATTGATTGCTCACCAGATGTCGGCTTTCCTTTGGGCACCCCATAAATCTTAAATCTTTAAAGAAATGCCATTTTGAGTTTGTGGGAACCAAATAGAAAGAAAGGGGAAAAGACCAACAAATAAGACCTTTGAGGATGTGTTGCATGATGTTGACGATTCGATTAATGACCCTCATACTGATGTTGATGGTAGTTTCGCTGAGGCTGACCTTTCTCCACACTTTCTTGTCATTATCAAGGCCTTTTATATGAGATTTACAGCCATGCAATCTTGTTTTGATAGGATACTTACCGACATTCACAGTCAACAATTGGCCATGCAAACTCAAGTGGAGGAACTTTCTGCTATTGTTATTGCTCGGTTGGACACATTGTCTGTTGAGGTTACTGGCCCCTCTCGGGACTTAACTAGCCTACCACCATTGTCGGATGCTTAATTAAGTTCATTATGTTAGTTTTAATGTTTTGCATCAAAGACTTTGTTAGTTGTTATGACTTGTGCTGATAATACTTCGGTTATTTTGGTACTTTATTTTTGGTTCAGTTTGATGTTTCAATATCGATGATGTGGAAATATTTAGCATTACTTTACTTTTTTTATTTCCATATGTTTTAGACCATCATCTCATGAAATTATTGATGTTTTGGATTTCCAATAGTAGTATTTTTTGCTTATTCTGTATTTGGCCTACTGTATTATATTGGAATGAAAATTTTAAATTGTTTAGAACTTCTCCATCAACCCTACCATATAATTAGTACCGATCTTGTATGAACAGTATCGATCTTGTATGAATAGTACCAAATCTATATGAACAGTACTAATTACATATGAACAGTACCAATTCTTATTGAACAATACATATTTTCCTACCATAAGTTCCATTGGTTTTAGATTAGGAGATGTGGGGTAATAATTTGTGTAGTTACTTCATTTCTTATAATTTAAGTAAAGATTTATGTAGGTTACTTCAAATATTGTGTAGGTACCCTATTTTTTATGGGTTTAGTAACATATAGAGTAATCCTTTAAGACATTGTGTAGTAACACAATTTCCTACCATAAGTTTGGTTGGTTTTAGATTATGAGATGTGGGGTAACAATTTCTATAATTACTTCTTTACTTACAAACTATGTAAAGATTTATTTAGGTGTGGTCAATCATTGTGTTGGTACCCTATTTGTTATGAGTTCAGTAACATATAGAGTTATCCTTTAAGATTTTGTGTGGTGACACAATTTCCTACCATAAGTTTGGTTAGTCTTAGATTAGGAGATATGGGTTAAGCATTTGTGTAGCTACCATTTTGCCTAGAAATTCCATCTCAATAACTGCAGGTCTTGTAAAACAATGTGTAGGTACCTTATTGTTATTCATTTAGTAACATATAGAGTTATCCTTTAAGATTTTGTGTAGTTCAAAAAATCCTACCATAAGTTTGGTTCGTTTAGATTACGAGATATAGGGTAAGCATTTGCGTAGTTGCCTTTTCTCTTATAATTTCAATAAAGATTCTTGTAGGTATTTAAAAAAATTGTGTACGTACCCTATTTGTTATAAGTTTCGTAACCTATAGAGTTATCCTTTAAGATTTTGTCTAGTTACACAATTTTCTACCGTAAGTTTGGATGGTTTTAGATTAGGAGATATGGGGTAATAATTTGTGTAGTTACGTTTTTTCTTATAACGTACGCAAGGATTTATGTAGGTATTGTAAACCATTGTGTAGGTATCGTATTTTTTACGCGTTTGGTAACATATAGAGTAATATTTTAATATTTTGTGTAGTTACACAATTTCATATCGTAAGTTTGGTTGGGTTTAGATTTGGAGATATGGGGTAATAATTTGTGCAGCTATATTTTTTCTTATAACTTATGTAAAGATTTTTGTAGGTTTTGTAAAACATTGTGTAGGTATCGTATTTGTTATGCGTTTGTTAACATATAGAGTAATCCTTTATGATTTTGTGTAGTTACACAATTCTCTACCATAAGTTTGGTTCATTTTAGATTAGGAGATATAGGGTAAGCATTTGCATAGTTACCTTTTCTCTTATAATTTCAATAAAGATTCTTGTAGATATTTTAAAATATTGTGTACGTACCCTATTTGTTATGTGTTTCGTAGCCTACAGAGTTATCCTTTAAGATTTTGTGTAGTTACGCAATTTCCTACCATAAGTTTGGAGGGTTTTAGATTAGGAGATATGGGGTAATAATTTGTGTAGTTACGTTTTTTCGTATAACTTATGTAACGAGTTATGTTGTAACACCCCCTACCCCAGGTTGGCAGCAAACCGGTTCGGGAGCGTTACTAATGTACAATACAAGCAAGAACAAGGCTAACTCATCCCTATTAGATGAGTTACTTATCTAACAAGTAACCAAACACTCATTACTTAACATGTAAGCAATCTCTTTTACATACATTATAGGTTACCAAAAATTTCAATTTGCATCATCATACAACATCATCATTCGAATAGCTTAAGAGCAAACATGCTTCCATTTTAATTCTTGTTCCTTAGATTGATACATGTAACATTTCATACATAATTTACTAAACAAGATCACTTGTACATACCTTGATTCCAAGCAAGCCAAAAGCCAACCTTACCATTCGATAATTTACCATACAAGATTCTAAAAATACTATAACATGGTATGTTTACACAAGTAATTATCACATATCACAAGACATTCGAATGATACAAGGCTAGATGATCTCTTTGAACGTTCCATGTATACATATCAATATGCGCAGCAACAAGAGTCCATTACTTAGTTCATATTATCAACCAAGTTCATACATAGTAAGCCCATTCAAAACATGTACATATACAAGTTTCCAAGCATTCAAAGTTCATGCACAAGACATTATATACAACTAAGTGTCACCAACTAGGGGAGTACAAAACAAGTATGAACCATAATTTAGCTATGCTTGTGTCTTGCTTCGAGCTCAAGAAATCAGGCTTCAGGATCAAGCAACGATCGAATCCTTTATCCTGTGGTTCGGAAGAATGAAAATAATAGTGATAAGTACAAGATACTTACTTAGTGAGGTAGCAACTAGTTCTAACCAATTTATAAGACATATATCACTTAGCTATGTTGAGCCTAGTCAAAGGTGGAAGCAATTCGAATTCAAGCTTAGTTCAATCTTCATTTCAAGTCAAATAACATACTCAAGCAATATACACATTTCAATTCAAGTCAAGTACATATTAGTTCAAGTTTACATGTTTGTCATTTCAAGAATACATGTCAAGTAATCCAAGTAGCAAGTCATACAATACAAGGTCCAAGTATAGGCAATTATCATTTCAAGAGTTTCATGTCAAAAATCAAGCATTACATGTTAAGCAATTCGAGTATTTCAAGCTTACATATCAAGTGATTCAAGTATCAAGTAATTCAAGAATCATATAATTCAAGTATCAAATGAGCTTTATTCTTTAATTATTTCTCATTTGCTTTGTTTAGTTTATGCCTTTGGTATTTAGTTGACCAGGTAATCGAGTCTCCAACCAACTGTCACCACAAGATGTACTGTAGTACTGTACCGTAGTACTGGTCAACCCTCCTACTGTCACCAAAGAACACACAATCATACCCTTTGTCTGTCGCCAATTAGGGGCCTTAGCCCTGGACCGTAGTCCATCCTAACACAATGAGATCTAGACTCTAAAGCATGCCCTTCTACCTATGACCACTAACAACTAAGGCTTTGTTCAATTATGAATCACTTATTCAAGTATTACATGTTTATGTCAAGCAATAACTCATTCAAGGATCAATTCAACTGATACATTGCAAGATCATGTTCATATACACAACCCTTAGGCCAATTGAGCCTTAGCTCTACACTTTACAATTTAATCTTGTCATTCAAGCAAGCAATTAACATATGCCATCTCTTAGGCATCAAGCAAGATCTTTAATTCACGATTTATATCATGTTACCAAGTATTTAAATCATAGATGTACGTTTAAGAACCCATTCGAAATTATCACAATCAAGGCATCAAGGTTCAAGCATTTGTTTTCACTTTTCTTCCTAGATAATTTAACAACATACATGTTTCAATTAGATCTCAAGTTTTAGCTTAAATCATTCTTCCACTTTTTCATCACAACCAAGCTTAAATCAAGTATATTAACATGACATAAAATAACAATAAGTAGACATGCATCTTTGGTTAAGACCTAAGTCCTAACCCTATATTAAACTACACTCACAATACTCCAAGCTTAACTAGTCTTGGATCCAAACTCCTTTGTGTTTGCCACTAGCTTGGCCACTCCTTTCTTCTTCCACAAGGTTTACTCCTTGCTCTAACAATTCATACAAGTAAATCAAGGTAAAGATAAAATACATTCATTTCATCAAAACAAGGCAACAATACATAATTCATTTATTTCAAAACATCAAGGCTGCTGCTGCCAGGCAACATGTGGATTACTTGCTTAAATGTTCATATCTTTCATTTCGTATGTTGGAATTTCAATTGGTTTACACCTTTGTAAAGAAAAATTAATTCTCTTTCTAACCATACAGGCCTTGCACTTTAATTCTTTTCCAATTAATACAGTTTTTAACTTAAAGACAGGTCAAGTTACACCACTGGACAATTTGCACTGTCCCTAGAGTTTCATTTCTACAATTCATTCTACAATCCATAATTCAGTTCTGTTTTCTCCTAATCAATTTAGTCATGTTAAGGCATTTTCCATAAAATTTCCAGCCTTAAATTCCCTTTATACAATTTATAGTGACTTTTCAAAGTTACTGCCCAGAATAGAGTTCACTGGGCAGATTACACTAGTTTGAGTTTCTAGCTTCTTTAATCACTTGGATGGTACTTCTAACATATTAATTCAACTATATACATACTCATACAAGTCTACGTCAGTTTTATTCACCTACCAATGTGATCAAAACAGAGCATTTTATATAATCAAGCATATTTACACAATCTTCACTAGCAATGTGATCAAAACAGTTTTCATGCCATGTTACATTGAAGTTATACCAATTTAGTACCTAAATTTTCCAGCAACTTCCAAGTAAAATTTCCAGCAACCATACACATTCTACAATCAAGATTCATATATATATATGTATATATGTATATATACAATCAAGATTCAACATGAAATTGAAGTGAAGGATCAAGCATTTTACCTTCCTAACAAGAAGCTATTCAAGCTAACTCCTTCAATTAAGCTAATTTGATCAAACAAGCAACTCTTTCTCACTATTCTCTCAAGAATCGGCTATAGAGGATGAAAGAGGGAAGAGGATGATTCAATTTTTTGTTTTCTCTTTCTTTTCCCTACAACATGGCTGCCAACCTCACTTCCTTGCCACATGTGAATTATTCTTGCCACAAGTATTCCACTATCACTAAATGGTCTAATTACACATGCAATTTCATTGTTTTATTCTTCTTTCAACTTGGTCCTTTTAATTTGGCAGTCTAACTTGTTGGCTATAACATTTTACTCCTTTAGACATTGGCTATCTTTTCTTCGTTTCATTTCAATTTGGTCCTAGACTTAGGTAGTCTAATAAGGGTAATTCTTTAACAATTTAACTAATAGCTCCATGTTACATACTCCTAATTCTTTCAATTTGATTAGCACATGACTCAATTAGTCAATAGCTTAGATAATGGTAACCTTCCTAGGCCCGGTTTAGGGTGTTACAATTCTCCCCCTTAAAATAAATTTGCCCTCAAATTTACCTGAGTTGAACAAGTGAGGATATTGATCTCTCATCGTTTTCTCAGGTTCCTAAGTTGCCTATTCCATTTTATGGTTCCTCCATAACACTTTCACCAAGGGAACATTCTTGTTTCGGAGTCTTCTAACTTCTTTGTCAAGTATTCGTATTGGCCCTTCTTCATATGATAGGTCGGGATTCAACTCTATTTCTTTAGGCTCTAGAAAATGAGATGGATTAGATCTTTATCTTCGGAGCATGGAGACATGGAAGACACTGTGGATCTTATCAAATTGACTAGGGAGTGCCAATCGATAAGCCATTGTACCAATCTTTTCAATGATTTCGAATGGTCCAATTAATCGGGGACTAAGTTTCCTTTTTCTTCTAAATCGAAAGACTATCTTCCAAGGAGACACTTTCAGGAAGACCTTGTCTCCAACATTGTATTGGATGTCTCTCATTTTCAAGTATGCTTAGGCTTTCTATCTATCAAAGGCTTGCTTTAATCGATCATGTATGATTTGAATTTGTTCCTCAGTTTCTCTAAGTAATTGAGGTCCCAATACTTTGTTTTCTCCCAATTCAGACCAGCACAATGGAGTTCTACATTTTCTTCCGTATAGAGCTTCGAAGGGAGCCATCTGGATAGATGTCTAGTAGCTATTGTTGTAAGCAAACTCTACTAGGGATAGAGATTTCTCCCAGTTCTTTCTAAAGTCTATAACACAAGCACGTAGCATGTCTTCAAGTACTTGGATGATTCTTTCAGATTGTCCATCTGATTGAGGATAAAAGGTTGTACTAAGGTGCACTTTAGTTCCAAGGGCTTTTTGCAAGGAATTCTAGAATCGAGAAGCAAATCTGAGGTCTCAATCGGAGATTATAGTTATAGGTACACTGTGTAATCGAATCACTTCACGGATGTACAACTCGGCTAAGGTTTCCAAGCTCATATTCATTCGAACAGGGATGAAATAAGTAGACTTTGTGAATCTATCAACAATTACCCATACAACATCATTCTTTCTTGTAATGGAAGGAAGACCAGTAACGAAGTCCATACAAGAAAAGGTACATTTCGAATGAATAAGGGACAGTTTCTACAGATAAAACTTATGTTTGTAATTCCCCCTATAGGGTTCGATACTACAAGGCTTTGTTTTACAATTTCAGGCTTTAAGTTCAACTTTTCAATCAAGGTTAAGCATACAAAAGAGTGAGTGGATCCCGAGTCTATTAAAGCATAAATAGGAGTCGAATTTAACTCAACGGTACCTGCTATAACGTCAGGGTGATTCTTCATCTTCTTTTCCCCTTATATGATAGATTCGAGCAGGAGCATGAGATTCCTGGTGAATAGGGGAATTCGAATGTTGTCCCTTTCCTTTCCCCTAATTTCCAAACTAAGCTTGTCTGGGACCTTTGTTTCGAATGGAAGGGGTTGAGCTAGCATTTGCAGGAGTTCGATTCAGAACCTTGTTAGGATTCTGAGGACAATCCCTGATATAGTGATTGGAGGCTCCACATAAGTAACATAGATTCTGTTGAGTTCTACACTAACTAGTGTGGTGTTTCTGGCAAAACTTGCAAGTAGGATATTGAGAAGCTTTACCAAAATTCCCCGTACTATCAACAGAGATGATCGGGGCTGAAGGCTTGGTTACCGATTGGGGTCTCTGTATGAAGTTGCTTTTCTGAGCAGGAGTGTAATTCGAAGAGTGATCCTTAGAATATTTGGACTTCTTTGACTGCTAGTGGGGCTTGTCATCATTCCTTGATCGTTTGTCTTTCTAGGAATTTCCATTTTTGCGTTTCTCAGAGGGTTTCATCTTTGCCTCAGTTGCAATGGCCCAGTTCACCAAATTCTGGAAGTCAATGATATCCAGGGCAGTGAATATTGGACTTAGCTCATCATTAATCCATCAATAAACATCCTACACTTTTCAGCATCACTCTTGATGTATTCCGACTCGTATTTTCAATAATTGCAAAAGTCACTCACGTACTGTTTGATAGGTCAGCCACCTTGCTTGAGGTCCAAGAAACGTTTTCCGCCTTCGACCAGGAATTGTTCACTAATGTATTTCTTCTTAAATTCCTCAAGGAAGAATTTCCAAGTTACAGCTTTAGCAGGAGCAGTTAGGGTAGTGGTTTCCCACCAGCTCAGAGCTTCGCCTGCCAATAGGGCTATAGCACATTCGTGTTTTTGTTCATCAAAACATGGCAGTTTTTGGTCAGGATTCGAGTAGTGGCCTCTAACCAATACTCAGCTATTTCGGGATTGGCTTCATCAATACCGGTGAAGGTATAAGCCCGGTGTTGAGCCAGTTTGTCAATAGGGGCTCTAGTTGGAACAGTAGCAGGATGAGGAATAGGATGGTCTCGTTTCAAGGTAGTTACAAGATGATTGAACATCTCCTTCATGCTCAGGAGACATTCTTGCTGTACAAGATTTATAGCAGGAGCTTCCTGTTGAGCAGCAGCTTGGGCTCTAGGTTCAGCTCGTTCCTGTGGAGGATTCTGTTCCATCCTCACACTATCTCCTTCATTTGAGGAGCCTATGGGACTTTCATCATCTCGAGCGAGCCTTGTTTCAGACATTCTACATTTAAATAGAATAATTAGGAATTCGGTTTAGTTAAGAAAAAACACAAGCTATACAATACAAGTCTCCTAGGTGGCAAAAGTATCCTATCTGATGCAAGAGAGCTCGGTTTAGTCATAGAACCGACTAAAAACCTCTGATACCAATAAATGTAACACCCCTACCCCAGGTTGGCAGCAAACTAGTTTGGGAGCGTTACTAATGTACAATACAAGCAAGAACAAGGCTAACTCATCCCTATTAGAAGAGTTACTTATCTAACAAGTAACCAAACATTCATTACTTAACATGCAAGCAATTGCTTTTACATACATTATAGGTTACCAAAAATTTCAATTTGCATCATCATTCGAATAGCTTAAGAGCAAACATGCTTCCATTTTAATTCTTGTTCCTTAGATTGATACATGTAACATTTCATACATAATTTACTAAACAAGATCACTTGTACATACCTTGATTCCAAGCAAGCCAAAAGCCAACCTTACCATTCGGTAATTTACCATACAAGATTCTAAAAATACTATAACATGGTATGTTTACACAAGTAATTATCACATATCACAAGACATTCGAATGATACAAGGCTAGATGATCTCTTTGAACGTTCTATGTATACATATCAATATGCGCAGCAACAAGAGTCCATTACTTAGTTCATATTATCAACCAAGTTCATACATAGTAAGCCCATTCAAAACATATACGTATACAAGTTTCCAAGCATTCAAAATGCATGCACAAGACATTATATACAACTAAGTGTCACCAACTAGGGGAGTACAAAACAAGTATGAACCATACTTTAGCTATGCTTGTGTCTTGCTTCGAGCTCAAGAAATCAGGCTTCAGGATCAAGCAACGATCGAATCCTTTATCCTGTGGTTCGGAAGAATGAAAATAATAGTGTAAGTACAAGATACTTACTTAGTGAGGTAGCAACTAGTTCTAACCAATTTATAAGACATATATCACTTAGCTAAGTTGAGCCTAGTCAAAGTTGGAAGCAATTCGAATTCAAGCTTAGTTCAATCTTTATTTCAAGTCAAATAACATACTCAAGAAATATACACATTTCAATTCAAGTCAAGTACATAATAGTTCAAGTTTACATTTTTTTCATTTCAAGAATACATGTCAAGTAATCCAAGTAGCAAGTTATACAATACAAGGTCCAAGCATAGGCAATTATCATTTCAAGAGTTTCATGTGAAAAATCAAGCATTACATGTCAAGCAATTCAAGTATTTCAAGTAATTCAAGTAATTCAAGAATCATATAATTCAAGTATCAAATGAGCTTTATTCTTTAATTGTTTCTCATTTGCTTTCTTTAGTTTATGCCTTTGGTATTTAGTTGTCCAGATAATCGAGTCTCCAACCAACTTTCGCCACAAGATGTACCGTAGTACTATACCGTAGTACTGGTCAACCCTTCTACTGTCTCCAAACACCACACAATCGTACCCTCCGTCTGTCGCCAATTAGGGGCCTTAGCCCTGGACCATAATCCACCTAACACAATGAGCTCTAGACTCTAAGGCATGCCCTTCTACCTATGACCACTAACAACCAAGGCTTTGCTCAATTATGATTCACTTATTCAAGTATTACATGTTTATGTCAAGTAATAACTTATTCAAGGATCAATTCAACTGATACATTGCAAGATCATGTTCATATACACAGCCCTTAGGCCAATTGAGCCTTAGCTCTACACTTTACAATTTAATATTGTCATTCAAGCAAGCAATTAACATATGCCATCTCTTAGGCATCAAGCAAGATCTTTAATTCACGATTTATATCATGTTAACAAGTATTTAAATCATAGAGGTACATTTAAGAACTCATTCGAAATGATCACAATCAAGGCATCAAGGTTCAAGCATTTGTTTTCACTTTTCTTCCTAGATAATTTAAAAACATACATGTTTCAATTAGATCTCAAGTTTTAGCTTAAATCATTCTTCCACTTTTTCATCACAACCAAGCTTAAATCAAGTATATTAACATGGCATAAAATAAAAATAAGTAGACATGCATCTTTGGTTAGTACCTAAATCCTAACCCTATATTAAACTATGTTCACAATACTCCAAGCTTAACTAGTCTTGGATCCAAACTCCTTTGTGTTTTCCACTAGCTTGGCCACTCCTTTCTTCTTCCACAAGGTTTACTCCTTGCTCTAAAAAATCATACAAGTAAATCAAGGTCAAGACAAGATACATTCATTTCCTCAAAACAAGGCAACAATACATAATTCATTCATTTCAAAATATCAAGGCTGCTGCTTCCAGGCAGCATGTGCATTACTTGCTTAAATATTCATTTCTTTGATTCCGTATGTCGGAATTTCAATTGGTTTACACCATTAAAAATATAAATTAATTCTCTTTCTAACCATATAGGCCTTGCATTTTAATTCTTTTCCAATTAATACAGTTTTTAACTTAAAGACAGGTCAAGTTACACCACTGGACAGTTTGCATTGTCCCTAGAGTTTCATTTCTAGAATTCATTCTACAATCCAGAATTCAGTTCTCTTTTTCTCCTAATGAATTTATACATGTTAAGGCATTGTCCATAAAATTTCCAGCCTTAAATTCTCTTTATACAATTTATAGAGATTTTTCAAAGTTACTGCCCATAACAGAGTTCTCTGGGCAGATTACACTAGTTTAAGTTTTTAGCTTCTTTAATCACTTGGATGGTACTTCTAACATATTTATTCAACTTATATACATACTCATACATGTCTAGGTCAGTTTTATTCACCTACCAATGTGATCAAAACAGAGCATTTTATATAATCAAGCATGTTTACACAATCTTCACTAGCAATGTGATCAAAACAGTTTGCATGCCATGTTACATTCAAGTCATACCAATTTAGTACCTAAATTTTCCAGCAACTTCCAAGTAAATTTTCCAGCAACCGTACACATTCTACAATCAAGATACATACATATATATATATATATATATATATATATATATGAGTTCAAATCTGGACTACAAGCTTGTCTGTACACATATTACAATTATCCTATTCAAACTAGGCATCAAGAACATCACAAATTTAAGATTCAGCATGAAATTGAAGTGAAGAATCAAGCATTTTACCTTCCAAACAAGAAGCTATTCAAACTAACTCCTTCAATTAAGCTAATTTGATCAAACAAGCAATTCTCTTTCACTATTCTCTTAAGAATCGGCTATGGAGGATGAAGGAAGGAAGAAGATGATTCAATTTTGTGTTTTCTCTTTCTTTTCTCTACAACATGGCTAGCCAACCTCACTTCCTTGCCACATGTGAATTATTCTTGCCACATGTATTCCACTATCACTAAATGGTCTAATTAGACATGCAATTTCGTTGTTTTATTCTAGTTTCAACTTGGTCCTTTTAATTTGGCACTCTAACTTGTTGGCTATAACATTTTAGTCCTTTAGACATTGGTTATCTTTTCTTCATTTTATTTCAATTTGGTCATAGACTTAATTAGTCTAATAAGGGTAATTCTTTAATAATTTAACTAATAGCTCCATGTTACATACTCCTAATTCTTTCAATTTGATTAGCACATGACTCAATTAGTCAACAGCTTAGATAATGGTAAGCTTCCTAGGCCCGGTTTAGAGTGTTACATATGTAGGTATTGTAAACCATTGTGTATGCATCGTATTTGTTATGCGTTTGGTAACATATAAAGTAAGCTTTTAAGATTTTGTGTAGTTACACAATTTCATATCATAAGTTATGGTTGGTTTTAGATTAGGAGATATGGGGTAATAATTTTTGTAGCTATATTTTTTCTTATAACTTATGTAAAGATTTATGTAGGTTTTGTAAAACATTGTGTAGGTATCGTATTTGTTATGCGTTTGGTAACATATAGAGTAATCCGTAGTTACACAATTTTCTACCATAAGTTTGTTTGGTTTTAGATTAGGAGATATGGGGTAATAATTTGTGTAGTTACGTTTTATCTTATAACTTATTTAACGAGTTATGTAGGTATTGTAAAACATTTGGTAGGTATCGTATTTTTTATGCGTTTGGTAACATATAGAGTAATCCTTTAAGATTTTGTGTAGTTACACAATTTCCTACCATAAGTTTGGTTCATTTTAGATTAGGAGATATGGGGTAATAATTTGTGTAGTTACGTTTTTTTCTTATAACTTATGTAAAGATTTATGTGGGTATTATAAAAAAATGTGTAGGTATCGTATTTATTATGTGTTTGGTAACATATAGAGTAATCCTTTAAGATTTTGTGTAGTTACACAATTTTCTACCATAAGTTTGGTTGGTTTTAGATTAGGAGATACGGGGTAATAACATGTGTAGCTACCGTTTCTATTTAAAGTCCATAAACATTTCGGTAGGTTTGGTAGAATATTGTGTAGGTATCTTATTTCGTATGAGTTTTGTAACATATAGAGTTACCTTTAAGACTTTGTGTCGTAACACAAATTCTTACCATACGTTTGCTTGGTTTTAGTTTAAGAGATATGAGGTAATAGTTTGTGTTGTTACTCCTTGTCTTATATGTAACCCCCTTGACCCGATCTAATTGCAAGATCGAACCGAGCGAGCTACATTAGGGTTTGTCAAAACAAACCCGGAAGATTTACATTCAAACGGTCCATTTTTCCTTTTGTTTTATCTAAATGCATCGTTAAGTACTAAGGTGATCATGCTCATTATGGTGAAGACTACAACTCAATCAGGCGTCAAATTGACATCCAATTATTCGATTTCACAAAATAGGGACTAAAACATAATTTTAAATAATTAGGAGGTCTTATGTGAAATTGGAGTTACCAATCCTTAATTACTAATATTTCATGCATTAAGGTTAAATTACAACTTAAATTAACCATCCAAACTCATTCAATTCAATATACAAGAAACATGGACTAAATTTCAAAGAAAGCAAATTTCAGAAAGCATCTTAACTGAATTAATGACCTACGTACCGGTACAGGTACACTCCGTATTGATATGGGGTTGAAATACAAGGTGTATCAATACGGTCCTCAAGCGTATCGGTACGAGTATGTAATCTCAAAACTTTGGAACTTCAGTAGCAAAAGACCGTATCGATACGACAACTCGTGTACCGAAACTAGGTTTATTTTCTGGTTATGCGTACCGGTACGGTTACCAGGCGTATTGGTACGCCTAGGCAATTTTTCCCAGATTGAGCTGAGATAGGTACCCGCGTACCGATCCTTGAAGACCCCGTACCGGTACGGACAGACCTGTAATGACCTCTTGGTCTAACATATGACACTTTGGCTCAATCTAATATACTCCAAACATCATCTAATCATCATACAACTTCACAAATAGAAATTCCTCAATATGACAGCAAGGTAGAAGATCATTCACAACATGTCATATTCAAGACATAATCCTATAGGCATGATTTTCCACCCAAGCATGCATTTTGTTTCCTAACCCCTCAAAATCAAAGGTTAAGCTTCATACAAGTCTAAAACATCATATCAAACTTATACAACCAGGGAGTCCTCAAAATAAACCGCCCAAACCTAACTTGGTCACATTGCCTTTTATTGCTACTTAGTTCTTATAAAACCATACTTTGAGTAGTCACAAATCTTGGATCCTTCCTTGCATGCTTGCTGTCCAAGTGGCCTATTTCTCTGTATTGATGAGAAAAGAGAGCGTAAACTATAAGCTTAGTGAGGGATTCTCGAAAACACTCATCAATGAAATTTAAATCATTTTAGTTCAACCCAAATCTACTTGTTCATGGAAAAATCATCTCATGCTTCAACAATCTCTTTCAAATGCACATTTAAAATCATTTACAACACGTGTATCATGGATTTCCTCTCTACCTCAATTTAAGCTTCAAATGCCAACATCTCTATATAACAAGCTTAAAGAGTCTCACATGTATAAACCACATTATACAAACATAATCCATTTATCATGATACAACATTTAGTATGTTGGCTTCCAAGTGACTCAAAATAGGCTCTTTCCAACTTACAAAAACACATCAGATACATGGATTTACACGTGGTTCCCATGACCACTTGACATACATCCAACTGAAGCATATGACACATTAACCCCTCAACGGTTACGGTGTCACTAATCAACAATATGAGCATACGACACATTTAAACCCTCAACTAATCCTTTAAGTGACCATTTTGGCATACATGGGGAAATTTGGAGAAATATTGTGAGAATTATCCAAGTGATTGATTTGAAGAGATTATGAATTTAGAAGCTTGATTATGGCAATAGGACCAAAATAAAGTCCTTAAAAAGTTTAGACACCCAATTTGGCATTAAGGAATAAATTGGGGTTCAAAGTTTTAATTCTTGGAAATGAAGAATATATATTGGAAAAAAAATAATTTGAGCATGTTAGAATGTTGTTTGGATGAAAAATGAGCCTAGAGAAGCTAAGTGACCAATTCAAACCCATGGAAGAATAATGGGAAAATTTTATAAAAATTATGATTATGAGATTTTATGATCCGAATATGTTGTATGAAGTTAGAATTGAAATTAGAATACAAGGGACTAAATTGACAAGAAAGGAAATGGCAAGGGACCATTTTTACAAACCTGGTTAGTTCAAGGACCAACTCAAATTTGGTCTAAAAGTAGGGAAAAATGTGAGAAAAATTATAAAAATGTTGGATTAATTGCTCGATACAAGTTTGTTAGTTATGAGTAAAATTAGTGAATAAAATATCACTTTGGTAAAAGTTAGTGAAAGAAGGGTATTAAAATAAAAGTTAGTGAAAATGATGGAATTATTTAATAATTGTGATTTGAACTTGAATAAATTGCAAAATGTGCAAAATGGTCATTAGGGACCATAATAAACAATTCAATATTATTAAAGGAAAACGTGAAAATTTTTGGAAATATTTTATATTTGGATAATTATACTAGTGTAGTATAGTTAAGCAATGTTAGATTAAAAAATCTAACATGAATATTGTTATGTATGTTCAAATGGTATTGTACAGCTATTGACGAGGCTAAAGGTACCAGATTAAAGAAAAGCAAGGAAAAAGTATCAAAATAGCTTAGTGAGGCTAATATCATGCATGGCCCAGGTGAGTGCATTTTTACTTATTTATTATATATGTGATATGAATGAGTGCATTTTTATTTATTTTATATATATGAAATGAGAGAGACTTGCAAGAAGTCGATCTTAATATTAATGAAAATGTAAGTTGATCAAAGTTATGTAAATGGCATATGTGATACACTGATATGGCATAATGAGTTATCGAAGATAAATCTGATTTAGATATTTTGGTATGAACTGCCCAGTATCGAATAATACATGATATTACTCATGAATTAGATATTGAAAATGGAAATATTATATTGTTATGCCCAAGTACTAGTGTGAGAGTCTTTGGCATAATTGGATATCAAAGAGTCATACCAGCTGCATTCCAGAACTACGGTGTGTTCCAGACACTTCAGTGTTGCTATTAGACGCTACGGCATTGCAGTCACTTCGGTGATGATTAGACACTTCAATGTCAACTAGCACAAAAAGTGCGATAATGAGGAGCAAAGAGCATCCTCGAGTACGTACTCATCCCAGTCGCTTCGACGATGCAAACGTTGCAGCATTGTAGACACTACAATGTCGTAAGATGACTTGTATACCATAGGTTCACATGAAATTGCATGAGAATCTTTGGTATAGTTGGATATCCATAGGGTCTTAGCAGCTGCGTCCTAGCACTATGGTGCGTTTCAGTCACTTCGGTGATGTTTAGACACTTCGGTGTCGACTTAGATGCTACGGTGTTGTTCAGACACTTCGATGTTGTTAGCACAAATTATGCGATTATAAGAACTAAAGAGCATCCTGATTATAAGGAGCAAAGAGCGTCCTCGAGTACATACTCATCTCAGTTGCTTCGGCGACGTAGACGCTACGGCGTTGTAGACACTACGGTGTCATGATGACTCGCGTACCATGGCATCACATGATTTTGTACTTTGGGCTATAACACATGAAATATATTTATGCAGGCGGTTAAGTTAAAAAGCTTAACGTATATTTGATTGATAAAATAAAGGTTTGATGATATGATATAAACTGCAATTGGGACACGCTTTCCCTTTTACAGGAGCTGTATTGATATTTACCTTGGGCCATAAGATTCTACATTATAGTTACATGACTTTACAGTACAAAATTATTGCAGAACAAATTTCTTACATCATTATTCATGCATTACAGATTACATGATTTTATACTTTGGGCTATAATACTTGAAATGCATTTATGCAAGTAGTTAAGCTAAAAAGCTTAACGTACACAAGACTGGTAAGACATATCGATCATATGATTTGAAGATGATATTGGTTAAATGAACTATATATGTAAGATAGTTATATACATGATAAAATGATATCATCTGCAATTGGAAATCGCTTGCCATTTTGCAGGGCTGTGATACTTATAATTATTTTTTTACATTGATATGATTATGCCTCACTAAGTTATACTTAACGTGTGTTTCGTATCACACGTAGGTACTTCAGACTAGATAGCAGAGGAGGAGCTACACATCGTTGGATCAAGTTAGCCTATATTATCAGTAAGTATCACTACATGCTAGTCTAGTGGGGCATGTATAGATACTAAATAAGTAGTTATTTTGTATGTCTAATTTTTGTACTCTATTTATATGTTAATGTGGATGTATGATCTAGAAACATGACTCAATTTGAGGAATTAAGAATATTAGAAAAGATGCTTTAAACGATTTTAAACCTAGTTGGTTGTTTATCGCGTCGCGATTTTAAAATCAAGAAAGGGTCTAGGCAGCACACATAGTTTTCACCCCGAATCATATTTTTATTTCAATAACTGCTTAAAGTATTTTATAAACCAATCTAGGGTCAAAACTAGTTGTGGTTGCCAGACGTAGTTTTGTTTGAAAACTAAGAAAGGGCCAACCATTGAACTACTTTGTTGAGGTTAAAAAAAATACAAGTTTGAAAATCAGTGTAAATTAGTTAGTAACATCTTTAATGTGTATTCGAATATCGAATATACGTTGAGGATGTTATATTTAGTGGTATCGGAGCAAAGTTTTAGCCGATTTTAGATGTTAAACCGAGTCCAATATGATTTCGCTAAAGTGTTCATGCCCCTAGGATGTGATGTTACTGATGTATTGCTTGTATAACTTGATGTAGCGCTCCTCAATAGTATGAATAAAACTCTAATGGCTATAAGAAAAATAAGATATTGTTAGATTTCGTCAATTGATGAATTCTAAGGGTTAAGAAAAGATCCATAGTGGATACAACACAGTGAAATAAATATGGTAGTTAACTCCTATCCAGGATGAGTTAATCAGTTATCCGTATAATAGAGAACTGATATAGTAATTATAAGATGTTAGTCTCTAACATCTGTATTTGCACTTACAATTATAATAGCATAAGTTATAAGAAGTTTAGAGAGTAAGGGCTCATACACACATTTCAAGGTAAAAGGTAGTCATGGGACGATAAGCTTATGATTGAATAGAATTGTTGGAGATTACTGCAGATGTAATTTGGCAGCCTGCTTAAGATAAGCTGAAGACTGTGATTTTGCATTACAAATTTGGAGACATTATCTGCATAGTGAAAAGTGTTATATCTACACAGACTATAACAGTTTGAAGTACTTAAGGACACAACGAGATCAAAAATTTAAGCAATGAAGATGAATTGAATTTAGAAGTTATTACTGATTAGGAAAGGTTAATGTAGTAGTTGATGCTCATAGCTGGAAAATGTTCTTTATTTCGCATGCAATGAATATTTAATTGTTGTTGAGAAAGAATGGTATACTAAGTACAAAGTTACAACTTTACCCAAACTTGTTAGATCCAATTAAAGATTTGCAAGTGGCAGATGAAGAATGCCTTGAAAAGAGAAAGTAAGTTGAATCTAGAGAAGCCTAAGATTATGAAAGTAGATCTGATGGATTGCTATTGAGGAAAAATTTATAATGGTGAAATGAAGAAAGGAATTTTAATATAAGGGCACTCAGTTGGACTATTCTGATCTTCGAAGATAAGTTACGAGCCTATATTATTGATAACACACGATTGTAGGAAAGGATTGAAATGTTCGAAATAATCCAAAAGTGGATGGAGTGGATTTGACTTGAAAATAGAAGACAATGTGAGGATTCTTTAAAATAATCCTAAAGCAGCTGCAGATTAACAATAGGTACATGCAGATAAAAAGAAAAAGGATATTGAGTTTAAATTCAGAAACAAGGTATGTATGGAAGTTGCACCTTGTAAAAAGATACTATGCTTTGGTCAAGAAGAAAGTTTGGTCTCAGATTCATTGGACCGTATGAGACTCTTAAAAGAGATGGAGAAATGACTTGTTAATTGACTTTACCTTCGGAGGTGAGCAAGACTCACTATATATTTCACGTGAATTTGTTTCAAAGGTATCGATCAGATCCTTTTCATGTTATCAACCCAAAGGAAGTTGAATTATAATCGATATTTGACGTATGAAGAAGAACCGATGAAAATCTTACCATGTGGAATTAAAAGGAATAAGGAATAAGAAAATTCCATTGGTCAAAGTCCTTTGGAGGAACTACAAAGTGGATAAGGCAACTTGGGAGACCGAGAAGAAAATGAGAGAGCAGTACCTGAAACTATTTAAAACAAGTACGTTTTGAAAATTCGAGGACGAATTTTCTAAAGAGGAAGAATTGTAATACCCCATAATTTGCTATGCTAATTAAGGGTCATTTAGTACTAAGATAAGAGCTTAAAAGCTAACTTAGAGACTAAAATGATAGCAAGTCAAAAGTTGGTGTGTAGAGCCTAAAGATGGGAAAAGTATAGGCACCTGATGGATAATTTTTACCATTAATAATTTTTATTTCACAGATAAGTAATACAGGTTACAAGAAGATGATATGTGTAGTCGATTTCTGGTATAAGATTTATGTAGAAATTTATTCTCGATCGAACAATCAAGGGAATAAGCATATATTGGATTCAAATAAAATTACATGGAGAATTTATCAGTAATTATTTTATCCTGTACATTGATTAAACATATCATGGAGAAAAATCTAATATAGATCCCGAGAATAAAAATTCAGTATAAGATATCAAATTTCGATTGAACTGCAAAGTTAAACGTGCTCAAGGCATAGGATGGGTGACCTAGTGGGAAGGTCTTATGTCAGTACTTGAGACTGATAAAAAGGAATCCGTTTGAGTTAATATTATTCGTATGGATATCTGATAAAGGATTATTAAGAGAATTTTTATCCGATAAAGATTTCGGGTAAAATTATCAGCATATTAGACCGAGTCAAAATTTTAAGTTTGAATTCATAAATATGGAATATTTTATTCGATAATATTATTTATTTTTCAGATATGGAAATAAGGAATTTTTAGAATTTATTTGATAGCCCGGTGAAGGGGAAATCGTAGTAGAAGTAGTAAGTGAATATCGAGAAATCAGATCGAATCAAAATTTTAGAGGTTGTACCATAAGTCACGAAAAATTCATAAAATATTATTTTATGAATAAATTATTAATTATTTGATTGTGATCTAACTAGAATAGTTGGATTTTTACAAAATGGAAAAAAATTGTGATTTAAGTGACTAGTTTTGGTAATTTGGTCATAATGGCAATTTTGAAATATTTTGAAAGTACCATGGGTAATATGGTAGTTTCCCATGTGAAAACATTACTCTAGTTTGGTTAGATTTGAATGGAATTTGGTTGGAATTGAACTAGAATGGCAATTTGTAAATTATGATTCAGTTGGAGGTTAATTTTGGAAAAAAGACTAAATTGAATAAAAAATTCAATTTATTCATTACATGTGGCATAAATTAATAAAAGATGAAAAAAATATGTTCATCCTATTTCCTCCATTTTCGAAAACACCAAGATAGAAAGTGGGAAAATACACAAAATTTTTCATAGGCATTTTGAAGGCACTAAAGTTAGAATCAAGGTATGTTGCTTTGGAAAAAATGATATATGCTTAATGCTCTTTCTTTGGATAGTAGGGTTTCAAGTTCCATGTTTAGATTGAAGCTTGAACTATGCAAATTCAGTGTTGTGGAGATGAAATCAAGCTTAGATTGTGATTAATTTCATGTTTAAGGATTAAAAACCCTAACCCTAGAATTTGGGATTTTATTTTGGGTTTTGAAATTGATGATGAAAATCAAAGATTGATGATATTAGAAGCTTGATTTTGATGTTAGAATGAAAAACCCTCAACTAGTCCTTTAAGTGACCATTTTAGCATACACGGGGAAATTTGGAGAAATATTGTGAAAATTATCCTAGTGATTGATTTGAAGAGATTATGAATTTAGAAGCTTGATTATGGCAATAGGACCAAAATAAAGACCTTAAAAAGTTTAGACACCCAATTTGGCATTAAGGAATAAATTGGGGTTCTAAGTTTTAATTCTTGGAAATAAAGAATATATGTTGGAAAAAAATTAATTTAAGCACGTTAGAATGTTGTTTGGATGAAAAATGAGCCTGGAGAAGCTAAGTGACCAATTCAACCCCATGGAAGAATAATGGGAAAATTTTATGAAAATTATGCTTATGAGATTTTATGATTCGAATATGTTGTATGAAGTTAGAATTGAAATTAGAATACAAGGGGCTAAATTAACAAGAAAGGAAATAGCAAGGGACCATTTTGACAGACCTGGTTAGTTCAAGGACCAATTCAGTTTTGGTCTAAAAGTAGGGGGAAATGTGAGAAAAATTATAGAAATGTTGGATTAATTACTCGATACAAGTTTGTTAGTTATGTGTAAAATTAGTGACTAAAATATCACTTTGGTAAAAGTTAGTGAAAGAAGGGTATTAAATAAAAGTTAATGAAAAATGATGGAGAATTGTGATTTGAACTCGAATAAATTGAAAAATGTGCAAAATGGTCATTAGGGACCATAATGAACAATTCAGCATTATTAAAGGAAAAAGTGAAAATTTTTGGAAATATTATATATTCGGATAATTATACTAGTGTAGTTAAGCAAGGTTAGATTAAAAAATCTAACATTAATATTGTTATGTATGTTCAAATGGTACTGTACAGCTATTGACGAGGCTAAAGGTACCAGATTAAAGAAAAGCAAGGAAAAAGTATCGAAATAGCTTAGTGAGGCTAACATCACGCATGGCCCAGGTGAGTGCATTTTTACTTATTTATTATATATGTGATATGAATAAGTGCATTTTTATTTATTTTATATATATGACATGAGAGAGACTTGCGAGAAGTCGATCTTAATATTAATGAAAATGTAAGTTGATCAAAGTTATGTAAATGACATATGTGATACACTGATATGGCATAATGATTTATCTAAGATAAATCAAATTTTAGATATTTGGGTATGAACTGCCCATTATCGAATAATGCATGATATTACTCATGAATTTATACTGAAAATGGAAATATTATATTGTAGATAAATTCGGTGTCGACTAGCACAAAAAGTGCGGTAATGCAGAGCAAAGAGCATCATCGAGTACGTACTCATCCAGTTGCTTCGGCGATGCAGATGCTACGGCGTTGTAAACACTACGGTGTCGTAAGATAACTCATATACCATAGGTTCACATGAAATTGCATGAGAATCTTAGTAGCTGCATACTAGCACTATGGTGCGTTTCAGTCACTTCGGTGATGTTTAAACACTGCGGCCATAAGATTTTACAGTATAGTTACATGACTTTGCAGTACAAAATTATTGCAGAACAAATTTCTTACATCATTATTCCTGCATTACAGATTACATGATTTTATACTTTGGGCTATGATACTTGAAATGCATTTATGCAAGTAGTTAAGCTAAAAAGCTGAACATACACAAGTCTGGTAAGACAGATCGAATCATATGATTTGAAGATGATATTGGTTAAATGAACTATACATGTAAGACAGTTCTATACATGATAGAATAATATCATCTGCAATTGGAAATCGCTTGCCATTTTGTAGGGTTGTGAAATTTATAATTATTGTTTTACATTGATATGATTATGCCTCACTAAGTTATACTTAACGTGTATTTTGTATCACATGTAGGTTCTTCAGACTCGATAGCAGAGGAGGAGCTGAACATCCTTGGATCAAGTTAGCCTATATTATCAGTAAGTATCACCACATCCTAGTCTAGTGGGGCATGTATAGATACTAAAGAAGTAGTTATTTTGCATGTCTAATTTTCGTACTCTATTTATAAGTTAATATGGTTGTATGATCTAGAAACATGACTCAATTTGAGGAATTAAGAATATTATAAAAGATGCTTCAAACGATTTCAAACTTAGTTGATTGTTTATCGCGTCGCAATTTTAAAATCAAGAAAGGGTCTAGGCAGCACACATAGTTTTCACCCTGAATCATATTTTCATTTTAATAACTGCTTAAAGTATTTTATAAACCTATTAAGGGTTGAAACTAGCTACAGTTTTCAGACATAGTTTTGTTTGAAAACTGAGAAAGGGCCAACCACAAAACACTTTGTTGAGGTTAAAAAAAATTACAAGTTTGAAAATCAGTGCAAATCAGTTAGTAACATCTTTAATGTGTATTCAAATATTGAATATACATTGAGGGTGTTACAAAACCTCTCTAACAAGAGAAAACAAAGAAAACAATAAATCCCTCTCTTAGGTATGTGTTTGCACTCTTGCTCTCACCAAAAATCCTAATACACTTGAGCATACATAAACATTTTGGCTCACAAGTGTAGTCTATACAAAGATTGGGAATTAAAGCACAAAAGGCTTAATTACAATCATAGAGATGTTGGCATGTTGATCATTAGATGTTCTAGGTGCTTGAAAGGTCCTTTTATACTCCTAATTGAGTTCCTAGCCGTTGGGATTAGATTGGATCCGTTGGAGACTTTATTTCCCGCACTAAATGCGGTTCTGGAGATGTTCGTATCGGCACACAAGATAGCCGTATTGGTACATGTTCTTTAGAAACTAGCCGTCATGCTCGCCACAACCTGTGTGTATCGATACGCCTGTGAGCGTATCGGTACGGGGGTTCGATACGCCAAAGTTCGTATCATACGGGGGATAGATACGGTGTATAAATATGCTGTAGGGAAATAGTCGTTGTGGGTTTAAAAAATAGGGTATCAATATGCCTATACGTGTATCGGTACGACCCTTCTCTGGTACGCCTAAGCCTCTATCGATACGGGCTTTCAGTTCTAGAAAAATCTTGTAGCTGAAACCCTAAGGTGTATCGATACGGAGTATAAGCGTATCGGTACATGAATGCTAAAAACTTGAGTTTGGCTGCTTTAAAACATTTTAAACACTTCGAAAACCTTTTGAAAATACCTCAAACTTATTTTCAAGTTGTTTGGAATTAAAAACATTTTTGAAATCTTTTCAATTTAGTCCAAAACTATTTGTTAATTATTATATTAAAACAAATATCCTAACAATCTCCCCTTTTTGATATAATAAAACCAACCTAAAAATTTGTTTTTGAGGTTCTCCCCCTTAGTAAAAATAAATTTTGAATAAGATTTTAAAAATATAACTATGGTTAAAGCTCCCCCTTATTCTCTTGAAAATTCAAATTTTCAAAACATTCTCCCTCTTTTTGTTATATAAAAAATGGTTCAAACCAAATTTTGAAAACTTTTAAATCCATAACAATGGAGAATTTTAAAATAAATTTTTTAAAAAATAGGTTTTTTTAAATAGGCTCCCCTTACTCAAGCATCAAATGAATGTTAGTCCAACAAATTTATGATAAACTAGTTGAATTAAAGTAAATAAATCAAATTAAAAAAAATTAAAATTCAACTAATTTTACCTCTTGAACCAAAGGTAGGATGTGAAGCCTTCATTCTTCAAGTGATCTCCCTTGTGTGTATAGAGCTCCCCCTTAATTTCATCACTTGTCGATCAAAGCTCCATCACACCTAAAACAAGACAATCAAGTAATTTTTGGTATCCAAATTGCTTTGGATCTATAGGCATTAGTAGCACAAACTTTATTCCCCTTAGGAATCCATTTTTCAATTTCATCCTTTTTATTTGAAGTAATTAGTCCTTTTGGGACCCAAATACTTCTAAAACATTTACCATTCAAAAATCTAGGGCCATTAGATTGTCTTTATAAAAAAATGCTTTTCAAAAATTGTTTTTATTTTCTAATTCCTTGGAAATCAAATCTTTTTCTTTCTTGAGATCATCCCTTCATTTTGATGATCTTTTTCCATCTTTTGAAGCAAATTTTGCAAATTTACAACTTTAATCTCAAAATCTATAATTTTTGCTTCAAACTCCAAATTGGTTTTCAAAAGAAAATGATTTTCGATTTTCAATTTTGAAACCATCTTTTTATTTTTCGAAAATGAAGCCTTGAACTTAAAAACAAATTTGTCATAGGCTTCTTGTAACTCATCAAAAGTATAAGAATTAGAATTAGATGAGTTAGAAGTTACCTCACCCTCTTAGAGGGCCATAAAGCATAGGTGGGCTACTTCATCTTCTTCGGTAGAGTCTTCATTACTCCTTGTTGACACATATACTTTCTTTCAAGATGATCCCCTTTTGTTGAAGCAAGAGCAATTGTATTTGGTGTGCCTCGTCTTCTTGCATTCATGGCTCTTGTGTGGATCCTTCATCTTCTTCTTCGATTCATGCTTGGATTCTTCCATTTCGTTCGTCATGAGTCGGCAAACTTCTTGAAGAGATAGGCCATCTCTTTATCTTCACTTTCCTCCTCACTTGAATCTTCTTGATGGCTTGTGGAGGATTTAAGAGCAATGATGTTGACATCGACTCCTTGTTGATTGATTTTCTTCTCCTTCTTCATTCTCAATGGTTTGGACATCAACTCATGGGTAATAAGAAACCCAATTAGCTCATCAACCTTGAGCTCCTTTCAGTTCTTGGCTTTAGTGATAGCTGCTTTCTTACTCTCCCATGATTCAGGAAGTGAGTAGATCAACTTCCAAATGAGTTTGTCTTCCGAAATCTCCTCTCCAATACATTTGAGTTCATTGACGATTGTAGAGAAACGGTCGAACATACTCTTGATGTCTTCTTTCGGGTTCATCTTGAAGTTTTCATAGTTCAGGTTGTGTAGACCAATCTTTGTTTCCTGCACCTCATTTGTACCTTCATGGATCACTTCAAACTTGTCCCATACCTCTTTAGCATCTTCAAAAGAAGAAACTCTAGCAAATTCATTCGGACCTAATGCACACAAGATTATATGCAAGGCCTTTGCGTTTAGCTCTATATTTTTTTTGTCATCCGCACTCCAATTTTTCCTTCTTCGTTATGGCACGAACGGTCCATCTTCAACAATGTCCCAAAGATGGTAGTCGATGGCCTTGATGAAGAACATCATCTTATTCTTCCAATAGGCATAATGATCACCGTTGAAGAATGGTGGCTTGTTGATTGATTGTGCCATGAACACCGATTGACTTGTTGGTTGGTCGAGCTTGCCGGATCACCTCAATAGATGTTAATCCCTCTCGATTTAGCCTCGCTCTAATACTAATTGTTGGGCTTGATTAATCAACCGAAATACGTCACCAAGTGGTGGAGAAGTGATTTCTTGGGTGTTGGTGGTGGAAGAAAAAGATAGAAAAAAGTACACAACGATTTAGAGTGGTTTGTCTTTCTAACCAAATCCAACATCCACTACCTTAGCTTCCACACTAAGGATTTCCCAAATTCACTATGAATTTCTTCCCCTTTTACAAGGCTTAAGAGGCAACCTTTACAAGCTAGACTCAATTACCAAGCCTAGCATCCAAAGCTTACAACCCAAGCTTTGGGAAACCTCTCTAACAAGAGAAAACAAAGCAAACAATAAATACCTCTCTTAGGTATGTGTTTGTACTATTGCTCTCACCCAAAATTCTAATACACTTAAGTATACATAAACATTTTGGCTCACAAGTGTAATATATACAAAGACTGGAATTAAAGCACAAAAGACTTAATTATAATCATAGAGATGTTGGCATGTTGATCATTAGTTGTTCAGGTGCTTGAAGGGTCCTTTTATACTCTCAATTGAGTTCCTACCTGTTGGAGACCGTTGGGATTGGATTGGAGCCGGTGGAGACTTTATATCCCGCACTAAATACAGTTATGGAAATGTCCATATCAGTACACGAGATAGCCGTATTGGTACGTATTCTTCAGAAACTAGCCGTTATTGTAACACCCCTTTCTCGTATTCATAGCTGAATACGAGTCAGAGATATCACAAAACATTTGTAAAACCCTCTACATTTGTAATTCGATAAAATTTTGTTTCTTTAAAAATATTACAATATATTTAGTTTCTATTTACAAATCTTATTAATCGCATATAGTTTAAACATAATATTTTTATCTACAAATAGATTTTAATTTCAGGCAGCAACTCATCAATTTAAATTGACTTTATATAATTAGTGAAACTGCCTAAAAATTGCCTGATTTAAAATTCATCTAGATACCAAATAAAATACAAATTCGATCAGAGCGAGCATATCATTTTAATATACATGCCAACTAGTAAATATCAAACAATGTCAAAAGATATCTTACTGATACTGATGTACCTGTTACTGATTGATGATGTCTGTTTATGCTCCTTACTCCAACCATTTCTTCTTTCCTACGTGTAAAACACTTACACGCTAAGTATTTACTTAGTGAGGCAATAATTCGAATTCAAGTGCAATTGCCATAATATCAATATTAATGATTAACAATGCATATGATCACCTTACCATTACATGCTCGATAACATAAATAAATATGTATATCAAAGTGATAAGATTAGATCTTACCAATACCTTTGCCATTTCCATCCATAAGCTTTCAATGCTTACCAATACCTTTTTCCCATTTCTATTTGCAAGCTTTCAATCTTATCTTCCTGCTTCTTTTTGATTCTTTTCATTTTATTTAGCCCAAGGTATCGAATTAAGAGATTCTATGTACACGAGTCATCCCCCTATACTTACTTGAGTATAGTGTATTATTGCACTCTACCGTGAGTGCTTAGCACCGAAGTGCTTCTGTATACTTATCGGAGTATACAATATATCCCTCATTGAGTTTTTATGAAATTACACCGAAGTGCTTAGCACCCGTAGTAAGTCTGTATACTCAAATAATGCATGAGTATACTCCTCAATGAGTATTTGTAAAATTTTCACTTTACCTTAAGTGGTTAAAATATTTATATAACTGTTTATGACTATATGGATATCCAACTATACCTTTGAATCCCTATATCATACATTGGGCTTTATATCATCAATCTATTTCATCAATGGCAACATATATCAATATATATATATCAACACTGGGCAGTTCATACCCGTAGTAACATTTCAATTTCATCAATGTAAGTAATCATGTGATGAATGCATTTTATATTTCAATTCTGGACATATTACGATATGTCAATCATATGCTCAATGACATAAATATCATGGCAATAATAATTTAGGGTAGGCTCATCGCAAGCCATCCCAATCATGTATAAAATATCAATGTAGTATGACATGTATGCAATTGCACTCACCTGGGCCATTTATTAGTATGCCTCACTAAGTCCTCTTTGATCATTTCCTTCATTGTACCTTGAGTCTCCCTTGATTCAAACTTAACTTTATAATTCAAATAAGTAAAATATTTGTTAGATCCCAATCTAACAATATCTCAGACATATTGTCCAAAATAATCATTCGAATACAAAATCTCCAAACGTTTTCTTTTCTTGTATTGTTCAAAAACTCATTATGGTTCTTAGTGACCAATTTGAACTTCCATTAACCCCTTTCAAGCTTACTAATCAACGTTAGATACAAAGTGTATCAATTCTCATTTTCTGGCAGTTTGTAGTACCTTCAAAGAAATATTTCTATAAAATAATATACAACTCGGAATTCAACTCCATTTGTTCTGAAAGAAACTAGATTTGATAAGCTTTTCACCCATATAAATTAATATTCCAAATTCATCGTGTACGATATATGGCGAATTTTCAAAGTCAGTTCTAGTGCTGAAATTCGGAACAGGCTGGTGTTCTGTTTTCTGACATTTGGTCACTTAAAAATTCATATCTTTTGACTCGGAACTCAAAATCAGTTTCCGTCTGTTGGAAATGAAACTAGACGGACAAATCTTTACATCGGTATAAAATTCACCATCTAACCATTTTTGTAGAATTTATGGTGAATTTCCAAAGTTACTGTCATAAACCAGTTTTTCTACACAGCTTCCATAAACAACTTTAACTTTTATACTAACTTCTCCTTACTTCTCTAATTTTCAATTTAGTCCAATTACTTGCTGTAAACCATTATCTTATGACCTTCTTCATCAAATAATTATTCACAATAATTCTCCTTAATTTTTCCTTCTTTACCGAAATAGTCACTAAAATCCAAAGACAAGGATCCAAGCTTCTTAACTTTGCAAATTAGTCCTCAGTTCAACATTACTACCTTAATTCCATCATTACAACTAAAAATCATATTTATCCCCCATAAAAACTTCAATTTCGATTTGGTCACTTAACTTTGACAATTTACCAAAATGGTCACTAATTCAATTCAACATCAATTTAGCATTCCAACTTCATTTTCTTGTCTCTAACATCATTAATAACATAAATAAACTCCAAATTCTAAAAATTCAGATTTGGTCCTTCAACTTTTCAATTTTCCAAAATGGTCCCTACACAATTTAACTTAGGGTTTTGCTTCCAAACAACAATTCAATCTTACTAGGTCATTATTTCAACATCACAAACACTAAATTAAACTTGAATCCATAAACCCTAATCATCTTCATAATAATCAAAACATGTAAAACTTAAATCCCTACTCAATATCATGATTTTAACATCATACTAGCTTGATTTCAACTTGAATTCAATCATGGAATCATAAGATCTCAAAAGCCCCAATTTGATCAATAAACCCTAATTTCTTTCTCATGTAAAATCTCATCAATCAAGCATGGATTCCATGAATTATTCATATCAAAAGATAGAGCTTGAAGAGTAGAACAACTTTGTAGTTGAAGAGATTACCTGAAAACTGAGTTTCGGGGCTTGAATCGAGCTTGGAAAAAATTTCTCTTTTTTCCCTAGCCCCCACGTTTTTGGCTGGAAAAGATGAATATTAAATTCATTTAATAGTGAAATTACAATTTTGCCCTTTTATCCAATGGTTGAGATTGATTTCATCATCAATAAAGGGCCAAGATTTATTCTTCCATTTCCTCTTTCCAAAATTTCCCTTATAACGTTTTTTAAATATTTAAAAATTACCATTGGGGCCAAATGACCAATTTGCCCTCCAACTAGTCTTTATTTACTAGTTTATTTCCAAATTGCCATTCCATTAAAATCTAACTAAATCTAGTTAGAATTCAACCAACAATAATAAAATGTTCATAAAATAACATTTTATGACTTTCCCATAGCTTTTGGATCAGTCTCTAAAATTTCCATTCGATCCAATATACCAATAAATAATCCTTTACTCGGAAATAAACTGTAGGATTCATCTTGAATCAAACTAAAAATATACCCAACACTTGGAAATGACTTTTATAACCTTTCTCTATCATATGGAAAAATTTCAAAATTTTCCAGTTCGATCCGGGTATCTAAATTCCACTTAAACTTTAATTGCGATTTTCCCAATAATCGAAATATCAAATCAAACCAAAAATTCGATCCACACCCTTAGGTGATCTATTTATTTATGAAATAAAACCCTTAACTTTTAGGGAATTACAACTTTAATCCCCAAACTTTTCCAAAATTTATACTTTAGCCATAAAATTTTCAAAATTTACATTTTGGTCACTAACTTTTTAAACTTCAATTCCCATTCCAATTTTCCTTGGAATTCAACCAAACTTTAATAATACCTTATTCAATTCACTAAATATCACATGAGACCTTTAAACCTTAGAAATTTCCTTTTTAAAACCCATAATTAGAGAAATCCTAACTTTTGCATTTTTGTCATTTTAGTCACTAAGTTAGCTTTTAAGCTATTATCTTAGTACTAAATGACCCTTAATCAACTTAGCACTTTTTGGGGTAACACAATTCTCTCCCCCTTAAGAAAATTCTTCCTCGAATTTTCAACATATACTTGATTCAAAAGGTGAGGAAACTGCTTTCTTATATATTCTCCTAATCTTTTTCAAGTCGTTTCCTTGACTTAATATTTTGTCAAAGAACTTGGACAAGCAAGATTACCTTGTTTCTCAGTTCTTTGACTCCATATGCTAGGATCTTTACCGGTTCTTCCTCATAAATTAAATCCGGCTGAATCTCTATTTTTATTGGGATAATGACATTCAAGAGATCCAATCAATACTTCTTGAGCAGCGATACATTATGAGTCTTGTTCTTTTCCAAAGATAAAACTAGCTTATAAGCTACCGAAGCAACTCTTTTCCCAATTTCTTATGGTTCAATAATTCTTGGACTTAACTTTCTTTTCATCTAAACCATAACACATTCTTTCAAGGTGAAACTTTTAAGGAATACTTTATCCTTAACTTTAGATCAAATATCTTTTCTTTTAGATTCATAGATAGTTTCCATTATTTAAGATATAGATTCGTCCTTGATAATACAAATATATGTTAAACTTAACTTCAAAGTCATCGGTTTCACCCTTTTTCTACCTATTTGAACCTTGACAAATATTTCTCACTTTTTTTCTAAATATCTTTTTTCGGTCCAATGCAATAGACTTTATTTTATTTTTTAAGGTGGTAATCAAAGTACCATCTTCTTTTAACCCCAATCTCGTATCCATAGTTCTTAAAGCAGCAAAAGTCTTTCGACTGAGGGCGTCAGTTACCACATTATCTTTTCCTGGATGATAGTCAATGACCACATCATAATCTTTAAGAAGCTCAATCCAACATCTCTTCCTCATGTTTAACTCCAACATATACTTTAAACTTTTATAATCTACTTAAATATAGCATCGTTTACTAAATAAATAATAACGCCATATCTGTAAAGTAAATATAGCCATTGCCAGCTCTAAATCGTGAGTAGGATAATTTCTCTTATGTATCTTAATTTGTCTCAAGCATAGACCACTACTTTTCCTTCTGGCATAATTACACATCTCAAACAATTATGAGAAGCATCGTTATAAACCACATTATCTTTGCCCGATTCAGGTTGTACTGGTACCAGGACTTTTATTAAGATCTTCTTTAATGTATAAAAGTTTTCTTGGCGTTTATTTGTCCAATTGAATGTCATTTCTTTCCTCAATAGCTTGATTAATGAGGAGGCAATCATCAAGAAAATTTTTACAACTTTCGAGAATAACAAGCAAATCCCAAGAAATTTCGAACCTCGAAAACTTTCTTTAGAGGTTTCCATTCAACTATAGTTTGTGCTTTCTTGGGATCACTCTTATCCCCTCTGCTAAAATCACATAACTAATAAAATAACTTTCGACAACCAAAATTCGCACTTTAACTTCTTAGTATATGGCTTCCTTTTTGGGAAGTTCTGAAGAACAATTAGAAGATGGACATTTTGTTCTTCCTTTGCCTTCGAATAGACCAAAATATCCTCAATGGACACTACCAAAAATTGGTCCAAGTAAGGTTGAAGTACTTAATTTATCGGGTCTATTAATGCTGCATAAGCATTTGTCAAACCAGCTGGCACTATTACGAACTCATTTATCCATATCGAGTTTTAAGAACTATCCTTAGAACATCTTCTTCCTTGGTCTTTAACTAACGACACTCCGATCAGAGATTGGTTTCGGAAAACATAGATGCACCTTTTAACTGATCAATAAGATCACCAGTCCTCGAAAGAGGATATTTATTCTCCACTGTCACTTTATTTCGCTGATGGAAATCTATACTTAATCACATAGATCAATCTTTCTTTTTCACAAATACACTAGTGCACCCCAGGTGACACACTTGGATTTATAAAACCTTGACCTAACATTTCTTGCAACTATACCTTTAACTCTCGAAGTTTGGTTGAAGTCATTTTATACAGGGCCATTAATTTAGGCGCAATGCGTGGTAACATCTTTATTTTGAATTTCACCTCTCAATCTAGAGGTAATTCTGGATAACCCATCTGGGAATACATTTGGATATTTTCGGACAGTTGAGTTATTTCCAATTTAACTTCAACAACCTGTGTATCCACTACATTTACTAAGGAAACTGGCAACCTTATAGAAACAATTTTCTTAATAAAATTGAAATTACATTGGAGAAGGGATTTACCCTTTCGCCAACTACTACTATTTTTGTACCTTTCGTGATTTTCAATACTAATCGTTTTATGCGACAATTCACCATGACATGATAGGAATATAACCAATTTATGCCCAAAAATCATCTTAAACTCCTTGAAAGATAATTTCATTAAGTTTATAGGGAACTCTATTTTTTATATTTTATCGAGCAAATCCCACATGTTCAACTTACCCTTACATTACAACCCAACAAATTTGTCACCATTACATTACTTGAAATGGGTTCTAAGAGGATATCTCGTTCACCACTCAACTTCGTACTTATATACGAATTTGTAAAGCTAGGACTCATCAACATCAATACAGGTTTATCCAAAAAGATGAGATGTACCTTCTATGATTTTTAGATCATCCCAATCTTTATCAGTCCTGATGTTATAAACTCGGACTGATATGTGCAATCCTGGCTATGAAGTAAATTCAAATGGTTTTCAAATCTATCTTAAATCTCGGAGCAACAACACAACTCCATCCAATTTCTCGATATCCAAATAGTGGAATTCGTCTAGAATTATCCTTAGGTTATTCAGTTACAAATCAACAATCACTAGACCTTAATCTGCTTTTCCTTTTAATTCAGGTGTTCTTGAACTTTTCAGTTCTTTAATCCGGCACAGGCACACTTTGTTGTATCAATGCCCCTTTCTTGTTCCGATTTATCCAAAGGATTATCATTAACCTTATTATTACTACTCTTGATTCCAATTTATCGGTTCATCACGCTTTCTTGACTCAAATATTTCTTATAATTCCTCCCAATAAACATTAGTTAGGAGCGACATCAATCAGATCATAAAAACATCATATCAGTAATATTGATATCCTAGTGGCATGTATACTATTTTTTAACATAAAACCACTTCCATTTAGGTCGAGAATCGGGTAAACCTGCATCTCTCATACCAATAAACGTAACACCCATTTCTTGTATTCATAGCTGAATACGAGTCAGAGATATCACAAAATATTTGTAAAACCCTCTACATTTGTAATTCGGTAAAATTTTGTTTCTTTAAAAATATTACAATATATTTAGTTTCTATTTATAAATCTAATTAATCGCATATAATTTAAACATAATATTTTTATCTTCAAATAGATTTTAATTTCAGGCAGCAACTTATCAATTTAAATTGACTTTATATAATTAGTGGAACTGCTTAAAAACTGCCTCATTTAAAATTCATCCATATACCAAATAAAATACAAATTCTATTAGAGCGGGCATATCATTTTAATATACATGCCAACTAGTAAATATCAAACAATGTCAAAAGATATCTTACTGATACTGATGTACCTTTATTGATTGATGATATCTGTTTATGCTCCTTACTCCAACCATTTCTTCTTTCCTACGTGTAAAACAGTTACACGCTAAGTATTTACTTAGTGAGGCAATAATTCAAATTCAAGTGCAATTGTCATAATATCAATATTAATGATTAACAATGCATATGATCCCCTTACCATTACATGCTTGTTAACATAAATAAATATGTATATCAAAGTGATAAGATTAGATCTTACCAATACCGTTGCCATTTCCATCAGTAAGCTTTCAATGCTTACCAATACCTTTTTCCCATTTCTATCTGCAAGCTTTCAAGCTTATCTTCCTATTTCTTTTTTATTCTTTTCATTTTAATTAGCCCAAGGTATCGAATTAAGAGATTCTATGTACACAAGTCATCCCCCTATACTTACTTGAGTATAGTGTATTATTGCACTCTATCGGGAGTGCTTAGCACCGAAGTACATCTGTATACTTATCGGAGTATACAATATATCCCTCATTGAGTTTTTATGAAATTACATCGAAGTGCTTAGCACCCGTAGTAAGTCCGTATACTCAAACCATGCATGAGTATACTGCTCAATGAGTATTTATAAAATTTGCGCTTTACCTTAAGTGCTTAGAATATTTATACAACTGTTTATGACTCTATGGATATCCAACTATACCTTTGAATCCATATATCATACATTGGGCTTTATATCATCAATCTATTTCATCAATGGCAACATATATCAATATATATATATATATCAACATTGGGCGGTTCATACCTGTAAAAACATTTCAATTTCATCAATGTAAGTAATCATGTGATCAGTGCATTTTATATTTCAATTATTGACATATTACGATATGTCAATCATATGCTCAATGACATAAATATCATGGCAATAATAATTTAGGGTAGGCTCATCGCAAGCCATCCGAATCATGTATAAAATATCAATGTAGTATGGCATGTATGCAATTGCACTCACCTGGGCCATTTATTAATATGCCTCACTAAGTCCTCTTTGATCTTTTCCTTCATTATACCTCAAACCTCCCTTGATTCGAACTTAACTTTATAATTCAAATAAGTAAAATATTTGTTAGATCCCAATCTAACAATATCTTAGACATATTGTCCAAAATAATCATTCGAATACAAAATCTCCAAACATTTTATTTTCTTCCTTGTATTGTTCAAAAACTCATTATTGTTCTTAGTGACCAATTTGAACTTCCAATAAGCCCTTTCAAGCTTACTAATCAACCTTAGATACAAAGTGTATGAATTCTCATTTTCTGGCAGTTTGCAGTACCTTCAAAGAAATATTTCTATAAAATAATATACAACTTGGAATTCAACTCCATAAACAACTTCAACTTTTATACTAACTTCTCCTTACTTCTCTACTTTTCAATTTAGTCCAATTACTTGTTGTAATCCATCATCTTATGACCTTCTTCATCAAATAATTATTCACAATAATTCTCCTTAATTTTTCCTTCTTTACCAAAATAGTCACTAAAATGCAAAGACATGGATTCAAGCTTCTTAACTTTGCAAATTAGTCCTCAATTCAACATTACTACCTTAATTCCATCATTACAACTAAAAATCAGATTTAGCCCCCATACAAAACTTAAATTTCGATTTGGTCACTTAACTTTGACAATTTATCAAAATGGTCACTAATTCAATTCAATATCAATTTAGCATTTGAACTTCATTTTCTTGTCTCTAACATCATTAATAACATAAATACACTCCAAAGTCTAAAAGTTCAGATTTGGTCCTTCAACTTTTCAATTTACTGAAATGGTCCCTACATAATTTAACTTAGGGTTTTGCTTCCAAACAACAATTCATGCTTACTAGATCATTATTTCAACATAACAAACCCTAAATCAAACTTGAATCCATAAACCCTAATCATCTTCATAATAATCAAAACATGTAAAACTTAAATCCCAACTCAATATCATGATTTTAACATCATACTAGCTTGATTTCAACTTTAATTCAATCATGGAATCATAAAATCTCAAAAGCCCCAATTTGATCCATAAACCCTAATTTCTTTCTCATGTAAATTCTCATCAATCAAGCATGGATTTCATGAATTATTGATATCAAAAGATGGAGCTTGAAGAGTAGAACAACTTTGTAGTTGAAGAGATTACCTGAAAACCGAGTTTTAGGGCTTGAATCGAGCTTGGAATTTTTTTTCTCTTTCTTTCCTTAGCCCTCACGTTTTTGGATGGAAAAGATGAACATCTTTTCACCATTATTTTACACATATATCTATTAAATGAAAATTAAATTCATTTAATAGTGAAATTACAATTTTGCCCTTTTTATCCAGTGGTTGAGATTGATTTTATCATCAATCAAGGGACAAGATTTAATCTTCCATTTCCTTTTTCCAAAATTGCCATTATAAGTTTTTTTAAATATTTCAAAATTGCCATTGGGGCCAAATGACCAATTTACCCTCCAACTAGTCTTTATTTACTACTTTATTTCCAAATTGCCATTCCATTAAAATCTAACTAAATCTAGTTAGAATTCAACCAACCATAATAAAATATTCATAAAATAGCATTTTATGACTTTTCCATAGCTTTTTGATCAGTCTCCAAAATTTTCATTCGATCCAATATACCGATAAATAATCCTTTACTCAGAAATAAACTGTATGATACATCTTGAATCAAACTAAAAATATTCCCAACACTTGGAAATTACTTTTATAACCTTTCTTTATCATATGGCAAAATTTCAAAATTTTCCTGTTCGATCTGGGTATCTGAATTCCACTTAAACTTTAATTGCGATTTTTCCAATAATTGAAATATCATATCGAACCAAAATCTTCACATTCGATCCACACCCTTAGGTGATCTATTTATTTATGAAATAAAAACCCTTAAATTTTAGGGAATTACAACTTTAATCCCCAAACTTTTCCAAAGTTTATACTTTAGGCATAAAATTTTCAACATTTACATTTTGGTTACTAACTTTTTAAACTTCAATTCTCATTCCAATTTTCCTTGGAATTCAACCAAACTTTAAGAATACCTTATTCAATTCACTATCTATCACATGAGACCTTTAAACCTTAGAAATTTCCTTTTCAAAACCCATAATTAGAAAAATCCTAACTTTTTCATTTTTGTCATTTTAGTCACTAAGTTAGCTTTTAAGCTATTATCTTAGTACTAAATGACCCTTAATCAACTTAGTAAATTTTGGGGTATCACAGTTATGCTCACCACAGCCTGGGTGTATCGATACGCTTGGGAGCGTATCAGTACGAGAGTTCGATATGCCAAAGTTCGTATCGATATGGGGGATCGATACGGTGTATCAATACGCTGTAGGGAAATAGCCGTTGGGGGTTTAAAAACATAAGGTATCATTACGCCTATACATGTATCGGTACAATCCTTCTTTGTATCGGTATGCCTAAGCCTGTATCGATACAAGCTTTCGGTTCTGGAAAAATCAGGTAGCTGAAACCTTAAGGTGTATCGATACGGGGTGTAACAGTATCGGTGAAGGCATGCTATAAACTTGATTTTGGCTACTTTAAAACATTGTAAGCACTTCCAAAACCTTTTGAAAATACCTCAAACTTATTTTCAAGTTGTTTGGACTTAAAAACCTTTTTGAAATCATTTCAATTAAGTCCAAAACTATTTTTCAATTATTATATCAAAACAAATATTCTAAAAACTAGGCCGAATGAAACCCCGATCCAGTAACTCGTGCAACTGCGTCTTCAGCTCCTTCAATTCCTTCGGTGCCATACGATAAGGTGTAATCGACATTAGAGTCGTATCCATTTACATCTTAATACAGAATTCCACCTCCCTATGTGACGTCAAACCCGGTAACTCTTCTGAAAACACTCTTGGAAAATCGCAAACAGTGAGAATATCCTGGACACGCACTTCCTTCATATTCAAGTTTATCACATAAGCTAGGTATGCTTGACCCCCAGATTCTATCATCTTTCGCACTTATATAGCCGAAACAATATTGGAGAAGAATTTGACATTCTCGCCAACAACTACCACTTCATAATCCTCAACAAGTCTCAACAAAACTCGCTTGGTCTCAAAATCTACCACAGCTCGATGTTCATTCAACCAATCCATCCCCAAAATTACATCGAAACTGTGAAAAGGCAACTCCATCAGGTCAACCTCAAACATATGCCCTTGAACCATCAAAGCACACCTCCTAAACAACCTCCTAGCCATTATTGTCTCACCAAAGGAACTAGTTACCCTCATACCAACATCTAACACCTCTACAAGTATATCAAGCAAGCAAGCAAATTCGTGCAAGATATATGAATCTGTAGAACCAGAATCTATCAATGAAAGCAACAGTATGGAATGTAAAGTAAATGTACCTACAATCACATCAGTATCATTTCTTCTCACATGGTATGCAAAAACTTTCATCGGTCCACCATCCCCAGGCTGAACCACGATGGTGTAAGAAACCACTCCCTATCTATCATCTCTACACTAGAAATGTCCACGATCGCACCCACGACCTCTATGTGGCACAACAGCTCTTGCAGAAGCTTGTTCCTCACCAGCCAACTATGGACAATCTCGCCTAAGATGGTCCCGCGATCCATAACTCCAACATGTACCAAAAGCACTCCAACATTCTCTCGGATGTCTCTTGCCACAACGCCTACACTCGGGTACTCCAGCATAGACATTCTGACCTTGTGGACCTCGTCTAGCATTGCTTCCACCTCGTCTTTGATCGGTTCGGTATCTCCTGTTTCTATGCTTCTTGCAACGGTCTCGGCCATCATCAATCTCAGCATGTCTTTTCCCAATAGAAGAACTCCCAAATAGAGCAAATAGCCCTAAATTCTGTTAATGTCCTTAGCCCGAGAAAATAGGACATCAAACTTTGTATAGTCGGTAGCCAACATATACGTCTTTACTTCATTGACCAACCCATAACGGAACTATTCACAATGCTGCCGCTTATCAAGAACTAACTCGGGAGCATACGTTCTAAACTGGACAAACTAGATATCATATTCAGAAATGGATATGTTTCCCTGCTCTAAGGCCATAAACTCTCTCTTCCTATCATCCTGATAACGAGTTTCGAAATACTTCTTGCAGAAGGTAGCACAAAAGAACTCCCATGTTACCTCAGCAGGTGCCACAGTTGTAACAACAATTGTCCACCAACTATAAGCATCTCCCTAGAGCAACGACACAATACTAGCAAACCACTCATCGGCCTCTTTCGTAGCCAAACCTCTAAATTCTATGCCACCCAAGCTACGTAAACGCTCCAAAGCTAGCCCGGTATTCCCAACTACAAGTGCTAGTGCAGGTACTTGCACCCCAACTATGGTTGCTTGGAAAGCTCCAATCATCGCTTGGACCAAAGGTGCCATATCACCAAAAAATAGGTCCTTGTGGTGCTTGAGGCGCACCACCCTCAACTTCAGCATCAGCAGGGGGATTCGGTGGGGGGAGGCAACTCATCCTCATGTCTACCCACTACACTACCCAGATGAGCTCTCATCTCACGTCTTGGTCCCATTCGCAAAATATGAGTCTAAAACATGATAATGCAATAAAACAAAACAATTAGGCCAGCTTGCAGCAAGAATCTAAGTCACTTTTGTTTAAAAACAAAATCATTTATCTCTAGTAGTAATAAGGCAATGTGTCCCCAAGCTAAGCACCTCAAATATAAATATATCGAACATAATCTCACAACACCGTGCATAGCAATCAGTGGAAACATACATCAATAATAAATCAAACAACCATAACCCACCTCCTAACAATCATAACCTGGCTCTGATACCAACAAATGTAACCCCCTTGACCCAGTCTAATCGCAAGATCGAACCGAGCGAGCTATATTAGGGTTTGTCGAAACAAACCTGGAAGATTTACATTTAAACAGACTATTTTTTATTTTTATCTTATCTAAATGCATCGTTAAGTCCTAAGATGATCATGCTGATTATGGTGAAGACTACAACTCAATCGGGCGTCGAATTGACACCCAATTATTCAATTTTACAAAATAGGGAGTAAACACAATTTTAGATAATTAGGAGGTCTTATGTGAAATTGGAGTTAACAATCCTTAATTAGTCATATTTCATGCATTTAGTTTAAATTACAACTTAAATTAACCATCCAAACTCATTTAATTGCATATACAAGAAATACGGACTAAATTGCAAAGAAAGTAAAATTTAGAAAGCATTTTAACCAAATTAACGACCTGCGTACCAGTACAGGTACACTTCGTACTGATATAGGGTTGAAATGCAAGGCGTATCAATACGGTCCTCAAGCGTATCGGTACGGGTATATAATCTCAAAAATTTAGAATTCTAGTAGTAAAAGACCCCATCGATAGGGCAACCCGTGTACTGAAACTAGGTTTATTTTCTGGCTATGCATGCCGATACAGTTACCAGGCGTATCGGTATGCCTAGGCAATTTTGTCCAGATTGAGCCGAGATAGGTACCCGTGTACCGATTCCTAAGGACCCCTACCAGTACGGACAGACCTATAATGACCTCTTGGTCTAACATATGACACTTTGACTCAATCTAACATACTCCAAACATCATCTAATCATCATACAACTTCACAAATATCAAGTCCTCAACATGGAAGCTAGGTAGAAGGTCATTCACAACATGGCATATTCAAGACATAATCCTATAGGCATGATTTCTACCCAAGCATGCATTTTGTTTCCCAACCCCTCAAAATCAAAGGTTAAGCTTCATACAAGTCTAAAACATCATATCAAGCTTATACAACCAGGGAGTCCTCAAAATAAACCTCCCAAACCCAACTTGGTCACATTGCCTTTTATTACTACTTAGTTCTTATAAAACTATCTTTGAGTAGTCATAAATCTTGGATCCTTCCTTGCATGCTTGCTATCCAAGTGGCCAATTTCTCTGCATTGATGAGAAAAGAGAGCGTAAGCTATAAGCTTAGTGAGGGATTCGCTAAAACACTCATAAATGCAATTTAAATCGTTTTAGTTCAACCCAAATCTACTTGTTCATGTAAAAATCATCTCATGCTTCAACAATCTCTTTCAAATGCACATTTAAAATCATTTACAAAACATGTATCATGGATTTCCTCTCTACCTCAATTTAAGCTTCAAATGCCAACATCTCTATATAACAAGCTGAAAGAGTCTCACATGTATAAACCACATTATACAAACATAATCCATTTCTCATGATGCAACATTTAGTATATTGGCTTCCAAGTGACTCAAAACATGCTCTTTCCAACTGACAAAAACACATCGGATACATGGATTTACACGTGGTTCCCATGACCACTTGACATACTTCTAACCGGAGCATACGGCACATTTAACCCCTCAACGGTTACAATGTAACTAATCAACAATGGGAGCATACGACACATTTAACCCCTCTACCATTGTGATACTCAATCCTCTAGCAGGAGAATACGGTACATTTAACCCCTCGACCGTTGTGGTTCTCATGGTGGAGTCTATGGCACATTTAACCCCTCGACAGACATGAGGTAACTTATTATAGTGCACTTTAAGCCCTATGGCATGCCAAATATATCAGGTTACCTTTTTACCACTGCCATTTTCCAATATACTCATTAAAGCCACATTAACTTACTATTTTACATATGGATTAACTCAAACCATTTCTCTCAATACATTAAAACATGTATTCAAGCAACCTTAACATGCTTTCATAAATCACTTGCTTTAATCGAAGCTCAACATGAATAATCATTTGCAACATCTTTTGATTTCAGAATATGCATATAATAGTAAGTAATCAAATCTATAAACATATGCATGAGATTGTATTTTCAAAACTGAAAACGAGAGAGCTCAACCGATACTTACTTCCAAGCTTAGATAAGTGCTTCAAACTTAATCTAAACTCCCACAACTCATTTCAAAACCTTTTTAAGGTAGTAAAACACATTTCCACTCACCGACAACCAATCGCCCACTTGCTGATACGCGATCAACCTCCGAAGCTTTAGTGATGTCCCCGAAAGCCAAAGGATTCGATTCCCTTACTTTACCAAAAAATAGAGGATGAATGAACTTCCATACATTCCAAATCCCTAGCAAAAATCAATCTCAACTTCGCCTACCTCTAGACCACCAAACGCCTATCCAAAATAACCAAAAATGACAACAAACTTTATCTAAACAAAGCCCAATCACAACCTATTGATTTCAATATCTCAACAATATCAATTAACACCCAAAAACATTCTAAACTCGTCTTTATACCATTAGCAGCACTACAACACCAATATCACATCAAAAACCAACTAAAAACAACCTAGAAAGTTAGAAATTCATATAGTTTTGGGATTTATTTGATTAACCTTTCCTTTTAACATCAAAATACATCTTATAAGAGATCTAAATCAATTAGAGTCATTTCAAAATAGATTCAAATCCATTTTTACTCAATTTCCACACAAAACTCATTTTAATTAGCAAATCCATGTTTAATACATAATTCCATAACATAAATTAGTAACAAAGGATCAAGAAATTGGGATTTTCAATAAAGAACCCTTAATTAGAGGAGAGAAATGAAAATCACCTCTAATTGCTGATTTCTCCCTTAATTGGCAATGTTTGGTTGAAATCCAAGTAGATTTAACAATAGGAATTGAAGAAAACAATTAGGAAACAAAAAGGAAATCAATAGGATTTGATTCCTAAAAATTTTGGAGTGAAAATCTTAGTTTGGTTTATGGGAAAAGTTGAGAGAAAAGTTGGATGAAAAGTAGTTACGTGAGAAAGTGTTTTTGTAAAACAAAAATCCTTTAATTAAATCCTATTTTATTTTATTAATAAACCAATTAAAAACACTTTAAAAATATCCTAAATTAAGAGAGAAATATGATGAAAAAGATTGGTCAAATAGCTCCTTAAAGATTCTAAGTTTTGACCCTTTTACGATTTAGTCACCAAAAATAGTTTTGTGAACTTTTCATTTTAGTCACTAGACCAAAATGTCCCAAAATTAGATTCAATTACTTCAAATTGGATTTACCAAAATACTTAAAATATCAATTACGTATTTTACAACTTCTTTCCATATTTTATTTTAGCCAAATTAAATTTTATACGATTTAATTCCCGAAAATAGCTCGAATTGCCTAACCCGATTTTATCGAACCGTCTATTTGATCAGATTAACTTATAGGCCCAATTTCTGGGTGTTACAACTCTTCCCCTCTTAAGAAGTTCCATCCTCAAAATTTACCTAAAGGAAAAAGATGAGGAAACTACTTCAGCATGTCCTCGTTGCTCTCCCAAGTGGCTTCCTCAATACCACGATGTCACCACAACACCTTCACCAACTCTATGGTCTTTCCTCGAAGGAATTTGCTGCTTGAATCCAGAATTTTAAAAGGCACTTCATCATAGGTCAAATCCGGATTCAACTCAATCTCTTTGAATGAAATTACATGGGAATGATCTGATATATACCTCTGAAGTATCGACACATGGAAAACATCATGTATCTTCTCTAACTCAACCGGCAACCTCAACTTATATGCAACTGGACCAACACGATCCAACACCCCATAAGGCCCAATAAACCTAGGACTTAACTTGCCCTTCCGTCCAAACCTCATCACTTTTTTCCAAGGCGAAACCTTCAGAAACACGCGATCACCAACAACATAATCTATCTCTCTACGCTTTAAATTAGCATATGACTTTTCCGATCTGAAGCCGCCTTCAATCAGTCACTTCTAAGCTTTCAACTGATCACTTATAAGCTTCACTTTCTCATTGGTATCCTTTAACACATCCGGCAAGGAAACATACTTCTCCCCTGCCTCTGGCCAACAAAGTGGCATACGACATTTCCTACCATACAAAGCCTCATACGGAGCCATATGGATACTGGCTTGATAACTATTATTATAGGAAAACTCAACCAAAGGTAACTGCTTCTCCCATAATCCTTGAAAATCAATGATGCAACATCGCAACATATCCTCCAACACTGGAATAATGCATTCAGACTAACCATCCGTTTGAGGATGATACGAAGTACTAAAATTCAACCGCGTACCCAAAGCCCTATACAAACACTCCCAAAATCTCGCTATAAAACGTGGATCTCTATCCAGTACAATGGACTTAGGCACCCCGTGGAATCTCACAATCTCTACAATGTACAACTCTGCCCATTTATCCAAGGTATACGTCGTATGCACAGCTAGAAAACGTACACACTCCGTAAACCCGTCCACAATCACCCAAACAAAATTCTTCTTTGATGGCGTCAAAGGTAGATCGAACACAAAATCCATGGTAATTCTTTCTCACTTCCATTCCGGTATCTTTAACAGCTGTATCAACCCCGAAGAAAACTGGTGCTCAGCCTTAACACGCTGACAAACCATGCAACGAGCTATAAAATTCGGGACCTTTTTCCTTAAACCAATCCAGAAATACTAATTTTTCAAATCCTGATACATATTTGTACTCTTGGGATGTATTGCAAAAGGACTCGAATGTGACAATCAAGATAGTGCTCCTTAACTCCTCATATTTCGGCACCACTACGCGACCCTTGTAACACAAGACTCCTTCACTACTGAAACAAATATCTATTTCGTTGCCATCCAAGATGTCCTTGACATGCGGTACCAATGAGTCATCACACAGTTTCTTCTCTTTAATCAATTGTATCAATGATAGCTTCACCTGCAACTTATCCAACAACCCACAATCTCGCGTTACTCTCAACTAAGTAAGCATTGCCCTCAACTCCACTGCCAGCTTTCTACTTAGAGCATCGGCTACCACGTTAGCCTTATGATAAGTGTTCAAAAGTACTATTTTTCTTACCCTTTTTACTCATATTACTGTTAGACTTAGGCTCATATTAGTTGCATAGTTAGTCATTCATGCATTAATCCATGTTTCCTTCAAACGTTGAACTTGATTACATAACTTGGTGATTTTTGTGGAAATAGATGCTGCTTTGGTGTGTTTTTGTGTGTGTATGTGCAGGATCACTTGCCAAAGCAATGCCGAGCTAGTTGCCAGGGCAGTGCATGAAGGAGACGCCGAGCTAGTTGCCATGGCATTTGTCGACAAAGACCAAAAGCAATATGGATGTCGAAATTCATGACTTTACAAGCCCAAGATGACATGGAGCAAGGCCCAAGCCCAAAGGAATTTGATTGCCATGCAGAGATTAAAGAAGAATTAAATTCCAAGAGGATAGGAGAAGTTCTAATAGGAATAAAATTATAATAAAGAATTATATTCTTTAAAGATAATTTAATTCCAACTCAAACTCCTCCTCAAAGAAGGACTTTGGCCTAGCCCTATAAATACCAAGGAGATTTCGACAAGATGAATAGAGAGAGCAAGAGGGAAATTTCGGCAAGTCCAAGTAGAGCAAGAGGAGAGAATTTTCGACAAGCATCAAGGGCAAGGAGGATTTCGACAAGCCTCTTCCTTCATCTTTGTTCGATTGGGTTCATGCTAGGGATTAATTATCTTGTGTTTCTTTGGAACCTAGCCATGAACTAAATTTACTTGGCTATGGTTATTGTGTTTTGTGGTTGTGAGAAACTATTGGTTTTTGTTTAGGTAATAAGAGTTTGCACTTTTCTATTTCAAGGTTTATTCATTCTTGATTCTTATTATTGTTTGCGAGTGAATTGGGAGAAGATCTCGTGATTTCATCCATTTATCTAATATCGGGAGAGTTAGATTCAAGAAACGAATGAATATGATCTTTATTCAATCCAATGATGGTGAAGATTAATCCGGCTTAGGAATAAGTTAAGGATTTCAACGGCTAAGAGGAGCGCAAGATTGGTTGTTGTTCACCCTTGATTCACGCAGGGATGTATTATCAAGGCATGCACAAATAGCTAGAGTTTCGACTTAGGGATAAGAAGAAACCATTGAAGAACGCTCCGCCGAACCTTGAAGTTGCTGCCCAGTCGCCCAAGTAGTTGCCCAACTAGTCGCCCAAGCAACCATCAATTAGTTGCTACGGCAACCCCGTCGTGCAAGTTGCCACGGCAACTGAGTTGCCCGTGCACTCTTTTACCAAGACAATCCAATCGGCTATCACACCTCAACTCACGATAACCTAGCCTACCTCTCTCAATTGAATTCATCTTTTATTTTATTTTATTGCTTTCTAGATTAGTTATTAGTTAAAACTTCGATAATCCTTTACTTGTGTTTTTACTTTTTACAGTGCAAGAGACTAGATTCTTGAAGTGGCACCAATCCCTGTGGAGACGATATCTTTTATACTATAACTTGCGACGTGTATACTTGCACAATTGCGTAGCACTTATTACGCGCAACAAGTTTTTGGCGCCGTTGCCGGGGATTGGCAATAGCGACTTTATTTTTACTTTCTTGCACTTTCTTTTTATTTTTCTTGTTTAAAATTCAAAGGGCTAACAAACTTTGGTTTTGCATTGGTATATGACCAGTATGCGAGACCGACTTCACCGTAATATCCCTTTGATCCAAAATCGAACGAACCTTACAAAGACTTAGACGAAGGATAAGAGAAGCAATGGCAAATCAAGACGGCAATATTAATCAAGATGTTCGAGCAGGAGGAGGAGTGATTCTTGCGAAACAGAACTATTCGAGACTATCTTGAAGAAGATCTTGATGGACTTAACCCGTGAGTTGTCGCACCCGAAATTGAAGCCGACCACTTTGAGTTGAAACCGTAATGTTTAATATGATCAACACAATAGGTCAATTTGGCGGCTCAAAGAATCAAGATGCACGACAACATCTGAAATCTTTCCTCGAGATTTGCAACTCGCTCAAGATACACGGAGTCACCCCGATGTCTTACGATTAAGATTATTCCCTATTCACCGAGGGATAGGGCGAAAGCATGGCTAAATAGCATTCCTGCCGGATCCATAGCATCTTGGACTGATCTTTGTCGTGATTTCCTTGCTAGATTTAATCCTACAAATTTAATCGATAAGCTTCAGAACGACATTACTTCTTTTTTCGGCAGTGATGATGAATCCATGTACGAGGCTTGGGAGCGATATAGAGAACTTCTACACAAATGCCCTCTACACGGATTCCCGGTGTGGACTCAAGTGACAATGTTTTACAATGCCGTGAATACACCAACAAGGATGATGCTAGACGCCTCGCAAACGGCATACTCTAGATAAGTCACCGGAAGAAGCAATGCAAATTTTAAACAGGCTGGCCAAGAATGATTATCAATTCCCATCTACTAGAAGAGGAGGAGTTAGACGCCAAGCCACAATACATGAACTAGGATCATCGATTCAATTTCGCACAATTGGCCGCTTTAACCAAGATGGTCCGAACATGCAAAAACCAAACAACACACATGAAGTCAAGGTAATGGATTCTTTTTGTGAGTTATGTGGTGATAACCATAATTCTTCCGAATGTATGCGTAATCCGAATCCAACTTCTATGTGGGGAATTACAATCGGGCAACAACATGATGTCAAATACATACAATCCAGCTTGGAAGAAGCACCCGAATTTTTCATGGAGTAATCCCAACAATGCTCTAAACCCAGAACAATCAGAATGCACAAGCATCGGGTTCCAAAAAAATATGCCACGGCAATGTATGCCGCAAAGAACAACCGACGGCATCTAGTTCTTTGGAAAATTCTCTAAATGCTTTTATGATGAAAAAACTGAATCTTATATGGCTGAGAATAGTAATTTCATAAAAAAGAACTGATGCTTTTATTAACAGACCGAGATGAGATTGCAAAACCAAGAGGCGGCAATCAAATCATTGGAAAATCAAGTCGGACAATTTGCTCAAAATCAACACTAGACCACAAGGAGGTTTACCTAGCGATATCAAGTCGCAAGAGGAACTGCCATGAGCAATGTAAGGCAATCACCACCAGAAGTGGCCAACAACTTAGAGAGGTTCAAACCCGCTCGTCAAACAAAACTCCACAAAAAGAGCAAGACGAACCTAGCGGCAAAGTCTCGGATGCTGAACCAAGAATTGCTGCGGCAACCGCAATAAGCATGCCTCGGCAACCAATGACGCCTCGGTAACTTTGCGATAAGCACGCCACGGCAACCCTGAGCTTGGTAACACATCGGCAACTCCAGATGTCCCCGTAATGCCGTCAATCAGGTTTCAAACCAATGAAAAGATCGAAGATATCCGACTTCCACCACCATTCCCACAAAGGTTGAAGCGACAAAAGCAAGAATACCAATTCAAGAAGTTTCTTGATATCCTAAAGCAAGTCCACATCAACTTGCCATTGGTGGAAGCAATTGAACAAATGCCAAACTATGCCAAGTTTCTTAAAGACATTGTGTCCAAGAGAACAAGGCTAGGAGAGTTTGAAACAATTGCCGCAACAGAGGGATGCATGGCAATGTTGCACAATCGTATGCCGCCCAAGTTGAAGGATCCCTAAGTTTCACACAATACCTGTTCTATTGGAAATCACTATGTCGGGAAAGCACTATGCGACCTAGGGGCTAGCATAAACTTGATGCCTAAATCGGTTTTCCGAAACTAGGAATCGGGAAGGCAAGACCTACAACAGCTTATGCTACAGCTAGCCGAATGCCAGATCCTATGTGCATCCGTAGGGAAAATCGAGGACATACCGGTAAAAGTTGATAAATTTATTTTTCCCGCGACTTTATTGTTTTAGATTGTGAAGCGTATGAGCATGCGCCTATCATTCTCGGAAGACCATTCCTAGCGACAGGAGAACTTTGATTGATGTTGAAAAAGGAGAACTCACAATGAGGGTGAATGACCAGCAGGTAAAACTAAATGTGTTCCAAACACTAAGGCATGCCGATGATCCGTAAGAATGCCAACTACTTCATGCCACGGCAGAGTTTAACTTCGATGAGGAATTTAGTTGCCTCGGTAACTACATTGCCGATCAAGAGGAACCTGAGGAGTATGAAGAACCGGTCGATGAGGAACAACCAGAAGAGGTAAATTGGCTAGTCAATCGACTGGTACATACTTTGAACCACCGGACTACTCGTAAGGGAAGGTAAGATCGAAAAACCCTCTATCGAAAATCCACCAATTCTTGAGTTGAAACAATTGCCGCAGCAACTCAAATATGTATACTTAGGGATCGATAATACATTACCTGTAATTATTTCCTCTAAGTTACAGCCTGAGCAGAAAAAAAGAAGCTGATCAACATGTTGAAGCTACATAAAAAGGCAATAGGGTGGACAATTGCCGACTTGAAGGGAATTAGCCCGGCGGTGTGCATGCACAAGATCTTGTTGGAAGATGATCACAAACCTTCAATTGAGGCCCAGAGGAGACTGAATCATGCCATGAAAGGGGTTGTAATGAAAGAAATCATCAAATGGCTTGACGCCGATTATATACCCTATCTCCGATAGTACGGGGTAAGTCCGCACAATGTGTGCCAAAAAGGAGGTATAACAAAGGGTAAGCAATGAAAATAATGAACTTATCCCAACCAGATCAGACCGTTGAGGGTTTGTATGGACTATCGAAAAGCTAAACAAAGCCACTAGGAAAGATCACTTCCCATTACCCTTTATTGATCAAATGCTTGACCGCCTTGCAAAAACCCTTTACGCTGTTTTCTTGATGGTTATTCAGGTTACAATCAGATTGCCATAGCACCGTAAGATCAAGAAAAGACAACCTTCACATGCCCATACGGTACTTATGCCTTCCGGGGGATGCCGCTCGATTATGTAACGCCCGCAACCTTCCAAAGATGCATGATGGCGCTCTTTTCGTATACATGGTCAAGACTTCCTTGAGATCTTCATGGATGATTTTTCGTTTTTGGTAATGACTTCGACGGCTGTCTCGGCAATTTAGAGAGGGTGTTGGCAAGATGCGAAGAAACGGATTTAGTCCTCAATTGGGAGAAATGCCACTTTATGGTAGATGAAGGAATAGTGCTCGCCATAAGATTTCATCCAAGGGAATTGAAGTAGACAAAGCCAAGGTGGACGTGATCGAGAGATTACCCCACCAAATTCGTTAAAGGAATTCAAGTTTTCTGACATGCAGTTTTTTACAGAGGTTCATTCATAACTTTTCTAAAATCACTAAACCTTTGTGTAATCTTCTTGAACAGATAAAGTCTTCGATTTTGATGATTCTTGCACTCAAGCATTTGAAACCCTAAAGAAAAAGCTTGCCTCGCACCCATTGTTGTTCCACCAGATTGACGCTACCTTTGAGCTCATGTGTGATGCAAGTGATTTCGCGGTAGGAGCAAATTCTAGGCCAACGCAT